>VDCT01000162.1:0-44137 GCA_009763385.1 Coix lacryma-jobi var. lacryma-jobi
CGTCTCCCGTGACGACGTACTCGACGATGTCGGTGAAGGACGATGCCCATGCGTGGGCGTACATGGAGACGTCGCGTGGGGAGTTGTTGGAGTGCTGACTGGTCCTGGCGGAGTCATGCTCGAGGGGGTGGTCGAGGTCCCCTTAGGCAGGTTCGAGCCCCGGAGTATGCGGAAAATGCGTTGACAAACGTGCCTCAAGGCGACGTCCAACGTGACACAGTGCGCGGTATGGAGTAACAATGTCGTACGAGTTGCCCCTTTCCCGGATATGGGCGGTTTAAAGTTGAATTTAACCATGGTACAACTCGCTGCGATGCTCGCTGTAGCCATACGAGTTGGACGGGAGCAGGTGGTCGCATTAAATGCTTTGGAAACCGGCGAGGAGGTAAATATCCGAGGAAGGTGTACGACGAGGCGGTCGAGGCCTGCTTCCTTTGCTCGGAAGGATGTAGTAATCGAGGGGTGTTTGAGGGAGGCTCCTCAAGGGATATGCGGCGAGGCGGTCGAAGCCTGCCCTTGTAATGTTCGGGGAAGTGCCCCTCGAAGGGTGCCCGAGTAGTGAGAGGGGATTAGGCAAGGCTGTCGAGGCCTCACGACGCTACAGCCACGCCGACATGACTGACATCGTCATCACAACTGTCACCACCAAGCGTCACCACCTACGACAGACCTAGAACTATGTAACCCAGTGCCTCCCCTTCGCCTATAAAAGGGGACGTCGGGGCTTAGGATAGGGCAAGACTCTTACAAGTTAGAAGCTCATACAACGCACTCAAGCATTCTAGCACTCAAGCTCTCCACTAGAGCCTAGGACTCCGGAGCTCAGTTCTCTAATTCTAGCGTCTCTCTTCACACCCCTGCTCTCTCTCACGCTTGTATTCGCCCCTGTACAAGCACTTCGGTGCAAGATAATACAAACTTTCTCCCCCCCCCCCCCGCTAGACGTAGGGTCCTCTCTTGCCCAAACCAGGATAAATCGTTGTGTTCTTCTTGCATCACCATCCGAATTAGGGAGCACGCACACACAAATTCACTCATTGGTGTAGACCCTCGGGTTCCGAACACCGACAGACGTCTTGTATTCATCCAACATAGATCTTGCGGCTTCAACAAGAGTTCGATTCTTCCTTTCCACAACCTCATTTTGTTGTGGGGTATATGGAACGGAGAACTCATGCTTGATTCCTTCATCATCACGATATTCTTCTATGTTGGTGTTCCTGAACTCAGTCCCGTTGTCACTTCTCACTTTCATGATCTTGAGCTCAAACTCATTTTGAGCCCTTCTTGCAAACTTCTTGAAGATGCCTTGGGTCTCACTTTTATCTACTAGAAAGAACACCCAAGTGAAGCGAGAATAGTTATCAACAATAACAAAACCATACTTATTACCACCGATGCTTTGGTAAGCAACGGGTCCGATGAGATCCATATGTAGTAGCTCCAATGGTCTTGTAGTTGACACAATGTTCTTTATTGGATGCTTTGCTCCAACTTGCTTTCTGGCTTGGCATGCGCTGCAAATCCTTTCTCAAAAGAAACATTGGTTAGTCCAAGGATGTGCCCTTCTCTTTGAAGTTGGGACAAGTTCCTCATCCCAACATGAGCTAGTCGGCGATGCCAAAGCCAACCCATGCTAGATTTTTCCATTAAGCATGTCTTAGGTTCCACATTATTAGTTGAGAAGTCAACTAGATAAAGCTTTCCCTTCAACACACCCTTAAATGCAATAGAGGAATCCCTTCTTCTATAGACAGTCACACCCTTATCCGTAAAGAGACAATCGTAACCCATTTCACATAGTTGAGAAACGGGTAACAAATTGTAACCCAACGAATGCACAAGTAATACATTTGAAATGGAATTATCGGTTGAGATAACAATTTTACCCAAGTCAAGTACTTCTCCTTTTCCATTGTCACCAAACACAATGTTGTACATGAATCATGGCTTGGTTGAAAAGAAGTGAACATTTCCTTTGCCCCGGTCATATGATTGGTGCATCCACTATCCAACACCCAACTTGTTCCATCGGAGGCATATTCCTACAAAACAAGATTATGTTCTTGATTTAGGTACCCAAGTGAGATTGGGTCCTAGGGGGTTAGTCACATAAGCTTTGGGCACCCAAACATTTCTCATAATCTCTCTCTTTTTTAGTGCACCAACATACTTCACGACAATCTTGTCGTTCTTGCCCCCAACAACACAAATAGTCACAAGTATAGCTTCGTGACATGGCCATTTGTTGCTTGGGGACCTCCACTTGCTTCTTCTTGTTGATCTTGTCATTGGCAAGTGAAGCCTTTGGATTGGCAACCTTGTTTGCCTTGTTCATGAGGTCAAAGAGAGGAACCCCTTTGCTAAAGTTAACAAAGGGCACCTCGTTGGCCATCTTCCTGACGGACCAGAATGTCAGAGACATCATCAGAAGATGATTACTCGGACTAGTCCTGGGTGTCATGGGAGATCCGAAGACATGATGCGAAGTTTACATGGATTAGGACTGTTAACACTGGATTTTGGTCAACATTGAGAAGATGACAGGTGGACCCAACGAGCAGTGAGAAGAGCATTCGGTAGACGGCCAAGCGGTCGGTTACTCCATTCAGGAAATAGATATGTCAAGAGAAGCCGATCACGAGGATAATCGACCATGACCGTGACAGATTAAACGAGTATTTAAGAAGCTAGAGGGGTCTGATCTCATTGGCCAGGAGTTGGATTTGGTGGCGTTGTGATGTGGCAAGCAAGCAAAGAAGGCAATTTAAATATAAATATATATAAAGCATGCACATCTCGACGTCCAGTTCTATATTTAGCATAAATGGCTTCACGATGAAGGAATATATATAAAGCATGCACATCTCGACGTCCAGTTATATATTTAGCATAAATGGCTTCACGATGAAGGAAAGGCTAGAAGACGGCGTGCATGTCCAGTGTGCGGAAATGGGCGTATGAGGCATTCGGCAAGTACCCATGCGGTCGGCTAGTTTCCAAGGATTCGGCAACTGCTCATGCGGTTGGCTATTTTGAGAAAAGGAGTTTCCATTGAAACGACGGAAGCAAGAGTCGATCAGGCAACAAAATTGCGACAATTAAGGCAATGAAGATTCCGAAAGGAGTTGAAGGCCAAGAATATTGTATTTTCCTTTAATATTTCATAGTCGTGTCCTCTTAGGACTTGTATTGCGTCCAGGGTATAAATATAAACCCTTGGTTATTGTAAAAAGTGTTCACAACCATATCAATACAACCGACCCCGTGCCACCTTTCGAGTCCCTAAGTCGTGTCGTCGAGTTCTTCGAGAGGAATCATCAATCCGTCGACCTCCGTAAGTACCGGCAACCTTGCTATCATGTCTAGTATGATGCGGTGGATTTAGATATGATGCAAGTAGTCTCGTATGTTAAGCTTAGTATCGTGCGGCGGATTTAAGCTTATGACGAGAAGTTTTTGCTTATGCCTTGTATCGTGCGGCGGATTAAGTCATGAGTAAAAATAGTTATCGGCTCTGTTAGATTTGGCAGATCTAATAGATTCATTAAGTTATCATGTGTTATATGTTTTATTTATTTAATTCCTATAACACTCTTTGCCCAATTTAGATTGATCTTTGTTCGGCCTTGCTGCATGAATTTATTTGTGCTTCGTTAATCATAAGATCATGATGGCCGAATTAACTTTCAATCCAGATTGTTACATGTTGTGGGTTCATGCATGTTTACCATGTTTAGGCTTTGATAGAGCTGGGTACCGTGCGGCAGGTGCAGGTTTTAGATTAGTTTAATCATGCTTTGCTTGTATGTTCCTTCTTCGTGGACCCCAGTTCGGCTAGTTTGCCGACTCTGGTTAAGCTTACATGAGTAATGAGTTTTTATAGATCTGTTTAGATATATGTATGCTTTTAGCTTCTTATAATTAGATCATATCATGCGGTGGATTAATCTAATTATAAGGAGTGGTGTGGACTTATGGCAAGTGGTATCATGCGGTGGATTAGCTTTGCTTGAGTTTATACTTGACGGGTTCATGAAGGCTAAACGTGCGGCAGATTAGTTGGATTAGCCTATGCATATGTTATTTGAATAGATTTATACTTACAAATTACCCTTTTACCCTTCTATTATTCATGTGTTCGGCATTCAACATGTTCATGAGCTCCATCTTTATACTTGCCGAATGACATTATAAACCTGTTTCGACAAACCGCTTTTATAGTTGTGTGCCGTCATGATTGGCTTTCAAAGCCGTACATATGGAACTGCCTGGTCTCACCCAGCATGTTCCAAGGTATTCTCATATTTTTATCCCTTGTTGGTTCTCAGGTCAAACCGACTGGCACGCTTCCGGATTCGGAATACTTCGGGCACCTGATTGAAGCCAGCTTCGTTCGGCTTGCTGTGTGCCTGGCGCAGGGCGTCACGTTTTGCGTCAACAAGGACTCTCATTGTAACTTAGTCGAGTTTCTAAAGGAAATCTTGTAATTAGAATAGGACTCCTCTGTTGTAACCGACTAGGACTCGGTATGCGCTAAGCTTCACCCGACTATATAAGGGGAGGCAGGCGCATACCCCTATCATTGAATCTTGAATCATAACACAAGGCACACGCCGCCACTGGACATAAAGTATTACGCTATTAAGCGGCCTGAAGTAGTATAAATCGTTGTCCTTGTGTACTCGCCAAGTTCTACGAACGCTGATCCCCACCGAACAAATCGTCTGGGAATCCCCAAGACGAGTTGTCGGTTAACAAACACCGACAGCTGGTGCGCTAGGTAGGGGCTCTCGGCGATTCCACGATCAAGAGCTCGACGAACCGCTTCAACATGTTCTCGGCGGGATCAATTTTCGTTTTTGTCTCGTGGACTTGCATCGCGGATGATCAAGGAAAGCTGCATCGACACCTTCAAACTGAATCAGATGCGCAAGCCACGCCAAAGACAGATCATCTCGCTCGAGACCTAGAAAACCTCACAATCCAAGAGTTGCAAGAATCTGGGGACCAAGCTGAATTATCCGACTCCTACTCGGACATGAACTCTCGGTTCGAAAAGGACTCGGATTTCAGACATCGTATCCCCTTTGGATTGCACAACTCGGCTAAAAACTTCCAAGAGTTGATTGGTTCAAACTTTCCAAGGCTTCAACAGATCCCTCTAACTGGAGCCCAACAGGGACTCATCTTCAGTTCAACCGAGGAAGGTAACATCATCCATTGGCCAATACAACCAGCCCTGGCTAGATTGGTTGGCACAATCGACCAACAACTCTCGTACCAATATGGACATCAGCTCCCCTTTGAGGAAGACGATACCTCAACAGAGCTAATCTTCAGCGCTTCTACCTTGGAATCGGTTACACCGGGATCAACCAACCAAGGCTACACTCGCGAAGTCTTCATGGCAGGACACCAGCCATCTCTACGACCTCCGACTCCTCCAGATGTCTTCCGAGATGATGAAACTTTGAAGTATGATATCTAATGACGATCCAGAAGGACCCGGTGAAACTGAGACTCTAAAGGCAGAAAGACTAAGGAAGAATCTAGCCAAAGACGCTCGCAGAAGGCGAGCAAATCATCGTAAAGAGGCCATGGAACGTTACCAAGTGCGGATAGAAGAATATAATAGCCGAAGGCGCTTGGAAGAAGCTGAGCGTCAAGTTCGTCACCAGCATGATCAGGAGATTCAGTCTCAAAATGACCACAATCGACGACGAGCCGACTGCACGCGAAACCTCGAACCTGAATTCATGAGGGTAGCTGGTCATAAAGTATATCAGACACCCTATCAGAACATCATGGCCTTAGCTACAGAGATGGGAGCTAAAGACAACCGCACACCTGATGAAGAGCGACGACTGATCATGCTTCAGACTACTACGCTACAACTCAAAGGTAGAAACCTTGAGTCCCTAGCTGATGATCAAGACTCATCTCATCCAAGCCAGAGGTGACCTGTTCATGAGCGACTTGGCCAAGTACCGGCCAGGAGTCGCCTGGGCAACCGAGTCCCCGACCAAGCCGAAGGAGGAGCTGAATCATCATATTGAGGAGTCGACATCTTAGCATCTGACGCAGTTGGTCGCTTCCCTTGCTTTTCCCAAAGGCTCCGAGCAGTCCCGTTTCCACGAAAGTTTAAACCCGGGAACTACTCCATGTATGACGGGAAAACAGAACCTAAACGGTGGCTCAGGCTGTATGCTCAAGCAGTCCAGTTAGCAGGAGGAAGCAATGATATCAAAGCATTATTTCTCCCCATGGCTCTAGAAACAATGCCTCTTGCATGGTTCGACAGACTTAAGCCCGAGTCCATCGACTCTTGGGAACAACTTTACCGCATTTTCATAGAGAACTTTGAAGGTGTCCCTGAGAGATCAGACCCGCGGACTAAGCTTAGAACTTGCAAACAGCAGAAAAATGAGACCATGCGGGAGTACTACAGACGCTTCTCTTAGATCCGCTCCACAGTCTTAGATATAACAGACAGAGAAGTAATCGACCTTTTTGGCAATGGAATTTGTGAAAGGTACAATTACAAGGACTTCATCAAGCATGACTTGACCACCGCTGATGAGTTCCATCAGGCAGTAAACTCCATGATGGCAACAGAAGAGTGCACACAGGAGCACTTTCCCGAGAGGAACACACAAGGTGATCGAGGAAATAACCAACGAGGAACCCAGACTGCTCAGCAAAACACCCGCAAGAGAACTGGGGATAACACTGTTGCAGCCATGGAACATCAGAAGAAAGGGAACAAACCATCAAGCTTCGACGACCTCCTAGGTGCTCCATGCCCTTTCCATCCAAAAGGAGGACACCTAGCCAGGTACTGTCGACAGCTTAAAGAACGAGGTTTGAATTCCGACTTCAATAAAAGCAAAAAAGACAAGGGGAAGAAGGTAGCTGAAGACCCTCAACAGGGTGATGGTGGTTTCCAACACCCCAAAGGCACCATCAATGTTATATTTGGGGGAGTCACCACCAGTGATAGCAAGCGCCTTCAGAAGCTCTCCTTGCGGGAAATCATGTCAACCGAACCAGCAACCCCCAGATACCTTGATTGGTCCGAACACCCGATCAATTTTTCTCGAGCAGACCAATGGACTAGCGTCTCAAATGCAGGACACTACCCGCTAGTACTGGATCCTACGGTCGCCGGGTTCAAATTGGGAAGAGTACTCATAGATGGAGGAGCAGGACTCAACGTCATCTTTGCAAGTACCCTACGCAAGATGAACTTGGACCTAGCAACTCAACTCACAACATCAAACGCCCCCTTTTACGGCATAGTACCCGGAAAGGCGGCTATACCACTCGGAAGGATAATACTACCTGTCACTTTTGGAACTCTGACAAACTACCAAACATAGTACATCAGTTTCGAGGTAGCCGATTTCGAATCATCATACCACGCCATATTTGGACGGCCAGCTATCGCCAAATTCATGGCAGTACCACATTATCCATACCTTCTGTTGAATGTCCTTTGGTTGTTGCACCTTACAATTGAAACCATTCTTCAAGATCATGTTCAACCTTTGAATTTCCTTATCTTTCTTCTCTAGCTCAACAAGGTTAGTTGCACAAGCATTTATATCAAGTTTATACTTTTGCAACCTTTACTAGTTGAAGCATCAGAGCTATCGGAATCCTTAGGAGTGGTTGAAGAGGTGCTACTCCAAAGAGTATTGTAGCTTAGTTCAAGAGTTTGATATTTATCTTGTAAGCTTGTGAGGCTTTCTTGAACCAAGCTAACCTTATTCTTTAGATTAGCAATTAAGTCATTGCTCATGGAACACTCCTTAGTCAATCTCTTGTTAGTGTCATTGGCTAAATATAGTTCCACGGTCAAATTCTCAACCTTCAACTTCTCCTCGGCAAGAGAGGCTTCCAGTGCAAGATTCTTTTCTCTCTCTTGAGAGATCAAATCCCCTTGCAAAGTAAGACTCTCATTCCGACTCTCTAACTTAGTGAGAATTTTATTATTTTAGGTCCACCTTTCTTCCCAAATTTTCTTATCGTGATTTGTTCATAATCATCCATATCATCATCACTATTCTCATCACTAGAACAAGTGGAAGAGTTAGATGATACCTTCTCATCCTTAGCCATTGAAGGGTCGAGATGGCGGGCTAGAGGGGGGTGAATAGTCCTTTCTAAAAATAATCGTACCGGCTAACCGAAACAAATGCGGAATTAACAACTATCGGTCTAGCCAAGACTACATCCCTCTATCTATACTCTCAAGCACCTTATAAAAGATCCTAAACAAAAGCAATTAAGGTGTCGGGCTAGCTAGAGCTCACCTAAATAATTCTAGCTTGCAAGGTTACACAAACCTAAGCAACTAGTACTCAATCAATTCGAGGAGCTCCTACACATTCCACTAAACAAAAGCACAAAGCCTAAGCTCACTAGCAATACTCAATAACAAGGCTACACAAGCCAAATTAGGGAGCTCAACTTAGCTACACAAACTAAGCAATGTGACTAGCAAGACTACAAGTCAACTAGTCACTCATGGGATCAACTTCTATGCTACACAAGCAAGGAAGGTAACTAGCAAGCTACACAAGCTAACTAATTAGAAGAGCAACTACACTAGCACATGTATATGAACAAGTAAATACAAGCTAGTGAATGGAGTTTGCAAACCACCAAGAAGATGAACACGAAGTTGACACGGTGATTTTTCTCCCGAGGTTCACTTGGTTGCCACCAAGCTAGTCCCCGTTGTGTCGACCACACACTTTGGTAGTTCGGCGGCTAATAGGCACCACACCTAGCTCGACACTCGAGCGTCGCAAGAACTCACCCACAAGTGAGGGTAACTCAATGACATGCTCTACTAGAGTTGCTCTTCGCGATCCCCGCGGGGCGAGCACAATGCCCCTCACAATCCTTCTCCGGAGCCACGCACAATCTTCACGCGGGCTTCACGACGGAGACTCGATCACCAAGCCGTCTAGGAGGTGGCAACCTCCAAGAGTAACAAGCACCACCGGCTTGCAACACGAACACCTAGTGCCACTCGATGCAATCTCTCAAAGCAACGCACTAGAATCGCTCACTCGCAATAGATTCGCACACTAGCAAGCACAAGCGAGTTAGAGCGCTTCCTAGCACTCCCCAAGCATGGACACCAAGTCCCAAGGGTGCTAAAGCCTCAGCCAAGGCCGGCCACAACCTCTATTTATAGCCCCAAGGGCTAAACTAGCCGTTACTAGCCGTTATCCCCTTTTCCCGAGCTCCCACGGCCACGGTCGGTACTACCGACCAAAGGGTCGGTACTACCGGCGGTCCAAAAGACCGTTAGAAACGACTTTTTAACCCGGGCGGTAGTAGGGTCGGTACTACCGGCCTTATAGCAGTACTACCGGTAGGCCAAATCTAGATCTACACAGAATGCTCCCAAACTTTCTCCAAACCTCGGTACCACCGACCCCTAGGGTCGGTACTACTGTGGCCAGGTACTACCGGTCATATGGCGGTACTACCGGTGTCGGTGTTTCGAACCCAGGGGTACTACACCAACGAGTAATATGATCGCATGCTCTCTTCCTGGATGGTGATGCAAGATGACACAAGGATTTATCCTAGTTCGGGCAAAGAAGGCCCTACGTCCAGCGGGGGAGGAGGTTCTTGTATTACTTGCACCTAAGTGCTTGTACAGGGGCGAATACAAGCTCAATGAGCATGGACCGGAGTCCGGACTCGAGTGTGTACGTGTGTGGACTTGTGTGTTGTCTCTCGGAGTTGTGTAACCGTGGACTCGCGTCTTCTCCCTCGCGCGAAGGGCCCTGGCATCCCCTTTTATAGAACAAGAGGAGGCCAGGGTTCACACAGGATAGATATGTACAGCGCTCGATATGGCGTAGGGTAGGAATCCTGTCTTGTCGGGGCCACTGGAGCCGACGTGGGCGTTGCTGTTGAGGCGTCCTTGGAGAGTGGCCTCCATCCTGGGCGTGGACGTGATGGCGTGACGATGTAGAAGCCGTGCAGCACCCATTCCGGCATGTACAGGACACGACGGGGTCCCTCCGGGTCTTGGGGTACCTGTCTTCCAATAGCATGAAAGCAATTAGGGCTCGAAGGGCGCGGAGCCGGCCTCGAGGTGGCGCCTACGGGGGGCTCGAGCCCCCGCAGGTATGGACAAGTCCCGTGAAAATTGATTGAGCAGTGGGCATCCGGGCTTCGAGACGTGGCTTGGACGTGCAACAGTGTAGGGCATGGGTTAACAGTGCCGTACTGGCGCCCTTTTGCCCATGCTTGTGGTGAAAACGAGACTTGACTCTGCCCTGGTTACTGTGGTACACGTTGGGCTGCAGAGGACGTGACTGGAGTAGGTGGATGTACTAAATGCGCGGTATGGGGCTGGCATCCGATGCCTGCGCCACTCGAGGCAAGCATAAGCGTCTCGAGGGATAGGCTGCTGTGTGTAAGGACCTGTGTGGCCTAGAGGGGGGGTGAATAGGCCTGTCAAAAATCACAGCTCAAAACTTAATTAGATAAGCCCGGCACTACCGCTCTGTGCCCGGCACTGCCGCTGCCCGGCACTGCCGGCCCCAGCGCGGTACTGCCGCGCAGAGTGAGACCTGAGACTGTAATTCGAAATCCAGCCACAACAAACCAAATCTATATGAATGGAAATGTAGCACTTGGTTCACTGAACCAACAGAACCAACTCTAACAAGCCTAAGACGTGACAATAAGTAGATCGGGCCAAACCCTAGAATCTATCACAAGCTCATGAATATGAAGAATGAAACTAGGCAAGCACAAGAGACAAGTGATTTATCCCGTGGTTCAGCTCGCCACCAAGGCTTGCCTACCTCCACGTTGTTGAGGTTGACCACTTAGGTCATGAGCTTTGCAACTCTACCTCGTTCTCAAGTCAAGGAACCAAATCCTTGAGGTGAGGGGTAATAATACTAGCTGAACAATCGATTACAAACCTCCCTAGGCCGCCACACAAGTTGGCAAGGCTCTAGGGTGACGCCTAGCCGGCTAGGGTTCCAAGAACCCAAGAGTAATAGAAGCAAATCCACCGGCTATGGCTCAAATCAAGTGCTCTAGGAAGTAGATCTCAGCTAGGGCTTCTCTTTGATGAAGGTTTAAGCCTCTCAATCACTTGGAATCAATGGAAATCGAAGGATTGGTGAGAGGGGAGTTGAGAGCCTTCAGTGGGGAAGAGAGAAGCTTGTCTGGAGGTAGGTGACGAGTTATGGTCGTGGATAACCGTTGGGGTGGCAGAGAGATGGAGTAAATATCTCCTCCCTGCCAACGGTTACAATAAGTCGCGGCAGTGCCGGCCGAAGCCCGGCAGTGCCGCGGCCCGGCACTGTCGCGCCTACCAATCAGACAGGGTTGGATTGGAATTCAGTGCAGCTGTCTTTGGTTAGAAACATGGATGGCTTGGGTTGGTTTGAGCACATGTCATTCAGCCATAGCAATGTATTTGCATTCCCCCTTGATAGTACGGCATTCCTATAACTCAAATTCAAATGAAAAAGCTTGATATATCACTTTGAGTCCGGATCCGATGAAATGTAGTATGGGGGGTCCACCAACGTACATACACCATCCTTTCTTATCATAACCTGCTTATCAACTTCATGAATCTCATTAGTTCTCCAATCGTGTGGTCATTATCACCAAAACCCACAATTAGGGCTTGATTGCACTTACACTGTGCCAGAGAGGCTCGAGGTCCCCGTGTGGGGTCTCGAGGTATGGTGTTCGGCTATGGGGGGCTCGAGCCCTAAATGCCAGGACTCGAGGTTTTAGTGGAGCGCTCGCCCGGGGCCTGGCTTCGGAGGGCTCGGGCGAGATGGAGAACGGGCGTCAGCCCGAGGCCTGGCTCGGTGAACTTGGGCGAGACGGAGAGCGCGCGTTCGCCCGAGGCCTGGCTTGGTGGGCCAGCGTTGTGGGCCTCGACGGGTTGGTCTCTTTAAGGGGTTAGACTAGTCAGGTTTGTTATTTACCGGCGTTCTAGGTTTAACCTATTAGTTTGCGTTGATTGGGGGTACCCCTTTTGTGGACCCCCGACAACCGGTAGGCCAAAACTCCTCCGAACAGAGAGTTTGTGCACTGCCTACAGAGGGGTCGGTACTACCGGCCTTATGGCGGTACTACCTTTAGGCCAAAACTCCTCCAAACAGAGAGTTTGCGCGCTGCCCACAGAGGGGTCGGTAGTAGGGTCGGTACTACCGGCCTTATGGCGGTACTACCGACTTCAGCATCCTGAGCTCCTCGCTAAAACGGCCATAACTCTTAGCTCTGAACTCCGATTTCGATGATCTTGGACATTTTGGAAAGCTTATTCAAAGGGCTATACAACCCATATGAATACAAGATCCAAAGCACAAAGGATTAGTACAGATTTCCAATCCAAGATCCATCGCTTCTCTTTTCAAACCAAAGATTTTTCCGAAAACTTCTCCGAGTTGATCCAATTCAACTCCACCACCTTCTCCTTTGCAAATGTGCCAACACCACCAAGTGTACACCATCATGTGCATATGTGTTAGCATTTTCACAATCATTTTTCAAAGGATTTTCACTTGCTCTCACCACGCCACTCGATCCTAGTAACATCGTAAAGTTAGATCGCTCAAGTGGCACTAGATGACCGATATGCAAACAAGTTTGCTCCTCTTGATAGTACGACCATCTATCCTAAACCCGGTCATAACCTTCTCTACACACCTATGACCGGTGAAATGAAATGCCCTATAAGTATACCTTTGCCTTGCGCATTTCATTCCATCTCCTTCGGTGTTGATGCAACACATGCACCAACCTATCATCAAATGATATGATCCACTTCATATCATCACATGACCTCCATGGTCCATCGATCTTGACCTCACTTGCTCTTCACCATTGCTTCGGTCCTTCGGCGCCAAGTCTTTGCTCAAGCCTCCCGACACTCGGTACCAACGGCTTCAAAGCCTCCAACTTGCCCTTCACCTTCGCAATCGGTCCATCAAGCAAAGTCTTGTCTTGATCTTCACCATCTTAGCCACATGACTCCATGTCATGTCTCATATGCAATAAGCTCCTTCATTGCTCATTCACATGTGAACTAATTTCCTGTGTATCTCACATAAGCACATATTAGTTCACCTAGGTTGTCACTCAATTACCAAAACCAAACAAGGACCTTTCAGCCATGAAGCAAGAATGAGTGAAGTCATCTTCATCGTCAGAGAGATCCTCGAACAAGTGTGATGAAGTAGTCGATGTAGCTATGTTGGAGAAGAAACTTGGAGAAGAGGCCTTGTGAATGGCAATGTTGGCCACTCCCTTCTCCTTCTCCTTGCCTTTGCTCTTCTCTTCATCACTTGAGTCATCCTCCGAAAACCATTCTTCACCAAGGTGAGCTTCACCTCCTCTTCTTCTTCTTTGCTTCTTGTCATCACTCTTGCTATACTTGCTCTTGTTCTTCTTTTGTGGACAATCGGCTATAAAGTGATCATCTGCACCACACTCATAGCAATTTCTATTCTTTGACTTCTTGAAATATCCACCTTTGCTCTTCTTGTACATCTTCTTTCTCATGAATCTTCTAAAATTCTTGACAAGAAGTGCAATCTCTTCATCGGAATCATCACTTCCTTCACTTGATGGATCATTTTGAGCCTTACTTCCTTCTTCTTGGTTAGCCTTGAAAGCCACTACCTTCTTGTTGGTTGCTTCTTGGTCTTCTATGGCTTCATCATCTAAAACTTCATGATGCTTTATTTTGGCAAGCATCTCATGAGGTCCCATGGTCTCATAATTTGGTCTTTCCATAATGATTGATGCAAGAGTCTTCTTTTTCTTTCTATAAGCTCTAAATAGCTTTCTTGCAGCTGCATTGTCATCCCATTTTTCATCTCCAAGAGCTCTAATCTTGTTGATCAAGGTCATGTATCTATCAAGCATTTGTTGAGTGGTTTCACCACTCTTGATTGTGAAGTTTTCGATCTTCCCTTGAAGAAACTCTATGTTGCATTTTCTCACACTTCCATCACCCTCAAATGATATCTTGAGAGTGTCCCAAATCTTCTTTGCAACTTCCATTCCATGGACCTTGGTACTCTCTCGGGCTTGAGGCATGATAGAATCAAGGACGCCGCTTGAGCATTTTGTTGAAACTCAACTGCATCTAGATCGGTGAACTCTTGTCCTTCAATGTGACTTGGTCCAGCTTCAACTATCTCCCAAGCTCTTGCGACAATAAGATGTAGCTTCATCTTGTGTGCCCAATCATTGTAGTTGATTCCATCAAAGGAAGGAGGTTTGCCTAGATTGACACTAGGCATTTGAGGAACCTTGCTCATTTGGCTGTAGTCAAATGGTGTATGTGAATAGTTTTCACCATCATTTGACTTCCCTTTTTCTTTGGGTTCTTGAGGAGTTGGTTCATTGGTTGAAGTTTCAACTTTGTTGCTCAAAGCTTGCTTCAAGCTCTCAATCTCTTACTTCATCTTACTCATTTGATCTTCAAACTGTTTTGCTTGCTCTTCCTTCAGTTGATCCACAAGCCTCTTGACAATGTTATTAACATCCGCCTCACTTAGGGCCGACATGATTTTTCCCTTACGCGGTGAAGCGCTGACACAAAGGGTTAGGCTCCGATACCAATTGAAAGGATCAAATCAACCTAGAGGAGGGTGAATAGGTGATTCTAAAAATCTGAAACTCAAAGACTAAAAACTGAGGTTAGAAGACAACCAGTACTACTGGTCTGTTTGGGTCGGTACTACCGGGTTTTGACCACTGGTACTACCGACGCAAACAAACGGTACTACCGGGTACCTGGGGTGTTTGGTTTGAGGAATGAGGTGGTCCATCATCTTCTCACTCTTCACTTTTTCTATTTGGTTGGTGGAATGGAATGAGATGATGCATCACCACCTCATTCCTCATAAACCAATAATTAGTATATAGATGAGGAATGAGTTGGTTCCACCAAAATTCATGGGATGAACTCATGATGCATCACCTCATGAAGCATGACTTGATTCCACAAACCAAACACCCTATAAAACAACTACAAATCCGATGTAAATGAGATGCGATTTCAGATCGATAAATTACCTCACTTCCCTAAGTGTTGTAGACGAAGATTGTAGCCTTCCCAAGGTTCGGTTCCTTCCCAAAGTGTAGATCGAGCCTTTCCAACCTAAGAATATGAGAGGGAGGAGGAAGAACACGAAGAACACACAAGTAAAGCATAATATGCAAAGTAGAGATAACAAAGAGCACGCGAGACACAAGGATTTATCCCGAGGTTCGGCCAAACCACTAAGGAGTGCCTACGTCCTCGTTGTTGAGGTGACCACCAAGGTCGGAATCTCTTTCACCTCCTTGCCTCACTCAAGCCACCACAAAGGTTAGCCGAGTTTCTCCACTAAGAATCACAAGGGGAAATACAAACGCTTCGGGGAGCCCTCACAAATGAATCAACACGGGCTACCACGAAGAACACCTAACCAGCTAGGGTTCCAAGAACCCAAGAGTAATAAACACAAACCAAGCTGGCAAGATGAGGGAACCAAGTGCTCAAATCGTAGATCGAAGCTTCCCATTCTCTAATCTCACTTCCCTAGCTCAAATGTTGCAAGGAAATGAATCTAGGAGTAAAGGGGGAGAGAGAAGGGAGGAGTCAATGCTTGGGAGGTGTTTTGTCTTATGGTAGCTCGCAATGAATGAGTGGACTGAGTGGGTAACGGTTAGAAGTTAAGTGGGTGGCTATTTATAGTCACCCTGTCCCGAAGCCTGTCAGTAGTACCGGGCCCATGGGGTCGGTAGTACCGGCTGGCTAACTCAACACTGCGTCAGATCTAGTTTGACCAAGTTGGTACTACCGACCATCAGGTCGGTACCACCGGGGTCGGTAGTACCGGCCTTATGGCGGTACTACCGCCAGGCCAAAACGATCACCAACAGAGAGGTCTGCGAAACTTGCGCGAGCATCTCGGTACTACCGACCATTGGTACTACCGTACTCGGTAGTACCGGCTTTATAGCGGTACTACCGCTAGTTCATTTTGGGTCACGAACAGAGAGGTCTGCAAACTGAGCTAGGGACTGTCGGTACTACCGACCATAGAGTCGGTACTACCGTGCCCGGTGGTACCAACTTTATAGCAGTACTACCGCTAGGTCATTTTTTGAGCAGAAACAGAGAGGGTGTAAAACTAGTCTGGATGGTCGGTACTATCGGGGTTATAGCGGTACTACCAGTAGTTCAAAAAGAACTCCATTCAGAGAGCATTGTGTGCAGCTCCCCTGGACGGTAATACCGACCCCAATGGTCGGTACTACCGACCGTGCACCAAAAACCTCTATGTGTTCGTGAGTGTGCGGTGTCTCTCAAGCATACTTTTGTTAGTCAATATGAGCACTTTTCTCCACATCTAGCTAGCCTAATTTGTATCCCTCTTGATAGTCTGGCTTACCTATAACTCATATAACTCAAGTTTAAGAATAAAATATCAATCCACCACTTGAGCTAGGCATCTTTTGTCCAACAAAATTTAACGTGCTTTGTTCACGGGATTTCAACATTGCAATTCTTTCTAAGGACTAACACCTCATATATGCCTTTATCAATTTATTACTCCCTAATTTGATTGTCATTAATTAGCCAAAACCCACATTGGAAGCGAATGCACTTACAGTTTGGCTGTATATAAATACACCTCAATCCACGTGGGTTGAAGTAGATTTATTGCCAAACAAAACCTCATGTGGCTTTAACTTCCTAAGCGCGTAGCTTCGGTTAGTTGATATTATTGGCTATAGGTTGCCAAACTCTCTTGGATAGGTATAGAGGCACCTGATGAAATTGCATATCTAATCAAGCTGAACCCTAAAGTATGGGAGAAAAAGGCACAGTTTGAACCTTTACAATAATAGATTCCTTGTACGGTTGTCAACATCATTTTAGGCATTATTATATGCCAATTTATTTAGGACGCGACCAACGCATAGGCCATGCGTGCACATGCCCGCGTTGCATCGTGTTTCTTAGGCTCCGTTTGGCACGGCTTGTCCACCGGCTCCTAAAGTTGTTTGGAGCTATCATGTGCCAAACGGGATAAAACCAGATGGTTTTACCCAGGAGCGCCTAAAATCACGCTCTCACAGAGAATATGTGGAGGATGAAGCCAAAAATAGTAGATTCACTCAATTTCACCTTGTCTTATGTAAGAGCATGTTTTAAGAGGCTCTACATATAGAGCTGTTTTGCCAAACAGTTTATCAAAATACCTCCAGCTCTATCAATGGAGTTGTTCATGAATCTGAAGCAAAAAAAAATAATAACTTCACTAGTGAAGTAAAATCGAGCCAAACAGAACCTTAGTGCAAAAGAAAAAGCACATCTTCTTCCTCTTGGACTACCTCGTCGCCAAACACTGCCCCCGCCGCCGGCCAGCTAAGGTTTCACCGGAGCTCCATGGTCGTGACAGCAACCGCGGAGCACCGGTAAGCCCCCAAACGCCATGAGAGCTTCCCCCGCCCGAACCTGATCGTTTCTACCGCCACCAGAGCCCCTAAACTGCCAACCCCGTTGCTCCTAAAGAGAAAATGGTACGGAAATTATCTACCAAATGCACCTAACTTATCGACACAACAATCTTATATAAATGGAGACAGTAATGCCCCCTTAATCTTATATAAAAGCAGTCATAAATGCAAGATGCCACAAAAATCTTTGGGCCGCCATATAATTTCTTAGGTCAATATTTTCTTGTAACTGTTGAAGGAGATCGAAATCAGATGGATTCAAATGAGCACTAAACACTTAGGTAGATTTATAGTATACATGTAGACAATATACAAGGGCTATGCAGGTTCAGATAAAGGTTTTCTCATTAAGTAGCAACTCTCATAATCAGGAGCCTTGGCGATAGTCATGAGGCATTGTATTTATAATATCGGGCTGCAATTAAAACAAAACATGCAAGAGAGAAAAGCTCATCGTCTGCTATAAAAAGTCTTTATCTTCAATGGTCGATCTACAGTTCCCTTCGGAAAACCAACATTGATAACGGATATAATTGGAAAACCAATATTGATCACGGATGCAACTGCATCAACTCAGCACAGTTTTACAATAGAGTATTCAGTTTGTCAACAGAACTATCCTCCACACTAGCTCAAAACAGTCTTTTGAGTTAGAGCAGAGTAGCAATAGCAGTTGGTGTATCCTACCTTTGAAACTCCCATACGAATTCACGCCAACGAAAATTAACTTGCAAAAACAGAGTAGTAATAGAAGCTACGCATCATTCTTGTTCTGATTAACAAGATTGGACATCAAACAAAATTTTGAACAATGAATTCTTTAGGACATCACTTTTTCTTCTTGATGAAGCAATACACACAAAAAAATACAAATACTGACAATGTAGGTAAAGATCAGGTGAGCTAACAGAAAATAGAATCCTCCTCAGGACCTTCGCAGAAAGAATTGCAAATGGAAAAGGAGCTCCAATACACAGTAAAAAAAAGTAAAGAGCAACACTGATACTGACATTATACAATACTTAACTGCTCAAAAGCAATAACTAAATGACACTAGAGTTATCCACATGAAATGAAAACAATCACATGATAGATTTATGCAATACAGATACCCAAATTATCCAATGCAAGGATGCGTCTAACAAACAAACAGAACAATAAAGCCTAAATAACAACAGAATAAGATGCAAATACAACTTAGGTACCCTACCTCCAGGGTTAAATATCAATTTAAAACTATATGCATGATAAATAATCAAATTTACAAATTACAGCACAATGATTTTAATCTATGAACAAACAACTACAACACCCAAACACCACAAGGAGATTTTTTTTACAACCATGCTAGGCAGCTAGGGCAACTATCAACTGAACACAGCCAGGCTTCCGCATCTATCAGATTGGTTAACTATAAAAAAAAATTAGAACTATGGTCGCCGTTCAAAATTCCAATTCTAAATAATTCAGTAGTCCATATAAATAAACTCTACAGTGTGCACCAGCCAAACAGGTGTGCACCAGCCAAACAAGGCAGACCTCATGACACTGTTCTTCCATAGCAAATGGAAGCTAAGTAGAGATTTTTCGCCCATTTGTCCTGTAAACATATCATTAGTATGTGCAAATGGATGCTCGATCTGAGGATAGATAAAAGGGGAAGAATATCAAGTCACCTTCACATGCTGACTGGGGAAAGCAGAAGTTCTTAGGGTTTCCTGTGTTTCATCAGCAGGTTTCCTTTTGGGGATGCTCAAGATAAACGCCGCCTGATCCCATGTAGCTGCTGTAGCCGTGATGCGAAATCCATTATCCCAGCGTCGATGGATACCCTCACTTGGATACAAGAAGTCAAGCTCCACAACCTAAAACCAAAAACGTTAAAAATAAGCACCAGTTTAACAATGTAGTTTTCAGCACATGCTTTTCTTGAAGCTATGTTCTTGAGATTCAGCAATAACAAGGCATGTCAGATATGTGTTTTTTCAGGATAGTAGACAATTTAAAGCAAAGGCCAGTCTTTAACTCTTAACACATACTAGACGCAAGCACATGCACATCAACATACCTGTGCCGAAAAGCCAGAATTCCGGGACATGACCACTGCCCACCGACTTCCTGCTGTGGCCATAGCAGTAACATAAAAACCCTCCTTCCACTTTTTGTTTATCCACTTGAAAGGGAACGAGTCGCTTACTTTGTAGGATTGCTGGGCATATTGTGTTCCTGGAGAGGACACAAAGTCAATTCCAATCTACAGTGTAAGTGCAATACCATAAACTGTCACAGCCTCCATGCAATGTTAAAGTAGAACTTTGTCACACAATTTTATATCTCACTAACATGGTGGAAACAAAAAATAGAAATTTGTATCACACAATTTTATACTATATAGGTGGACACGGAAAAGTAGAACTTTACAGAGCCCAGGCACCAATTGTATTACCTCTCGACATGACCACCAGTGAACTGCCATTGTTTGCCCCTGCTAGCGCAGTGATATAGAAGTTCTTCTCCCATTGTTCCATTATCCATTCCTGAAAGCAACACACTATTAAAATCAATTGCAAAAAAGAAAAAAGCAGACCAGCAAAATATCAAGTTTTAAAGGGTATATTCCCTATGTTCCAAGTTCTAGTACAAATGCTCCGTCACACCAATCTGCTGCACTGCGGAGGAAGTGGCCGAATTCAGGGGCTCCTTCCCTTGCTCTGAAGCGTGCTTCCCCACCAAGTACCTTGGGGTTCCTCTTTCCCTCGGCAAAATAACTCGGGATAAGGAACAGGTACTTGTGGACTCGGTGGCTGCTCGCATCCCCACCTGGAAGGCAGGCTTGCTCAACGCCGCGGGCAGGTCCACCCTTGTGCGTTCCACGCTCTCGGCTATCCCGGTCCATACCTCCATCTGCTGCGCCCTGTCTGGTTGGGCGGTCGAAGCCATAGACAAAGCCCGGCGTGCTTTCCTTTGGGCGGGATCCTCCACGGTCCATGGAGGGCAGTGCAAGGTTGCTTGGTCTGTTGTGTGCTCCCCGCGCGAGTTGGGGGGGCTCGGTCTGCCCGATCTGCGCGTTCTGGGTATGGCTCTGAGGCTGCGCTGGGAATGGCAGCGGCGGACCTCTCCGGACTCCACCTGGGTGCGGCTCCCCTCCCGCTGTGAGCGGAAGGTGGCTGATATGTTCAGTGCCTCCACCTCGTTCACTGTTGGTAACGGCGAGCGGACGAGATTTTGGACTGACCGGTGGCTGCCGGTGGGCCCCCTCTGCCACTTCGCCTCGGACGTTTTTCTCGCCGTTCCGTGCAGACGGCGGGGCCTTGTGTTAAGGACGCGTTGGACGACAACCAATGGGCCTGGGACGCGACGGCGGCGCCCACCACAAGGTTCATCACCCAGTTCCTCCGCCTTTGGAACTTGTTGGATGGCGTCCACCTCCAGCAGCTGGTCGCAGACCGTATCCACTGGCGCTGGACGGCTGACAGGCAGTACCGCAGTACTCCAGCTCCTCGGCCTATCAGGCTTTCTTCGTGGGCAGGACGGAGCTCCGGGGCGCCAAGGAGCTCTGGGCGGCGCGGGCACCGCCCAAGGTTAAGTTCTTCTTCTGGATTGCGCTCCACGGTAGGCTGTGGACTGCGGCACGGCGCCACAGACACGGCCTTCAGCAGGGTGACGACTGTGCACTGTGCGCTCAGGAGTCCGAGACCGTCGATCACCTGTTTACCTCCTGCGTCTTCGCACAGGAGTTCTGGCTTCGTGTTCTTGCATTGGCGGCCTTAGTTCTCCCTGCTCCGTCACAGGACAGCAGACTGGTGGAGTGGTGGCTTTCCAGCCGCCTTGCCATTCCCTCGCGCCTACACTGCGGCTTCGACTCCCTAGTTCTGCTCGTGACGTGGACACTTTGGAAGGAGCGCAATCGGAGGACTTTCGATGGCATTGCGTGCTCAACGGACAGCGTCCTTCAGACCCTGCGTGCTGAAGGCGACGCTTGGGTGGCGGCCGGCTTCAGAGCCCTCGCGCCCTTCCTTGCGGCAGCCTCCGGGTGACCGCCTCATGTACCGCATCCTAGCCGCACAGCCAGTTAGTTACTTAGTACGGCCTCCAACGCTCCGTCGTTCAGCCGGCGCCTTGTGTTGTGTTTCGCTTCGTCTGGTCCTCGGCACCTCACCTCTCGGACAGACGAATTGTAATGAACTATCTATCCTCTCTTAATGAAGCACGTGCAGCGCACGTTTTCGAAAATAAAAAGTACACTTGGGTTTTCTCCAAGTCAAAGTAAGCTAACTTTGACCAAGCTTTACAAAAAATATATTAACATCTACAAGTTCAAATAAATGCACTATCAAGACATAAGGCATTTCATGGAGAATTTAATAGTGAAACTAATTTGATGTTGGTACATCATGCTATAAACTTTGTCAAAGTTAGAGGGGTTTGACTAGGACAAAGCCAGAGTAAACTATAATTTGATGAAACGGAGGAAGTACAACAAATGAAATAAAGTGACATAGGATTGCTAGAACACCAAAAGGAGGGGAGGGGGGCAACAATTAATAGCTTACCTTGTGAAGAAAATATGGAGAAAGTTCATACATTTGAGAAGTAAATCCAGTGCCAGCATCCATTATCAAAGCCCAAAGATTTGAACAAGAGGAGACAGAGCTTATAAACAATCCATCTTCATTTCCCTTTGAAATGTGCTGAGGTAACCTAATGTCTGCAACATTGTAGTGATACCTGCAATGAATGATGGTTAGAGTGAAGTATTTTCTTTCTAACTAAAGCATACACCTATGTGGTTTGTACCTCTGTTTCATAGGCCGCCTGGCATTGTAAACACTAATCCATTGGGTCGCAGGCATTCCCATCCTAATCTTCTTTTTGGGCTGCTCATCATCATCTTCCTCCATCATAAGTCGACCTCTCTTCTGGCCTACCTGAAATATAAGCTGGTAGAAATTCATAAAGTATATATTAGCATCTATACAAATCATTGTATCTAGAAGTGTACTGGTACAAATAACCAATGGCCCAGAAACCTTAGTACAAAAACAATGGCTTGAAGCTATCTTTGGTTAACAAGGACAAGGAGCAACAAGGTTGGATAGAACAGTACCTTCTGAGCACCATCTGTATTGATTGGCCTTATGTCTGGGTTTGGACCAACAATGCCATCAAAAAGAGAAATGCACTTTGCATAGTTTGGTTCTTCATCAAACTTTAAGTTCACAACATACTCAATAAATTGTCGGAAAGGTTGTGGGCAAAAGCAACACAAAGATTCTGGAGAAGTTGCCATCTTTTTCTTGCAGACAAGGAAACCTTTGTTCTCCCCCTAAATCATTTTGCAGAAAAATTGAGCAAGGGGGAAAGAAAAGAAAAGCATGTCAGTAATTAAGAAAAATTCAAAGTTGTAACAAAGTTCACCTGGTATCCTTGCCAAGGAAGGCGACCACGCAGAAGAAATACAAGCGTGTAGGCAAGAGATTCCAGGTCATCCCTCCTGCTTCCAGTTCTCCCCAAATGAGCATGCACACTAGCATACCGAACAGTTCCTCTGTTCCATTGAACAGTGATGTATGACAAAGAAAATTGTAAGCATATTAGTAGGGGAGAATAAAGCCATGGAACATAGAACCTGGTGAAGTATTTTATTGCAAACCTGAAGACATCAGGCCTCTGATCATATTCAACATGCTCTCCTGTACCAGTGTCTTTCCATCTGGTAGCTGTGTTGACAAATCAATGTTAAGTCAAAACTAACATGTGTATTTGAAGGCACTGGGCCCAACATGTCACTAGAATGTTCCTCTAAACTGAAATATAAAACAAAAATACCTAAACCAAGGTCAACAAGAAAAAGTTTCTTCTCTTCTAGGGTTCCTGGAGGTCCAAGCAAAAAGTTTTCAGGTTTTACATCTCCATGGACGTACCTATCATAAACAAGAGATTTATTTTAGCTATTATTCTATACACAGTATACAAAATATATTAGTATCCTTTGTCAAGACTACATCAGATACCCTTTTGAGTGCATCTTCTCCAGTATAGAAATTGCTTCTATAGCAATGCAAGCCACCATTTCAACAGACATACTGTAAACAGAACAAAGCGAAACAATTAAGAAACTGAGAAAACCAGACGAGAACATTGAAGAAAAAATTGGAACTGCATTAGGTACTTACGAGTGAGAGTTATTATTCCAAACATCCCACAGGCTTGGCCCCAACATGTCCATAATCTGCATAGAAGTTACCTTGCATGAGAAACATACGCCGACAGCGAACAGGGTTCTTTACGTGATGAAGAAACCAAGCCTTCAATATTTTTCCAACCATGAGCCAATGACTAGTCATGGATCAAATAAGCTGAAAAATATTGGAATGCATTGGCACTGAGATTGATTAAAAGTTATCTCATGCAACCAAATAAGATGGGCTAAATTAAAAAACAAAAGAACAAAGCTATCACACTTGCTTGCGCAAATAAAATGCACAAGTAGTCTTAGTGAACACTGCACTGGTTTGTGATACAAGATAGAAAAGTTTACTGGACAACACATTTGTTGTTACACATTGCAAGTTAGGATTACTAATTTTGAACAACACAGCCTATTTTGAAAGCCTGGCAGTTTGGATTACCTGTATTCCTGTCCCTTAAAACTACCAGACAACCATCTCCAAACCATCCACTGTCACCTGTTGCTTCATTTTCTCTACTCTCCCTCTCATAACTCCTCTCTCCCACTTGGCAGCTTCTGCTGCTGACTACTACACCCATCTTCAAGCTGTAATAAGTAGCTATGGTGGCACAGTGGAAATGGATGGTGCTATTGACAGGCTTCAAAGCAGTTGCAACAGTGGTAGAGGCAACCATCTCTGTTGTTAAAGTTTTCCGCAAACCAGTCAAGCTGAGGGGATCCATGCTGCCTACCTCCAGCCACTAGGACACAAACTCCTCATGTTATTAGGGCACAAGTGGGTTGCAAGCGGTGCTTAGATTGAGCTGTTGAGATATAGTGTGCAGCTGACTGGCTGAGTACAATAGTGGTCCCCATCTCATACATTTTCCTTTTCTCTGATATATATGCATGAACTAAGCTATTGTAGTGTGGAAGCCATACTTGATTGAATCAGACGTGTAACTTTCGGGACCAAGAGGAAGAAACACAAGCGGAAAGAGGTGCAATGAGTCGGGTAGTCTGGATGTGGACTGCTGAAACTAGATTCTCGTTTTATTCAAAAAGTAGTCAATACAACTATTTATTTGACATGCAAATGGCTGGAGTCAGAGATGCAGCATACTAGGTAGTACTCCATCCCAAATTATAAGGCATTCCAAGAATCTTGGAGAGTCAAAGTTTTTTAACTTTGACCAAAATTATAGAGAGAAACACAAAGATTTATAACATCAAATATATATATTATGAAAATATATAACTAATAAAGAATCTAATTGTACTTAGTTGGTATCATAAATATTATTATCTTATTATATAAATTCGTTCAAAGTTGAAAAACTTTGACTCTCCAAGATTCTTGGAATGCCTTATAATTTGGGATGGAGGGAGTATCAAGCAAAGACAGACACGAGCTAAGGATTGTGAAAGTAATTTGAGGACTATTAGAGTCCATAAGCAATCTTAACATAAAAATATTGTATATAGAATACTAATTAACTGATTGGTTTTCACTGAAACAAAACTATTATTCTAGTTTTGAACAGGCGATGCTAAAGGGTAAAGCTTTTCTTTCCATAGGCCCACCAGTGCCCAAAAAGGAAAAGAAAATCACTAATTATTGATTTAGCATGCCTATGTCACCTCATCAATCATGAGGTGTATACCTTCCAAAGAGGGAAAAAAATGGGTCTCTAGTTTTAACGATCAAGACACCAAGTCATTATATTTGTAATGGTTCAGAGTAGTGACTATACCTTACCTGAACCTAATAATGTTATGATGAATTAATGCCAGTTTTTATTATAGTAAGGGTTTGGGAAAACTGAAGCAACAGAAAAAAAATGATCAGATTTAAGTTTAATAAAAGGAGTACAGGCCTGGCACGGTGGAAGAGTGCCTCCACTTGTGCAGGTCCTGAGGTTTGGACCTGCTTTGTTTCAGAATTTTGCAATGGTAAGGCTCTCTAGAAATTCACAACCCTAGACCCCACCTCTGGGAGCTTAGGGTGTGATTAGTTGCTTACATTAGCCTTAGCATGCATTAGACCTTAATGCAGCACAACCTAAGCCAGTATGAACATATGCAATGTCTTTGTGATTGGTAGCGCTGCACAGGCATTGGTTGCTTACATTGTGTACCATGTAGCCACATCCACGTTCTAGAAGGTGTCTCATGCCTCTAGTAGAATATTTCATTTTTGTGGCGCTATCGCCTTGTGTAAAACTGCATTGCCTAATACAGCCTAATCTGGCATACTAGCTAATACTACACTGGACCTACTTTGAGAACTGTGCAAGCATGCAGGGCACCCACAATGGTATAAGCTAGTTATTAGCTCTAAGCCAACCTCTCCAACAGTGCTAACTTTTAGCAATGACTCATAACATGATTTGTCCCACATCACACTCTCAAATGATCGTGGAATGTGTGTATAAGCCTAACTCCTGATTAAGAGCTAGCTTTCTCTCTCTTCTATTAAAATATGAAAACAATGCTTAGAGCTAGCTTATAAGCCATCCATTGCGGGTGCCCTAAGAGCTTCTGTGGGCAACCAAACATAGACAAACTGCACTGCATAAACCTAGATATAGATTAGTGCAGGCAACCAAACAGGCCCTTAATGAAAGGAAAATTTTAAATGATGGTGTCTTAGACAGCTGAGGTAGGAAAATTTTAAAAGATAATGCCTTAGACAAGGTGCTGCGTGAAACCAGGAAATATTGAAAAGTAGTAGCAAGCATGTGTGTGCACAGACAATGTACAATAGTATTGCCTGCTTCATTACCATGATATAATACTCTCCCTGCTTCCCTTTGTAGTGCACTCTTGGTACGCCATGAATCCCGCTAAGAGTGCTGCAGAATGGATATTTTATATGAACACAAATGAAAAGATGTAATTCAAGTTGGAACATGCAATAAATGGAAAAACAAGGCCAAAGAAAAAATTTGTAGAAATCAGTGCAAGAAGAAAGGACAGATTGGTCACTTACTTGTAAACTTGCCACTCATAAGGAGCACTAAAGTTGCAACCTTTGCTGGTTCGATGTTCAAATTTGATTGCAACCTAGTATGAAGAAAAAAGTTTATGCTAATGCAGCTACAATGAATTACAATTAAAAATTCCAGAGAAGGCATAAAGACCTCTAAAGCATTTGCACCGGGCGTCCTGTCACTAACACTAGGAGAGGAAATACGGCGACCAACATATACTTGCCCAAATCCTCCCTTTCCAAGCTTTCTGTCAAGTCTGTAAGTAGGCGAATTGCCAATTTGAACCTGTTCCAGCACATCAGGAAACGATGAGCATGCCACATAGTCAAACACAACATACATGGTTCTGACAAGTCAATGTTTAATACAGGCATAGTCCCTCTTACACGTAGACACAGAAAGATCTCACATGCCAAAAGTGTAAGGTTCTCGCATTGATTATATATATCATTTTTTCCCAGATGCACCTTATGCTTATTAGGGTTTAGTCACAACACAACAAAAGCAGTTGCAAGAAAACAGAAAAAAAAAGGGTAAAGGAAATCAAATATAAGATATCATTAAAAAAATGCTGGAATTTTCAGCAGCTGGACTAAGAAACTCTCATCCCAAATCAGAACAAATAATATCCATAACTTCAAGTTTTTAACCTTGAGGAACTCAGACTGGTCAGAACTTTCACGTGTATATCCACATTTTTCAAGTTTTTACTTCAAGGAACTCAGTTGTTGGAACTTTCACTTAAATTGTTGCATAAGTAGTAATTTTCTAAAGTTATGACCGAAAACCTGTCCTAAAAGCCTTACACAGAAGTCATCATATTTAATAACTTTAAGAATTACCAAGAGAGTATTGAATTGGATGTGGATATACTATGCATCTATTTCTCTACGTTCCAACATGTGTTCAACATTTTCATTACATAAAATTGATCCTTTCTAGAGTGCTACAGGCAATACATGAGGCGCTTATAACAAATAGAACTTTGCAACATGCAGGCATTCATGTGTTTCCTTTCTGAGGCTTTAAGCAACAGCAACAAAGAGTAATCTCGAATTTGAGTATGATTAATGTGGTACTATAAGATGTGCTGTCATCACTCATATCAAGAAACATAGTAATCTGGTACTTTCAAAAACAATGCCAGGATGCCAATCTAAACATAGCAGCACTAGATATTTTTTCCATACAAGAACATCCCTTTCAGTTTACAAACAACTATGCTTGCATCTATGGCACCATTTCAGCATATGTCAAATACAACACCCCCACTACATATTAGTGGATTTTTCTTTCACTCAACAACTTCATGCCACACAGAAAAAAAAAATAGACCAATGAACAACTGCACCTAATTGACACATGGCATCAGCCTCATATTTCTAGGGGCTACATAAAGTTGAACATGAACATTTGTTTTGAGACAATTCATAAAATTGGAGATGGAGCCATGACTTCTTTTTGGAATAACACTTGGATAGGTGAAACTGCACTGAAAATTCAATTCCCTGATATTTTAAATATTTGCTCAATACCAAATATTACAGTAGCAGAGGCTTTCAACAATACTGACTGGCAAATACAATGTAGAAGGGTCTAGTCAATGCTGAGGTAAATCAGTGGAGGACCTATGGCTATGGGAGACAATTAGTAACACTCATCCAGCTGAAGGGCAGCAAGATGCAGTGTGGACCTCAGATAAATCTAAATCTTATACAACTAAGTCCATATATAATTTCTTAACTCATGGGGAAGTAACTGATCTCCAAGCAAAGGTGCTCTGGAAATGCAAGACTCCAATGAAAGTTTTCCTTTGACAGATGTTACACAACAAACTGCAATCCGCAGTCGAATTGAAGAAAAGGGGTTGGAAAAGTAAAACTAACTGTAGTTCGTGTGGAGAGAGAAAAGGGACAATTGATCATATTTTCTTCAATGCTCTATAGAACAGATGCTATGGTGTTGCATGCGAGAGGTGTTTGATTGGAATGGCTTCCTGACATCACGAACTGACTTATGGGAGAGGTGGCTCCATAGCACGTTCAGATCCCTTAACAGTATTTGTGTTTGCAGGTTTAGCATGGCCACTTTGGACCAACAGAAACAAGATGTCGATAGAACATTGCTTCACCAACAAACCGAGTAATGTAATCTATAACAAACCAAGTGATGTAATCTTCACAGGGATAGGGTTTTTTTTAGGAAAGGTGCCTACTGCTGAAAGGATAAAGCAAGAATTTTTGACAGAGAGGATGCTGAACTGGCTTTGTAGAACACCATGCTGTTGGATGTTGGCAAAATTTAGGCCGCTTTTGTTCTAGTATAAGCTGGCAGGCTGCTTTTGTTCTAGTAAGATGGTGAGGAATGTTATATGTTATGTCTGTTTGTTTTGGAACTCCTCTAGCGCTCTTGTATCTCCAGAGGCCCAGACTGGTGGAACAGACCTTTATATGCAGAAGAGTACTTCTCGTTTAAAAAAAATAAACTTTATATTTCCTAAAATAGGACGTCAAGTGAAATCACATTCCACAATAGAGCAGTTCCTAACGCTCTGGCAATGAGGTGGCAACCCTAAGAAACCAAATTAATCTATAATCAAGCCCTTAGAAAGCAATTAAACCAGACACTCCCATCCGGAACACCTATGCGACCTATCCATGGCAGCATACGAAGTCAATCGAGTTCACGCATTCCAGCCCAAATCCCCGATGACAGCCGAGCCATTTAATACTAGCTATTAAAAGTAGGGTCCAAATCCCCAAACGCCGCCCGACTTCGGAACACGCGGGAGCTAAGGAAAGAGACGAGAGATCCTGACCGTCTCCGGGAGCGGTGTCGCGCTGCCGTCGTCTCCCGGGGCGGCGCCGGCCTTGCCGACGCTCCGGACGACACTATCGCCGTCGTCCATCCCGGCGCGGAGGGAACCCCTCCCTTTCCCGGTCTCTACTGCAGCGGCGGGGGGTCTCCTACTAGAGGCGAGCGCTGCTTTCGCTTCCGCGGTGGCGGCGGGTGCTCCCCGCAGGAGCTGAACTCCAGGAAGCAAGGCCTAGGTCTCGAAGACGAGTCTGCGAGGGAGATGAGTAGGCGGTGTTCTGGTCGGCGACGGGGACGAGATGGGAGAGAACAAAACGGAAAGCAAAAGCAGAGGAAACGAGAGCGGCTGGAAGATTCTGGATGGAGATCTCCCTCCTCGCCTCGTCTCCTGCCGCGGACGTCGGACGATTCCTTCCCGCAAGTCGTCGCCCGCGTAGTTCCGCTTCTGTTGCGGAGATACGTACTCTAGTGTTTACGGCTTCCATTTTCGTCCTACTCCCTCCGTCCCTAAGTGTTGTCCGGAAAGCGTGTCTACGACAGAAACACGGATTTCTAGAGACACTTATTTAGTGACGGAGGGAGTAGACAATTATGCCCGTTTACCTCACCGTCAGAATCAGAAAAATCTCGGGCATGTTTAATTGTTAGGGATTTGGTGTAAAATTCTTATAGCACTTTCGTTGTTATTTGACGAATTTATTTAAATATGGACTAACTATACTTAAAAAATCCATCTCAATATTTATAGACAAACTGTGCAATTAGTTATTGTTTTTTACCTACATTTAATACTTTATGCATGCGTTTAAAGATTCCATGTGATGGGGAATCTTGTAATTTTTTGGGAACTAAACATGCCGAGTTGAAAATTTTGCTACTGTAGCACTTTCGTTTGTATTTGACAAATATTGTCCAATCATGTGCTAACTAGGCTCAAAAGAATCGTCTCGTGATTTACAACTAATTTATGCAATTAGTTATTTATTTTACCAACATTTAATGCCTCATGCATGTGTCCAAACATTGATGTGATGGTGATGTGACGGGGAGAGAGTGAAAAAAAAGTTGAAAGTTGGAGGCAATCTAAACAAGGCTAATATCTCACATTGGTGACTTTTTCATGGTAAATCTTTATCGTGTGCTCGAGTGAGGCCCATGTTTAGTTCCAAACCAAAATCTTTACGTCGAGTCATATTAAATTTCTAGACACATGTATAAAGTACCAAGTATAAACTAAAAAAATAATTAATTATACAGATTGTATTTAATTTGTGAGACTAATCTTTTATGTCTAATTAGTCCATGATTTGACACTAAAGTGCTATAGTAACACATGTGCTAATAACAAATTAATTAAGCTTAAAAATTCGTCTCGTGGTTTACGAATGGATCATGTAATTTGTTTTTTTTGTTAGTATCTGAACTACTCATGCAACACCCTTCGTAACATCCGACGTGTCAATCACGGTGATTTAGAGATTTTTTTAAACCCTTTTTTAAAAGATATTTTAAAACTAACATCGTTTTTATTTAAAAAAACTAACACTTTTGGTCACGTCACCGAGCAAGCGCGGCCAAACCACAACGTTGCGTCGTGCAGGGTGGCGCGACAGGGCGGCCACGTGGCACGGCTCAGCCCCCAGTCGGGCTGACGTGGCGGGCGCTGTCACCCCACAGATCTTGGCGCGGTAGCTACCGCGTGCAACGCCCTAGTTTGGTTTTGATTAATTGGTGAAACCTATTAGACTAATCAGATACTCAAGTATGAATAGGAGATAGGTTGATTCAAGAAGTGATGGAGCTAGATGGAAGGTGATGTCTACATGATGATGATTAAGTGCTCCAAACCTTGGAAAATAAGAAAGAAAAAAACAAAATGGGCTCAAGGCGATGGTATAATCATTGGGCCATTTTGTTTTGGTGATTAAAAGACACTACAGAGAGTGTGATCACATCTAGTATTGATAGCCGTACCATTAAGAGGAGTGGAACTCGAGTGTGAAATATGGTCATCAAAGTGCCACTAGATGATCTACACTTTGCATATGCATTTAGATTCTAGTGAGTGCTAACTTCCCTTGGAAAAGTACTTAACAAATGCTAATTTACGTACACAAGTGGTGGAAACTTGATGGAGTTAACATATTTGCAGGGATGAAGTGGAGAATAATTTTGTGCTCTCTGAGTAGCATCAGACGCTGTCCCAAAGGGCATCGGACGCGTCCGATGGCTAACCCTAGCCAAGTAGTGAAAGGAGAGGAGTATCAGACGCTGCGTCGGGCACATAGGGTGCACTGTGCGCGCGTCCGATGCCTATGACATGGCTTAGGCAGAGCAGGCAGAGGAGCATCAAACGCTCTGCTGCATCCGATGCGGTCACATCAGACGCATCTAATGTTCGTAGGGGCTCTCTGGATGCTCTCTACATAGACATCGGGCACTGGTCCTGACGCGTCCGACATGATCCTGTAGCAGTGTCCGGTGATTGCATAGCTAGCCGTTGTAATATCTGACAGGACATTAGACGCTGGACCGGTGCGTCCGTTGGGTGCGTCTGATGCCCCATAAAGAGCGTGTAGTGGATTCTAGCCGTTGAGATCTGGCGACTGTAGTTGAACGGAGTGGACGCATGGCATCCATCCGTGAATCGGATGCTAGGGGTTGCATCTGATGCTCCCGAAAGTAGCGTCTGATGCCTCCATAGAAGTTGTGGTCTTGGGGACAACGGCTCTCTCTTTTAAGGGGGCTCTATATAAGGTGTTTGGTCGACTTGGGATCACTCCCATGCATATCTTGATTGCCCTAACATCATTGTGAGCCTAGCCATCTCTCTCCCACTCTATTTGATTGATTGTTCATCATTTAGTGAGAGATTGGGAGATCCAAGTGCATTGCATGAGTGTGTTCATCTAGAGGCACTTGGTGATTGTGTTTCGCTGCGAATTTTGCTTGTTGCTCTTGCTGTTTGCTAACACCTAAACGGCTTGGTGTAGCGAGGATCGTTGAGCGGAAGGTGGTGATTGTTTCCAGCTCTGATCGGTGATTTGAGGGGTTTCTTATACCTTCCCTGCGGGATATCGCGAAAGATAACTTTAGTGGATTGCTCATAGCTTGTGGATCCCCATCTTCTGGTGTGGTTGTGTGGCACCCTATTGAGGGTTTTGGCGTGTGATGCCAATTAGCTCGTGAACCTCCAAGTGGGTGGATCGCTACAACGAGAACGTAGCTTGTCGGCAAGCAAGTGAACCTCGGGTTAAATCATTGTGTCATCTTTGTCCGAGATTTCATTTGGTTATTACTGTTAGTATCTCTTGACACGTCGGTATATTCACTCTATCACTTGTGTTACCTTTTGTTACATACTTGCTAGTGATAGGTATATCATCTTGTAGCTAGTTAATTCTTCGTACCTTGTGTAGTAGTAATTATTCTTGCTCTTTTGCTCATCTAGTTATAAATTAGCGACATAGACTTTTGTGTGACATAGAGATCATAACTAACTAGAATTGTGGATAGGTGGCTTGCATCCTTTGTAGAGCTAGCGCAAATCTTGTTTCGCCATTTAGTTATCTAACGAAGTTGTTTAAGTGTTGTTGTAGAAATGTTTATAGGCTATTCACCCCCCGGTGCGGTAGCGCGTGCCATAAGTTTGCGTTGACGACCGACCTTTCCCCCAACTCCCACTTCTTCTTCTTCCCAAAACTAAACTGGCTGGCCTCCCTCTCCTCCCTACCGATCTCCTGCGTCCCCATAGCCCTTCGGTCGGCCTCCCTCTCCTTACCGTCGGTCTCCCGCGTCCTTGGAGCCATTCGGTCGGCCTCCTCTCCCTCCTCTAAGGTCAGCCACCGCTCTCTCTTGTCCCCAAGCTTCTCCTCTACCTCTGTGACGGTAATGATGTTCTTATTTGTTGTTGTAATCTTGGAAATTACAAAGTTTGTGTGTGTAGGATGTACATATGAAATATTTTTGTTACTTTATTTGGCCAGATGGAAAACTTGTATCGGGAGAAGTTTTGGCAAGAATGGGGTCGTCCTAGAGAACTATACCCCGATGCATCTAGCAAATATGCCCCTGCCCCTCCTAATATACCCATCCCTAAATGTGATTGTGGTTTTCCGGCCTAGGTTTTCCAATCGAGACATCCGGATACAGCTGCTTGTTGCTTCTACACATGCAGTTGCTCTAACATAAGTAATTTTCTCACTTACATTGTTATTCGTTTGAGTTACTAGTTTACTAATATTTTCTTTAAACCATGTTTTGTAGATGGACCCTCAAAGGTGCTTTTTTCTTTAAGTGGATCGACGGTCCTGACAAGTTTGACCCAAGGTACCTCTTTTTCAACGATTGGTGGAGAGGGAGACATCCACATGAGCGCTTTGAGCGGTGGGTTCCACCTCCCCCTAACCCCCTGCCAATGACGGATAAGGAGAAGCACCTTGCTATAGCAAGATGACTCGAAACACCGCCTCTGTGCGATTGCGAAGACTATGCTATGATATGACCTGAGAATACGATGGATTTTGTGTGTCCCAATATTGACAAGGTAAGCGAAAAGTTATGTTTTGAAGTCTTTACCTACCTTTTGTATAAGTACTAATCAATCCTCTTGTAGCTCCATGGATGGCGAAAGTGTTTTCAGAGAGTGGTTGTATAGTCCTAAGTCTCATTGGCCGGAGCCCACTACTAGATTTTGACCCTATTGCATCAAGTCCTATTGCATCAAATAAGAATCTGATGCAATAGGTGGGTGCTATTGCATCAGTTGTTAGAATCTGATGCAATATGTGGTCGTTATTGCATCGAAAAAGAGTTGGATACGATAGTAATTCATGTGGATGCAATAGGTTGAAATTATTGCATCAAACATATTTGGTTGCATTAGTCTCGAATTTTTGATGCATTATGTAAGTGTTATTGCACCGGTTTAGAATATGGATGCAATTAGAAAGTACTATTGCAACAGTTTTATGGTTGATGCAAGTAATATTTTCTGACACAAAAAATAATAAACGTGAAAACATATTGTGGCTACAAAATATAAGTGAATTATTAATCTTAATTAAAATAAAACATCTATTAATAAATAGTTAAATAATATTATTAGAAATAAGTTCCACCTAATAATTAAAATTTAAATTTTAAGGAAATTTGTGAATTATTAATCTTAATTAAAATAAAACATCTATTAATAAATAGTTAAATAATATTATTAGAAATAAGTTCCACCTAATAATTAAAATTTAAATTTTAAGGAAATTTATTAAAAAACATGACTACTAGGAGGTGGGCATAGGAGTTGAACCTGTGCGCCTATGAAACTCTAAGTTGTGGACAAACTACTAGGCTAATTAGATGTTGTTGCATGTACTAGTATATGTTTTGTTTTATATATTATTAGTTAATTATATTTTGATCAGAGCCCATATCATTAGGCCATCACGTAACCCATCATGAGGCCGGCCATCACGTATCAAAAAAAAAAGGCCGGCCATCACGTAACCAGGCCTTACGCTCCATCGCCCGTCGCCCACCTTCATGCTCGAGATCGCCCGTCGCCCACGATCGCCCCTCTCGCCTGCGTTTCTTTCCTGTCTGGCGGCAACGACGCGCTCGGCGATCTCCCTTGCGATCTCACCGTGCGGTGATGGCCTGAGCCCCTTTCTCATGTTCATGTGCGTCGCCTGTGTGCATCCTCCTCCTCCTCTGGTATTGTAAATTTGCTCATGATGATACTCAATTGTTTGATGTTTAGTGATTGGTCGATTGGGATATTGTTGAGATCGTTCATCGCTGGCGGCGCAGTGAATCCAGACGGACTAGAGCAGACCCTGGTCGTTGGTGAATTGGCACTTGACAGCATACTGCATACTTGGTCAGGCACTCAGGCAAACGGTAATTGTTTAATGACTAATTGATATTTTGATCGTAATTTACAACCAGCCTTAGGAAATAGAGATAGGGCTTGTATGAATTTTTTAACAAACTCTAGTTTGCGATCTAGTTTGCTGTCACCACGTTTGACAATTTAAAATCAGCCTTAAGAAATGCTTGAAGACGGTATTTAAAAGCAATGAAGCACTCTAGTTTTATTTAAGATAACTATAATAGTTATTTTATCATTCTTATAGTTTCTTGAATGTACTGTTATTTTTTATAAACTTCATATATGCTGTTGTCAGTTACCTCTTATAAATAATATAATACAGTTCTATTATCCTATTAAAATATTAGATTATTGGACTTTTAGTGTTTTACTTGCCCAAAGGCCCTAAAAATTAGTAAAAATTATTAAGACGGTCCTGCATCTCTGTTACGATAGCATCTATCTTTTCGTCTAGTATAGGACAGCGAATAAGAAAAAAAAATACTGGAATTCTAGATTTTTTACCTACGTAGGGCATATTGGAAGGATTTTACTTTGCTTTTGATTCAGATTTGAAGCATGTTCTTATTTATCTTTGTGTGTATTTCTCAGGTACAGTGTTGAAATCAATGTGTCACACCCCAATTTTAAAAAATAAAATTGTGGCGGAATACTCATGTGTGCCCAGGAAACAATCACACACATAAGTTAGACAAATTACAAGAAGGTGGCATCATCACATTGTTTATTACATAACGATAGTATCAACACAAGTCTTACATCACGCAAAACAAAAGATAACTGAACTGCTAACAAGATCTACTCCACAGGGAACGCTGACTGGGGGAAACAGCTAGCCTAGAAGTCCTCTCGGAAGTCGCTAACTGCACCTTCATCTGATACCCATCCGGGATTTTGCCCAAAAAGAAGATAAACAACAAGCGTAAGTACTTCTCGTACTTAGCAAGCTAACACAGGGTTCATGAGGTTCAAAAGGCTGACAATGTCTGACTGCAGTTAGCTTTTAAGTTGGCAGGTTTTAGCATTAAGGTAAACGAATATTGTGCTTAACCCTTAACCCATGATCCATTTGTCCAACAAAGATAAATATAACATCATAAGGTACCAACAACATAAAGTAAACAGTTATTCAAGTATCAAAGTTCTGCTAGTTTCCCGGGCCGCTCGTGACCGTGAGCACGGCTGTTATAACAGTTTTACACTCTGCAGAGGTTGTGCTTCTTTACCCACAAGCCGTGTTACCCTTGTGCCCGAGGCGGCCAACCTCTTGATCCACTTCCAAGGTAGATCGGCAGGGCACACTATGAAGCCTTTCGTTGGTTCGTCTAACATGTTAGGGCCGCTAGGTTTCCTTGGCAGGCAGATGTAGTAACCTCCTTTCCTATGGCACAAGGCCATCGCAACTATACACATAGGAACAGGAGCAGCCCTACACCCAAAGTGGCAAGCCCCTTTTGCGCCCTTTCGGGTCACCGCTAACAAGTTAGAAAAGGTCCAGTGTACTGAGCTAAAACCAGAGCCATATAGCACTCATGGTAGCACTGTCAATCCCAGCTTTTGCTAACAGCAAGTTTTATTAACCATTTAACAACATATCATCATGAGAATAAATTCATCATTAGACTGGATCAGTTATAAGTCAGTTAGCACTAGCATTCTACCCATATGCAAAGATCCCACGGAGTCAAGAACATCACAGATAACAAAGCTAAGTGGGTCTCTAAGGTTGCTCAATTGGACACATGCATAAATGAGTAATTTAATGGTAAAGTGAAATAGGTAACAAGGAGATCCCATGCTAACTTGTCTTGGTTGTCGAAAGACTGGTCTTCCTGCTGGTCATTGAAAGAAGGGTCCTGGTCGTACCACACCGACTCACCGTCTACTCGATCACAAAACATCACCACGCATTCCAGACGCATACATATACAATGCAAACAAGGCTATCATTAGAACAGTACACCAAACAGTAATAAACAGAAATGAAACTTTGATAAAATTGAAGTACGCGTTTCTACGATCACAACAAGTTTTGGTTCACCGAAAACGGAGTTACTATGCGAAAGATACGGCCGAAACAGTGTTTCTAAAGCCCTAAACAAGATTAACATAAACCCTGAAACTAAACTGGTCTACGCCGACTAACAGAGGCATAAACAGATAGGAAACTAAATTACGAACCTAACGCAACTTGAACGGGTCAAAACGGAGCTAAAACGTGGATTTTACAAGCGTTTTATTGCAGTGGCAATTCTGTAAATAGACTGAAATCAATTTGAATTTAAATCGGAATTTAAACTGAATTTTAAAACAAATTGACGGCCGGCTCGACTGCGCCTCAAATCAGCAGAAATGCAGGGGCCCAGTCGCAAGTTTGCAAAGGCACAGCGAACAGTGCTCAAAGGAGCGCGGGTTGATTCTCGAATTCTCCGGGGTTTCTTTAGCAAAATGCCACCCGAAGGGGTACCGGCTGATTCGAGCCACCGGATCAGAGATGGACGACGTGGATTAGATCCCGGGGGTGCGCGTGTCGGGGCAAGCCGACGGCGCGCCGTGGCCAGGCGTCAGCCGCGACGTCGGGCGCGCTCGCGCCATGGCCGAGCCACGGGAGCTCGCGGGCTTGGGCGCAGAGGGCACCCCGAGCCAAACCAGGGGGGCGGAGAGGGAGCGGGTCGCAAGGGGGTTCTCACCGCGCTGAACGGAAGGACGGGGAGGCTCTGGTGGCGGCGCACGGCGAGGAACGGCGGAGCTCCGAGCGACGGCACCGGAGCTGCGAGAACGCGACGGCGGTTAGGGCGAGATCAGGCGAAAGAGAGGAAAGGAGACGGTCCGGCATCATCACCGAGGCACGGCGGAGCTCGGGGGAGGTCGCACGCGGTCGGAGCGGCGCCGAATCGACGGGTCGACGGCGGCGGCGACAATGGCGCGGCGCGGAGCTCTGAGGGCGCTTGGGTGCTCAGCAGTGCGCGCGGAGGGAGCGAATGAGAGAAAGGGGGAGCGGGGCGCGGACGCACGCGCAATATCGGCGAAGGAGGAGCCGGAGTCGTGGGAGCGGGCGCGCCCACGACGCACCGAAGACTCAGGCGCGGCGGTTGCGAGCTGACGGCGCACGCAGAGGGGGAGAAGAAGGCGCCGACAGGTGGGCCCAGGAGGTCAGAGAGAGAGAGAGAGGGAGAGAGGAGGGCGGCGAGCGCTGCGGCTGCGTGGGCCGCCTGCTGGGCCGCACGGGAGAAAAACGGGGAGGAGGGAGGCCCAGCGCGAGGAGAAGGGGAAAAGGAGGGAGCGCCGGCGGGCTGGGCCGCCAAGCCAGCTCGGGCCGAAAACAAGAAGGGAGGGAGAAAAGAATAAAAGCTCTTTTCTTTTTTGTTTCAAAGCATTTTCAAACCAAATTCAAATAGAATTTGAATTCATTTCAAATTTTGGCAAAAACCAGTCACACAAATAAATCTAATGCATCAGCATGAGTGCAAAAACATATTGCCCCTATTATTTTAATTCAACGAAAATTATTTAACCCCTAGGTTAAATGCTCACAAGCACATAAACAAGATCATTTTCACCTATTTTATTTTGGAGAAATTTTTAGGGTGTTACACAATGTCACACCAAGGTACAAGTTGGATGCGGCTAGATAGGGCATCTGCAGAGTGGCAACAAGGATTAACAGATTATCTTGATAGCACCTTTGGAGGCAGCTCTAAAGGAGGAACGACACCATGTCCATGTTCAGCATGTCGTTCCATGTCATTTAGAAAACTGTCGGATGTTCAGAATCATTTGCTTTGGAAAGGTTTTGATGAAAGCTTCATCCGAGAGCAAGAAAGTATATGTGACGGTTCAACTATTGATGATGATGATGTTGATGATAGGGCTGGTACCACAGAATTGATACATTCTCTAATCAGGGGTAGCATATGTGGAGAAATCGATGAGGAACAACCAAATGAGATGGCAAAGAAGTTCTTTAAATTGCTAGAAGAGGCCAAGAAGGAGTTGTTTCCAGGCTGCTCGGAAGCTACCCAGGTGTCTTTCATTGTCAAAATGTTTCAGTTGAAGTGTATGTTTGGTTGTAGTAATGCTTGCATGGAGTACATACTTGCACTATTCTTGCTTATACTTCCTAAAGGACACTGCCTCCCAGATAGTATGGAGAAGATAAAAAAGGTTGTTAGAGATCTTGGTCTTAATTATGAAAAGATAGATGCATGCTATAATGATTGTGTGTTATTTAGAGGGGAAGAATATGAGGGCCTGGATAATTGCCCAAAATGTGGTGAGACAAGGTGGAAGCAGTCTAAAGATGCGGTAGAAGCAGATGTTGGAAGTATTTGTGGGTCAAAAAAGCGTGTTCCACGTAAAATTCTTCGATACTTTCCACTGATTCCACGGCTCCAAAGGATATATATGTCAGAGACTAGAGCATCATATATGTGTTGGCATAAGGAAGAATTGGTTGTTGATGGAAAAATGCGACATCCTGCGGACTCCAAAGCATGGAAACATGTTGATGAAACCTATAAATGGTTTGCAGAGGATCCTCGTAATGTCAGGCTTGGTCTAGCATCTGATGGATTCAATCCGTTTGGTATGTTGAATGTGTCATACAGTTGTTGGCCTGTGATTTTAATTCCTTACAATCTTCCGCCATGGTTGTGTTTGAAACAGTCGTATTGGATGTTGTCAATGATGATACCTGGAGCGAGATCGCCTGGTGTTAGCATTGATGTGTACTTGCAGCCTCTAATTGATGAGCTCAAAGTTCTGTGGGAAAAGGGTGTCAAAGTCTGGGATGCAAAGGAGAGGAAGGGTTTTGATTTGCATGCAATTCTACTATGAATAATCAATGACTTTCCAGCATATGCGATGCTTTCTGGATGGAGTACAAAAGACAAGTTTGCATGTCCATACTGTCATACGGAAACCGACTACTTATGGTTGAAGCATGGGAAGAAGCACTGCTACATGGGGCATCGTCGATTTTTGCCTATGAACCACAAGTGGCGCAGAAATAAGGTCAGTTTCAACAACAGGACAGAATATGGGGAGGCTCCACAACCACTGACGGGGAACAGGTGTTGCAACACTATGATAGTTTTGAACAGGTCAGGTTTGGCCCTGAATCAAAAAAAGGAAGCAGCGTGACGAAGAAAAGAGATGGCACAACTGGAGGAAGAAGAGTATTTTTTTCCAGCTTCCGTACTGGAAAAATTTGCTTATTAGGCACAACTTGGATGTGATGCATATCGAGAAAAATATATGTGAGTCCATATTGGGCACTTTGCTAGACATAGAAGGTAAAACTAAGGATAATGAGGAAGCTCGGCTTGACATGCAGCATCTAGGGATAAGGATGGATCAACATCCAGTGCATGAGAATGGTAAGTTCACCTTACCACCTGCTTTGTACAAACTAGGGAAAGATGACAAGAAACTTTTATGCAAATTTCTCCATGAAGTTAAGTTGTCTGATGGGTACGCATCAAATATCCGAAGATGTGTGGATGAAAATCGGATATTGCTCTCTGGTCTGAAAACTCATGATTATCATATTATATTCCAGAAACTTTTACCATTAGTACTGCGCAACATTTTGCCTCAACAAGTTGTTGTCCCATTGCTCAACTTGAGTAGGTTCTTCAGTTCTCTATGTTCAAAGGAGCTGGATGAAAAGGAGCTTGCTAACATGAGTGCTTCGATCAGGGAGACTCTATGTTAGCTTGAGATGATATTTCCACCTACTTTTTTTGACATCATGGTACATTTGCCAGTTCATCTAGCTGAAGAGGCTTCACTTGGCGGACCTGTGTATGCTATAGATGGATGTATCCCGTGGAGAGGTATCTACGTACAGTAAAAGGGTATGTGAGGAACAAAGCACATCCTGAAGGCTCAATAGCGGAGGGATATATCACAGAAGAGTGCATGACTTTTTGTTCTTTGTTCTTCAAAGACATGCCAACTCGGCCAGAGCGTCATGAAAGCGCTGCAGTGCCTGAACCACCATCTGGTTTGAGTGTTTTTAGTGACCTTGACTATGGTAGGAAAGGGTATAGTTTCGAGGTCTTGGACGAATCCGTCTTACTAAAAATAAGGCACTACATAGTCACTAATACTGACGAGTGTGCTACTTTGGCTGAGTGAGTTCATTTTAACATTTTAGCATGATATTGTTTTTTCATATGATAGATTACTAATTCTTTTCATTTTGTTTGGTCTGCCCACTGCAGTGCACATCAGGCTGCACTAAAGAAATTTAATTCGCATAATGTTGAGAGAAGGCACAAGCAACTATTTGTTCGTTGGTTTGAGGACAAGGTGAGTCACCACATTTTTTTAATTTTATCATCTATGCAATGACATCATCTTCCTAATTTATTCTTTTATGGAACTACAGACCAAACAAGAATATGACCAAGGAAAAGCTAGTGAGGAGATGTTGAACCTTTCTCGAGGACCAGATGATCGTGCTCGTGTATTCAATAGATGTTTCATCAATGGCTTCCTATTCCGGACGGTGTCGGCTGAGACGAGCTTGATCACACAGAATAGTGGTGTCCTTGTCAAGGGTGATGAAACTACGGGTAATATGGACTGGTATGAAGTTATTAAGAAAATTATCTCTCTACAATTCACTGGTTGAAAGGAAGTGATTATGTTTCAGTGTGATTGGTTCGATGTCCCCGCTCCAACAAAGAACAAAGGTAAAGAGTACAATAAAGATCAATATGGAATTATAGATATTGATACTACCCGTCTCAGAAATTCAGATGATCCCTATATTTTGGCGACACAAGCAGAGCAGGTGTTTTATGTCAAACATGCGAAGAAATCAAATTGGTGTAGTGTTGTTCGAATCAAACCAAGAAACCTTTTCACGATGCCGGAATCCGCAATTGTTGAAGAGGAAGCAGAAAATAATCCGCTAGATGTTGACTCATTGCTTGTTGGAGTGGAGGACATGACTATTAGATTCGATAAGGGGGACTTGATGAATTGGCGTAGAACGGACATGGAAGGCGAAACAATTGATACTTCTGTTATTCAGAAAGCAATTGCTCAATCTGTACCAGAACCAATTGATGAAGATTTTAGTGATGAGGGTGAAGATGACGTAGACGCATATATTGACGATGGAGTTGTCGCACCTGCCGTTGCCCCAGATGATGAAGCTGATGATGATTTTTTCGTTTAAGTATTCACAATAATGCTACTTTAATGACATTTGGATGTTCTTAGCTGTTAAAGATAAATCAGTTTATATACTGTGATAAGCAAGTTCTGTAATAAACAAGTTCTGTATGGTTAAGCATTTTCTTGCTGGTCAGCTTTTGCTGAAAGAAGCAGTAGAACTTCATCGCTGGAAGCAGCGTTAAGCGAACGGTGGTGGATGGACACATATCTTTAACGATGATGAAATTGTTTCATTTTCTGAATTCGTTTATATATATATACAAATCATTCATGTCGACACGGCATCAGATTCTGTACCCCAATCAGTAAAAGGTGTGGTCGTGTGTCGATATGGGGCGAAGTTGGGATCATCCTCTTTTTAGTGGGAACCACGTTTCAGGTTTTTCATGTTTCCTCCAGGTTTATAGCACAAAACAGTTTTCCAGAACATGTACATGATTTCACACGCCTATGCACACCCTTCAGGTGTAGAGGCAAGCACATATATATATTTTGCTTCCATGCAACTGCATATATGAAACTAACATTAGATAGCATTAACTTAATTAGTGGTCCAAGACATCAGCACATAGTTCTATTTCAGCACATAGTTCTATCACATACTTAGTGGATCCACAATCAAGCACCTACATGGTTTGCTTGCATTAGTTCAGCACTTACTACATACTACCAGCACTTACTACATACTACCAGCACCACATACAGTGCACACACACTGAGGATATAACAAAGCTACTTGTCCTTCTTCTTCATCTTCTCTTCCAGAGGTTTGAGCACGCCATCGACCAAGTTGTTGAAGAGGGTGTCATAGAACTCATCTATGTCGTTGCTCATCTTGTTGGCCTGGACAAGGAGACAATGTTGTCCAGCATCCTTGGCCTTTTCAAATAACTCTCTCACTGCCTGTAGAGAAGGCTTCTTGGTCAGCCCAACTTGATCCACCACATCATAGTTGATGTCTCCCAACAACTTCTCGAAGGATTGATGAACTCCAAAGAGGACCTTCTTAGTGCGGCGTTTCAGCTTTGTGTTGGCACTATATGTCCAGCTTTGCAGGGCAATCGAATTGAAATTGGCCACCTATTAGATAAACAAGAATAAAAAGATAAGAACACTCGAATTTCATGATATTTAATATATCAGAAATGTGTGGTCATGGTTCCTATTGGAAAATCAAGACGATGCTGATCGGAAGTCAAGCAACACACAAAGTCCATCATATTATAGTATGCAGTGCAGTTAATATTTATCAAGCATAAGAACGATATAATCATTCATAGAAAATACTTGACTGGTAGGTGTGCATACGACAGAATGCAGTTCTCACTATACTTTACATTCAGACTTCCAAGATGCAATTCAACTCCTGACAACTACAAACCACTAATCTTTCCCTTACTTCAATTCTTTTACCAAGCCTACTTAATTTCCAATTTACTATCCAAAATCAAATTTTCAGAACATAAACAAAACTGTCCAAACTGAACTTTTCAGCACACATAGCCTAACAAAATTCGGTATAAACATTTGGGGAAAAGGGATTGG
>VDCT01000163.1:0-32355 GCA_009763385.1 Coix lacryma-jobi var. lacryma-jobi
AATATGGACAATCCGCAATGAAGTGATCCTTGCTCTTGCATCTATAGCACCTTTTAGTTGTGCTTTTGATTCCATCTCTTCTCTTTCTTGCTCCATAGCCCTTCTTCTTCATGAACTTGCCAAATCTCTTGACAAATAGAGCCATTTCTTCATCATCTATCTCACAATTACTTGAGCTTGCTTCATCATCACTTTCCTCCTTCTTTGCTTTGCCCTTGCTCTTGCCTTTGGAGGATGAAGCCTTGAATGCCACGGTTTTCTTCTTCTTCTCTTCCTCTTGGGCTCCCCCATCCCGTTCCACACGGTATGTGTCTTGTGTGACCACATCACCTAGTACTTGGTTTGGGGTCACCGTGTCCAATCCTTCCCTCACTAGGATGGTCACCAAAGTATCAAACCTTGGTGGTAAGCATCTCAAGAACTTGTGAGAAAAGTCCTTGTCCTCCATCTTCTCTCCCAAAGCCTTTAAGTCATTGATAATAACTTGCAACCGGTGAAACATCTCCGGTATGCTTTCATCATCTTGCATCTTGAACATGGCAAGCTTGTCCTTGAGAATGTATAACTTGGCACCCTTGACCGCCTTGGTACCCTCATACGTCTCCTCCAATCTCTCCCATATCTCACTTGCTTTTTCAAGATCTTTGATTTGCTCAAACACCTTTGTGTCAAAGGCTTCATAGAACAAGTTGATTTCCACATCATTCCATTGAAGCTTCTCTTCTTCTCTAGGAGTGGGACTTGTGGGGTCAATTACCGCAAAGTCATGCTCAATTACTTCCCAAATCTTCCTATTCATTCCTCTTGTGAATGCACACATCTTCCTCTTCCAACAATCAAAGTTGGTGCCGTCAAAATGTGGTGGCTTCCCCATATAGTTGATTTGAGCCATTTTAACACCGGAGGATGTTAAGCCTCAAACAAACGGTGACCACAGCTCCGATACCACTTGAAAGGTCCAAATTGGCTAGAGGGGGGGGGGTGAATAGCCTAATTAAAAATCTACAAAATTACTTAGGCAAACACTATTAGTATAACAAATGGCGAAGCTTTTTGCGCTAGCCTAATAGTGTGTTGCAAGCCACCTATCCAACAATTCTACCTGATATTTCTATGTCACACAATCAACTAGAACTAGTATCAAATGCGGAATAAAACAATCTAGCTCTAGCACAAGAATGATATACAAAGGATGTATATGAAAAAAGTGTGTGCACAAGATATACTAAGCAAGCTAAATATAATTAACTAAACAAGATATGTGACAAGAGATAGTAACTACATAAAGTAAATGAGCTAGATAGAAGTGGTTTCACCGAGCCTTCAGGATCGTCTAGTAGAGAGCCAATCACCGTGAAATCCACTCGTGATGCCACTCTCCAAGAATGTGAATATGAAGACCAATCACCAAGATATGGAAGCAATCACAATAAGCACACGGGACACCAAGATTTATCCCGAGGTTCACGTGCTTGCCGGCACGCTACTCCCCGTTGTGTCGACCAACACTAGGTGACCCGGTGGCTAATCGGCGCAAAGCCAAGCTCACAAAGAGTGCCACAAGAATCTACCGCTAGTGAGGTAGCTCAATGACACGAGCAATCCACTAAGGATGCCTCTTGCCGCTCCGGCGAGGTGAGGCTCCAAAAACCTCTCACAATCTTTATCGGTGGTGGCCAAGAACAATCACCAATCTTGCCAACAACCACCTCAACACCTCCAAGCCGTCTAGGCACGGGCAAATGCCAAGAGTAACAAGAACCTCAAAGCCGATGCGAAGAACTAGTGCCACTAGATCGAACTCTTTTCAAATCACGCACTAGATCACTCAATCTCACTTGGTTTGATCAAATCAACTTGGGAGATGAGTTGGGAGGCTTGCCAAAGCTCACTAGAATGCTTAGGAATCAAAATGTGCAAGAGAGATGCCTAGCAAGCCGGCCAGGCCCCTTAAATAGGCCACACAAGTCGGCCTAGCCGTTGGACCCGAAACAGAAGCAACGGACGCGCCGGTGTCGGGGCCATCGGATGCTCCCCCAGCGTCCGATGCTCCGATGAGCACCACGTGTCCCCCTGCTATGAAATCAGCTCGTTAGATCCCAACGGTCATATCCTTTCGCGCCACGGTTAAAGTGACATCGGATGCGCCGATGCCAGGCATCGGACGCTCCGATGCCACTACTCATTTCAGCACTATTCTGCGCCACATCGGACACGCCGGCACCATCACATCGGACGCTCAACCCCTGCGTCCAATGACCATGCAGAGAGGTTCGAGAGAGGACCAAAACACATCGGACGCGTCCGATGGATCCCCATCGGACGCAGGCCAGCGTCCGATGCTCCCTGGAAAGCTAGCTCACGCCACGTCACCTGCATCGGACTCTGCAACAGTGATTACTCAGCGTCCTTTGCCAGCGTCCGATGCTTCTTCAACTTTAGACAGAAACTAGGGTTAGCCATTGAACGCTCGGCCCAACGTCCGATGCTGCTGCTGCTAGCGTCCGATGTTGATAACTCAACACCTTTTGCTTTCTAACTTCTACCCTTGCTCTCATGCGCCAACACCAAAGTGTTTCAACACTTGTGCACGTGTGTTAGCATTTTGCAAGACATTTTCCAAGGGTTTAGTTAGTCACTCACTAGGTCTTTATCATGGTCATGTTAGAGAACACCTAGTGACACTTGAACACCGCATAAGCCGTGAATTATCTCCTCTTAATAGTACGGCTATGTATCCTAAATGTGATCACACTCACTAAGTGTCTTGATCACCAAAACAAAGAGCCCTATAGGTTATACCTTTGCCTTCGGGCCTCTTTGCTCCATTTCTTCTCTTCTTCGTTTCACCAATGGTAGAGCACTTGATCTCTTGAGTGCTTGTGGCTATCACCATCCTCCAAGGTTGCCACTTGGCTTGGTCACAATCCTTTCTTATAAGCTACACACATGCTTGGCAATAGGATTAGACCAAATAGGTTTCATCAATTAACCAAAATGAAACTAGGGCTTTCACAGTGGCACCACAATCAGATATCTTTAGTTGTTCAACCAGAAACTCGAACGGGTATTGTTGTCACCTTCAGCTGGCCACAAGACACTACTATAGTCACTTATCTACCGGATCTTCAGAGAATTTAGCAATTGCAGGTGATGTAAGACACATGTGGCATGTGGGCATGTATCCTTATCACAAATTCCTTTATTTGACCCAGATTACTAAAGGTCAATACATTATGGATGTCACAATCAAGAGCATCCTTTTTCCATTCTACCGCCATTTTCTGTTCATTGTTCGTATAATCTATGTCCTAAAAATCTGTACCCGCTCTCCATAGTGTATCTTTGGACAGAGAATGACTCCAAGGAATTGGTGGCACTGCATGTCGACAAAGGGCAGTAAAATGAGGGGAGTGAACTGGAGGATAGAAGCATGGGGGGCCAATCCAATATAACTAGTGATCTCAGGCTCTGATTTTGAAGCAACTCCTTTAATTAGAGGTCCAAGGGCAGCTGTCCTGCTGCAGCTTCTATTTCCTGCGCACCTCATTCAAAATCCAGACACCGTCTTATGTGGGTGAATCTGCAACACTTGCTTATGCTTTCAAAGGGCAGACATTCAGCTACTAAACCACCAGATATGTATATATTTGGGGATATGAGTTTTGGCAGCACCTCCTATCAAACATAAGCAATAAAAAACAATGAAATAAACTCTGAATAAAGTTAAACTGAAACAGAGAGATGGTGGTTCAGTATTTAATTTCCATATGGAACTTTGTATATTTTTGTCTTCGGGGAATTGATGTATGGAAATCTATTTGAGGGTTTCCTTCATGAAACTAAACATGCTTGAATAATGGTAAATGGTGCTAACATGCTTCCATATGTTCTTCTAGTAAATCACTCCATACATGAATATCATTTACAAGAGCATAATATGGAGTTTTGGCATGCATTGGAGATATATTTCTGATGTGCAACAGCTATCTAACAAACAATTTTGTGTTCATTGTCACTGCAGAAGAAGGCAGCAAAAAAATATAAGAAATTAAGAGTAAGCTGATAGCAAATTTGCAATCTTAAAGAAATTACTTTTTGTCTCTTTGTTTTAATAAATTTCCAGTTGGTAACAACCCATTGTCAATGCACAAGAAGGGGGCAGCAAAAATATAAGTAAGAAATTAAGAGTAAGCTGATGACAAATTTAGAATCTCAAAGAAAGTAATATTTGTCTCTCTGTTTTAATAAAATTCCAGTTGGTAGCAACTCATTTTACATGTTTTTTCCAAATTAGGAAGAAATAGCATCTTGAACAAACCTTGTGAACAAGTAGAAAAGCAAGCAGACCCTGTCATGTCATGTCATGTCTGCATCTGGATTCTTGAATTTGTGTACTATGAGATTAGGAGAATCCAGTTGTGACTCTCCACAAAGATTAATCTTTCACAAAGATCCTTGAACTATTAATAACACGAAAAAGTAAAGAGTTCATGTCGACCACAGATATCCCTAATTTGAGCTGTTCTGTTCACCTCAGATTGAGATTCCAAACATCCAAACAATGGCACCTAGCAACAGCTCCTCTTCCAATCCAGCCCAACATCACCACCTTCTCCGTTGAAGCAATGGAGCTCAAGAAAATAGAGATTCTGAGCATCAAAATAATGGCACCCGACAACAACTCCTCTTCCAATCCAGCCCAACATCACCATCTTATCCACCAAAGCAACACAGTTGCAAGTCCTTCCTTCATCCCAGTGCTACATCTGAGGAGCCTCCTTGCCGACGAGATAAGGAGCGTTTTTTGGCTCGTTGAGATTAACTTTTGTAACCTGTGAGATCAAGATATCGCAATAGCAATGTTGACTTTTTTTTAAGTTTCAACAAAGATCTCTAATGTTTAAGGTACCCAATGTTTAAATAGGAAAAACAGAAGTTAGTGTTGGACTTACCATGGACTTTTCTTATCTGAGCTGGTTTCTTTTCTTTATATTCGATTCCAATTCCATCTCGGTGTGTCAATGAAGCATCCGTCGATGCCATGTATGGCGGCCAAGGTGGCGGCGGCGGCTTCTCCAAGAGCGCAAGGAGGCACGAAAAAATTCTTCCAACAATGTTGTCGGCTGTCGCCGTGGTATCTCCATCGCCAGGACGAGCATCGGCGAACTCGCCCGCATCGAGGCGGGCGGAGGAGGTCGCTGGCGCCGGGGAACAGGGATGCACGGACGGTGCTCGCCGATGGAGTGGGGAGACAGCGGGGTGGAGGGACGCGCGAACGGTGCGGGGAGGCGCATGGACCACAAGCGTCGCCGAGGTGGGCGGAGGGGGCTCGCCGGCGCTGGGGAATCCACTGACGTTGCTCGCTGGCGGCACGAGGACGACGGGATGGAAGTGTGTGGGTGTGTGCTGCTCGTGAGCGAGTGGGCCGGACGCGAGCTGTAGACTGGAACGGTTGGGCGAGACGAAACCAAAAAACGGGCAGAAATTTTGCCTCTTTATTATAGAAAAAAAGGTATAGATATAGATAGATTATATATTATATATACTAGGAAATATGCCCATGCGTTGCTACGGATAAATGACACATCGATATATTTTGAATTAAAAAATATTATATGGTATCAAGGTTAACAAAAATCTTACAGTTAAACATGAAAGAATAACATGGTCAAGACCAATGAGTTGATTCATTTTGTTTTACTAATAACTATAATGTTTTGATTAGAACATTGTACTCATGCATAATGGTTGCAACAATGGTGCCCATGATGCATCCCCATAATCTCGGCTCGAACGCTGCAATATTTGTCAGGATGGACGGACAGCGACGCAAGAGGCAAAGCGCCTGGCCACAGAGGAGGCAATCGGAAATTGTGTTCACGACGACGACATTTTTTCTTTTATCGAGAGGGAGAGGGTGCCTGAAGACGGAAGAGGAAACATGTGTGACTCGTGCATGAGGGACGGGACATGACCTAGTGACAACAACTTTTTGAAGAAACCATGGTTGTTAAACCAAACAACTTTCACAACCCACACAACTCAACAATTTTTCTACATCTCACATCTGACAATTAAGTTTTAAGAATCTAACCAAACAAGCCATATGTGACTATATCAATAAATTGATGGTAATTTTTATTTTTTAGAAAAAATCAATGATTTAAGGACTCATAATATTTTATTTATATTTGTTTTTTATGTTTACAGGGACACCTTTGTCTAAAAGGATAGGGTTGAAAAAATGAAGCCAAAAAATCGGAATCATAAAAATCAAGTCGAACCCAAATTAAGCCTAACTCAATTGGTTTGGTCTTTGTAGTGGAAGTTATCCACCCACATTCATATCCTCGACTTCATCTTGGTGCTCATATTTTTTGGATTTATTCTAAGATTTAACAGTGTTGTGCTATCAGTGGTAGACGATGTTCCCATCAATAGCGAGACGTCTGTGATGATTTCATCAATCTTGAGATTTGCCGACATAGTTTTATGGAGGTGCTCGTAGGATTAGAGTTTGTGTACGTTCATAGGGGTGAATGTGCGTGCAAATCTGTGTTGTGTACTCTCTCTGTTCCAGAAAGAATGCAATTATCACTTTTGAAGAAGTCAAACAATTCAAGCTTTTAAAAACATACTAACATTTATAATACAATATTAGTATAGTTAGTTATAATTGTTTATATTATTTATTATAAAATTTAGTAAAACACTTGAGATTGGTTGACTGACATGAATCATATGGTTGTATTTTTTGGAGACGAAGGTAGTGATTCTTTAAAAAATCAAGTGGAACAAAAAATACACCAAAATATTCTGGGCAACAAAAAATATTATGAGCTGAAAAAACGAGCATAAGAAAACGAAACAACTAAAAAAAGAATAGAAAAAAAAGATCGTATGTGCACATGGACATAGTGGAGGGCCTTGCTGGCTGCCAGCACAGGCGGGAATTGGGCCGTGGCCCAGGAGAGAAAGAGGGAGAGGATGCGGGAGAGAGTATGGGCCGGCAGAATTTCAGCCTAGAAATAGCAGATAGGAAAAGAATACTTGTCGTCCGGAAAAAAATAGAAAGTCCTACTTCTACTATGGCGAAACCTCTACTTTAGAATTAATTAAGTTGGACCAAAATCTAAAGTTGGCAGGAATTTTGCCTCTTTAGATAGAGAGACAAGGAAGAAGATATAGGAGATAGAAGAATGAGAATAGAGAAGAATAGAGAAAGAAATAAAAAAAAGAAAAAATAAGATTAGATAATATAAAAAATAAAAAAAATAATAATATATATAATATAATATAATATATATATAAAAAAATAAATAAAAAAATAAAAAGATAATAAATATATATATAATATATATAAATATATATATATAATATAAAAATAATAAAAAATAAATCTAAATATATATATTATGTCGGGGGTCCGTAGAAGGGGTACTCCAATCAACGCAAACAAATAGGGGAAACCTAGAACACCGGTTGATAACAGACCAAACTAGTCTAACCCCTAAAAAGCCGACCCCCCGAGGCCTACGACGCTGGCCCACCGAGCCGAGCCCTCCACGCCAGGCCTCAGGCGCACGGTCATTTTCCGTCTCGCCGAGCCCTCCAAGCCAGGCCTCGGGCGCACGCTCGCTTTCCGTCTCGCCCGAGCCCCCCAGGCCTCGGGCAAGCGCTCCACTACCCTTCGAGCCCCCCACAGCCGAACACCACACCTCGAGACCCCACGCGGGGACCTCGAGCCTCTCTGGCACAGCGGCCTATCCCTCGAGACGCGTTTTGGCTCCCTCGAGCGGTGCAGACATCGGATGCCAGCCCCATACCGCGCACTTAATTCATCCACCTACTCCAGTCACGTCCTCTGTAACACAACGTGTGCCACAGTGGTCCGAGGCAGAGTCAAGTCTCGTTTTCACCACAAGTATGGGCGAAAAGGCACCGGTGAAGCACTGTTAACCCATGCCCTACACTGTGGCACGTCCAAGCCACGCCTCGAGGCCCAGATGCCTGCCGCTCAATCGATTTTCACGGGACTTGCCCATACCTGCGGGGACTCGAGCACCCCGTAGGCGTCGCCTCGAGGCCGGCTCCGCGCCCCTCGAGCCCTAACTACTTTCATGCTATTGGAGGACAGGTACCCCAAGACCCGGAGGGACCCCGCCGCGTCCTGTACGTTCTGGATGGGTGCTGCACGGCTTCCACCTCGCCGCGCCTCCACGTCCGCGCCCAGGATGGAGGCCACGCTTCAAGGACGCTTAAACAGCAACGCCCACGTCGGCTACAATGACTTCGACAAGACAGGGTTCCTACCCTTCTTCGTAAGGGACACAATACACCCCGACACCTATAATACCCTTGTGTAACCCTGGCCTCCCCTTGCTCTATAAAAGGGGACACCAAGGCCCTCATTCCGGGGGTCAGGAAGGGACACGTTAAGACACAAGTCCACACACACGAGTCCGGACTCCGGTCCACGCTCATTGAGCTTGTATTCACCCCTGTACAAGCAATTAGGTGCAAGTAATACAAGAACCTCCCCCCGCTGGACGTAGGGCCATCTTTGCCCGAACCAGGATAAATCCTTGTGTCATCTTGCATCACCATCCAGGAAGAGAGCACGCGATCACATTACTCGTTGGTGTCACACCCCCGGGTTCGAAACACCGACAGTTGGCGCGCCAGGTAGGGGACTTCGCGTGTCGAGTCGGTTTCTCGCTATTTCCTGGATGGCTGCTTCGACTCCTTCGTTCTCTGCCGGTGCCGTCATCTGGTTCGGGAGCCTCGAGTTCCTGGCCACCGGCAACGGCAACGAGCCGACCTTGCTCTCCATGGAGGGCCCGGGTGGAGGGCGTGTCACGCCACCCCGTGCGTGGAGCGAGGCACGTCGCCACACCACCACGCGTCGCCACCCCGTGAGCGGCGCCGTCGTTACCGTCGTCGCCAGGCACAGGCCATGCCGGCGGCGTGCACCCACTTCCCCGTGGCAGCCACGGAGTCCCCAAGGAGGAGCCGGCACGGCGCACGCCCGGAGACTTCCAGGGCGCGCCCGCGCCCGCCTAGCGACTTCGCGTTCATCATGCGTACGAACCAGGAACCAGGCCAGAGGCCTCCGAGCCGTGCGCCATCGACGCCACCCAGCCTCCTCCCGCACGGGTTGCGCCGCGCTCGACGCCAGCGGTTCCCGTTCGGCCTCAACAACTCCGCGGCTGTATACGCCCACCTCCTCGACGAGCGCCATCAGGACCGGACGGTGGCGGACCGGGAGCAGCGTCCAGGCGTGCTGCTGCAGGCCATGGCCAACCTGGAGATCGTCCACCCCGCGTGCGTCGACCGCGACTTCTCGCGAGCCATCGAGCCACCCCGGCGAGCCACCGTCGGAGAATGGTACCGCGAGCTGCGGTCCCAGCATCGGCCAAGGCGGCATGCCGTCAACGGCTCCGACTCTGACGAATACGACTACCACGACCCCGACCTCTGGGATCCCACCAGGGAGTGCTTCCAACTCGAGGGAGTCGTATGCGATACCGAGGACGAGGGCCCAACCGATCCTCTGCTATTGGTGACCCTAAGTCACACTCTCCACGGTGGAGTGCTCACCAAGAGCTCTAGCTTTCGATCCGGCCGGACCACTTGGCGCTCTTCGCGCCTCTATCCACTAGAGTTGCTCTTCGCGATCTCCCCGCGGGGCGAGCACAATGACCCTCACAAAGCTTCTCCGGAGCCTCGCACAATCTTCACGCGGGCTTCATGATGGAGACAACCAACAAGCCGTCTAGGAGGTGGCAACCTCCAAGAGTAATAAGCACCACCGACTTGCAACTCGATCACCTAGTGCCACTCAATGCAATCTGTCAAGCAATGCACTAGCGATCACTCACTCTCAATGATTCGCGCACTAGCAAGCACAAGCGAGTTAGAGGGCTTCCTAGCACTCCCCAAGCATGGACACTAAGTCCCAAGGGTGCTCAACCTTTACCAAGGGCCGGCCACCCCTCTATTTATACAGGGGAGCCACCAACTAGTCGTTTTCCCCTTTTCCCGAACTCACACGGTCACAGTCGGTACTACCGACGAGAGGGTTGGTACTACCGGCGGTCAATATGACCGTTAGGATAGCCTTCCTAACACAGTTAGTAGTAGGGTCGGTAGTACCGACTTCATGGCGGTACTACCGGTAGGCTAAATTTTCCCCTACACAGAACGCCTCAAACTTCCTCCAAACGTCAGTAGTACTGACCAGGGTCGGTACTACTGACCACTAGGGTCGGTACTACCGGGGGCCGGTACTACCAGCCTTATGGTGGTACTACCGGTAGGCCAAACCTTCCCCTGAACAGTGAGTTTGCGCGCTGCCTTCTTAGGTCGGTACTACCGACCACCAGGGTCGGTACTACCGGCTGCACCAGCCTGAGCTCCGTGCTAAACCGGTCATAACTCTTAGCTCTGAACTCCGATTTCAATGATCTTGGACATTTTGGAAAGCTAACTCAGAGGGCTACACAACCCACATACATAGATAATCCAACTCACAAAGGATTAGTACAGAATTCCAATCCAAGACCCATCCTAGAGTTCAGAACACACCGAAAAGCCTCCTTCTCTTCTCCGAGTTGATCCAAATCAACTCCAACACCTTCTCCTTTGCAAATGTGCCAACACCACCAAGTGTACACCATCATGTGCATGTGTGTTAGCATTTTCACAATCATTTTTCAAAGGATTAGCACTTTCATTCACCACGCCACTTGATCCTAGTAACATTGCAAAGTTAGATCGCTCAAGTGGCACTAGATGACCGATATGCAAATAAGTTTGGTCCTCTTGATAGTACGACCATCTATCCTAAACCCAGTCATCAACTTCTCTACACACCTATGACCAGTGAAATGAAATGCCCTACAAATATACCTTTGTCTTGCACATTCCATTCCATCTCCTCCATTGTTGATGCAACACATGCACCAGCCTAGATCGAATGATATGATCCACTTCATATCATCACATGGCCTCCATGGTCCATCGATCTTGACCTCACTTGCTCTTCACCATTGCTTTGGTCCTTCGACGCCAAGTCTTTGCTCAAGCCTCCCGACACTCGGTACCAACGGCTTCAAAGCCTCCAACTTGCCCTTCACCTTCGCAACCGTCCATCAAGCCAAGTCTTGCCTTGATCTTCACCATCTTAGCCACAAGACTTCATGTCATGTTTCATGTGTATTAAGCTCCTCCATGATCATCACATGTGTGAGCTTCACATCAAGTCCAAGCCATTCGCCTCCATGGCTCAAGTGCTCACACACATGTACCTATGAACTAATCTCCTGTGTATCTCACATAAACACAATTAGTCCAGCTAAAGTTATCACTTAATTACCAAAACCAAACTAGGACCTTTCAGGCGGCCGGAGGAGGAGGAGAAGAGCCTCAAGCGACGAACAGGAGGAGCCATCCCGCCGTCCCACGTTCATGCGAGGACGCTAAGGAGGAGGGACCGTCCACGCGACGAGGAGGACACCGGACATCGACGCACGACGCGAGGAAAGGGGAGGGTCGGCGCGGCCGCACGGCATGGGGAGGGGCTGTGCGCGAGGAGGGTGCGGGATGGAAGGGGAATTGGAGATGCGCGAGTGTCGCGTCGCGGGGAAGGGCCATCGGCGGCGGGGATGTGCGGGAGGGCGGCGGAGAGGTGTGGGAGGGAAGGGAAGGGGGTGCGGCGTCACACAGAGAAGGGGAATAGGGGATGTGGGGTCAGGGTGCGGCGGCAGGCTTGGGAATGGGGGCGGGGAGGAGCAGATGGTCGAGTGAGTCAAATGGTCCATTAGGGTTAGAAATGTATATATATATAAGCGGTTAGCGGGCCTCTGTCGGGCCTGTGCTTTTTTACGGGTCATGCCGTGCCGGCCCACGTGCCTGGGGTGCGGCCCAGGCCCGGCCTGCCCTGCGTGTCGGGCTGGCCCGAGCCCACAGCCACCGGGCCCATGCCGTGCTTGGACCGGGACAAAATCACGGGCTGCGTGTCGTGCCTTCGTGCCTCGGGCTGCATGGACATTTATACTTCCAGGTCACAAAGGCCTTATTTAGTTCCCCAACTTCCCTCAAACATTTCTAGATTCCCTGTCACATTAATCTTTAACTGCATGCATGGAGCATTAAATGTAAGTAAAAAAATAACTAATTGTACTTTTAGTATGTACATGTCGAGACGAATCTTTTGAGCCTAGTTAGTCCATGTTTGAATAAAGTTTATCAAATAACAACGAAAGTGCTACAACACCAAAGGCAACATATCAATCGCATTCACGTCTCTCCTATTCTGCTTCCTAGAATAAATCAATCACATCAACCTCTCCCCTATTTATTTATTTCCCAAAAAGACAACAACAACTACTATTAAAGAACATATCTTTGAACCATACCCAAATTTTGATTTAGTCTCGATATTTTTTTATGTTCGGGAGTAGAGGTCTTTTAGTCCCGGTTGAAGTCTAAAACCGGGACTAAAGATCGATCTTTAGTCCCGGTTGGTATTACCAAGCCGAATTAAAGGTCCTCCAACATTTAGTCCCGGTTGGTAAACCCTTTAGTCTCGGTTGGTAATGCCAACCGGGACTAAAGGTCTCTCATGGATCAATTCAAAAGGAGAGTGTAGAGAACTATGTCACATGTGGTGTACAGCTGAGTTGGTAAGGACTTTATGCACGAGACAAGAGGTACTGAGTTTGGATCTCACACACGGCAAGCAAGAGAGGTTTCCCTAAAATTTCATTTATTTTTTCTGGGGATGAGCTTTAGTCCCGGTTGTGGTACCCGGGACTGAAGGGGATGACCTTTAGTCCCGGTGATTCATTGTTCCGGTTGAGAAACCGGGACTAAAGGTCCTTTCCAACCGAGACAACATGTCATCTAAGTTGAGAAACCGGGACTAAAGACTCTTTCCAACCGGGATAACAGACCATCTCTCCTCTAGTGAACAAATATTCGTAAAATCCTCGGCACGGGAGACTGTTCACCAGCTAGTGAATCCTCCTTCCCCAATCCAAGAATCAGCCACAGATCCTCATTCCTCAACCTAGGAATCGGCCACGACGTGTGTTAAAGCCCATGACAACCGTGCACGCCGCCTGTCGTTTTGCCATCCTGGGCGTGAAGTCTTCTGCGCCCGGCATCCACAACCACGACCAGTATCGTCCCAACGTCCACTTACTGACCTCCACCGCCATGACGTCCCTGCTCACCGCTTGCTGGAGGTAAACCCCCACCTCTCCCTCCCTCTCTTTTCTCTCGCCCGTGATGATTTAATTTTCCTCACGCTTGCCCAACTCTAAGTCAAACCACCGGGACGCCATTGGAGGGGAGGGGGCGCATAGAGGGTTTCGCCTTTAAATTTCACATTCATCCAACCAGATCAGTTCAGCCTGTAGGTAGTTAAAAAATAATGCACAAATTTTACAAACACATTTTTGGCAGTAGAAGAATGTTGTAGAATTGGGATATACCTGAACCATGACAGCTGCGAAATCGTGGTCAACTTCACTCTCAAAAATAGTGCTCTGAATATGCTTTTTCAGCACCCAGAAGAACGGACTATCAAAGCATCACCACACCTGTAGAAGTACCTCAAACCATTATTTTCTAATATATGTTCACCAAATACTGAATCATATTAGCAGGTACCTCATGCTTCGCATGGTGCAGCAAGCCAGAAGTACAGTAGATCATATGATTATACATAGGACAAAAAGATTAGTGAAATCAGTTACAGATGGTCATTTGTTGAGCCCTTTCTAAGATAACGTTTGTATAGTCCAATGATGGTTCAATCGGATATGCAGACTCATTTTATTCTCAATTTAAAACTCCTGTGCTTATTGTATATTTTTCTAACTCTCTTTTCAAACTTTTTAGAATATGGATTTTTTATCGCAGAGTACGTTCTTAAATACTACAATCACTACAGAGTTCATGTTCTTTGCCGAGTGCTAGCTGCACTCGACGAAGGCTTTACCGAGTGCCGCACTCGGTAAAGAACCTCACGACAAAGATTTCTTTGTCAAGTGTCATGCCTTTGCGGAGTGCCAAGTCCCCACTCAGCAAAGATAACGGCCACCGTCACTTGACGGCTTCTTTGCCGAGTGCTAACGTGGCAGGCACTCGACAACAATTTTTTTTTTGAAAATGAGCTTTGCCGAGTGCCACGTGGCCCGGCACTCGGCAAAGAGGCCACAACCGAGTGTCACGTGGCCCGGCACTCGGCAAAGAGGCCGAGATGGGGGTATTTTTCCCAGCTTTGCCGAGTGTGGCACTCGACAAAGCTGAGAAAAAAATCAAATTTTTATTTTTTTTGCTTTCCATCACACAAAACACAATATATATCACATATTCATATTTCATCACATAAAACACAATATATCACATTCATATCCATATTCCATCACACAAAACACAATATATATCACATTCATATCCATAATCCATACATATCCATAATCCACACAAAATACAACATAAATCCATCACAAGTTCATCTATCCATAGTCCGTCCATCCATCACAAGTGCGTTGATCTATCACAAGTCCAAGTCCAACACATATGTGTCGGTGTTTCGAACCCAGGGGTATGACACCAACGAGTAATATGATCGCGTGCTCTCTTCCTGGATGGTGATGCAAGATGACACAAGGATTTATCCTGGTTCGGGCAAAGAAGGCCCTACGTCCAGCGGGGGAGGAGGTTCTTGTATTACTTGCACCTAAGTGCTTGTACAGGGGCGAATACAAGCTTGGTGAGCGTGGACCGGAGTCCGGACTTGAGTGTGTAGGCGTACGTGTGTTCTAACGTGTTCCCCCCCCGGAGCCGGAATGAGGGCCCTGGTGTCCCCTTTTATAGAGCAAGGGGTGGCCAGGGTTACACAAGGGTATTACAGGTGTCGGGGTGTATTGTGTCCCTTACGAAGAAGGGTAGGAACCCTGTCTTATCGAAGACATTGTAGCCAACGTGGGCATTGTTGTTGAAGCGTCCTTGAAGCGTGGCCTCCATCCTGGGCGCGGACGTGGAGGCGCGGCGAGGTGGAAGCCGTACAGCACCCATCCCGGAATGTACAGAACGCGGCGGGGTCCCTCCGGGTCTTGGGGCACCTGTCCTCCAATAGCATGAAAGTAGTTAGGGCTCGAGGGGCGCGGAGCCGGCCTCGAGGCGGCGCCTACGGGGGGCTCGAGTCCCCGCAGGTATGGGCAAGTCCCGTGAAAATCGATTGAGCGGCAGGCATCTGGGCCTCGAGGCGTGGCTTGGACGTGCCACAGTGTAGGGCGTGGGTTAACAGTGCTTCACTGGTGCCTTTTGGCCCATACTTGTGGTGAAAACGAGACTTGACTCTGCCCCAGACCATTGTGGCACACGTTGTGTTACAGAGGACGTGACTGGAGTAGGTGGATGAATTAAGTGCGTGGTATGGGGCTGGCATCCGATGTCTGCGCCGCTCGAGGGAGGCATAACGCGTCTCGAGGGATAGGCCGCTGTGCCAGAGAGGCTCGAGGTCCCCGCGTGGGGTCTCGAGGTGTGGAGTTCGGCTGTGGGGGGCTCGAAGGGTAGTGGAGCGCTTGCTCGAGGCCTGGCGTGGAGGGCTCGGGCGAGACGGAAAACGATCGTGCGCCCGAGGCCTGGCTTGGAGGGCTCGGGCGAGACGGAAAACGAGCTTGCGCCCGAGGCCTGGCTTGGAGGGCTCGGGCGAGACAGAAAACGAGCGTGCGCCCGAGGCCTGGCTTGGAGGGCTCGGCTCGGTGGGCCAGCGCTGTAGGCCTCGAGGGGTCGGCTTTTTAGGGGGTTAGACTTGTTAGGTCTGTTATTAACCGGTGTTCTTGGTTTACCCTATTTGTTTGCGTTGATTGGGGGTACCCCTTTTGCGGACCCCCGACAGTAGCCCCCGAGCCCTTGTTCGAGTGCTTGCACTCGAGCAGGGGCTCCCGACTGGGATCGCGTGGGTTAGCTAACTGGCCTCGAGGGTTTCGTCGATTTGATTCCGTGGGTGTAGCCCCCGAGGCCACGGGGAAGTGGTTAGAACTTTCTCGTGGGCTTTTTGCGAGTTTTAGTTGCGATTTTTAGGTTCGGGGGTGTCAGGCCCCCGAGTTTTTAGACCCTCTTTCGTCGAGGGGTGCCAGGCTGAACCGGCTGGCCGGCTCTTCGAGCTGTCCGGCGCACCGGTTGCCCTGGCTTGTCATCCCGCGAGTCCTTTCGATCGGATGCAAGGGGGGATGCCTCGTACTACCCCGAGTGGGCGAGTATCGAGGTTCCCGGTGAGCTGGTAACGGGGAATCCAAGTGAGAGCTCGTGCCCCGTTCGATAGGGGTCGACTGTGGCCCGGAGGCGGTCTCATAAAGCATGGGTGCTCAGTCTGCAGGAGTGTCGGGTCCATTCGATAGGACCCGGTGGCTCGATGCCTCCCTCCGAGGGGATCTCACTGCATGTCGAGCTCCCCTCCTTGGATACACGTGAGGGGCCTCGAGGGCTTGGCCCTCGAGTGATGCCGCGAATGGCGCCCCTTGGTGTCCCTGACTCGGGTGCTTGAAGCTGGCTGTCGAACCCTCTTTTGTCGAGGGCCAGCCTTTGCTGCTTCAAGACTTAGGGCCGGGGCCCGTTTTTGGGTGCTCGAAGCCGGCTGTCGAACCCTTTTTCGAGGGCCAGCCTTCGCTGCTTCGAGACTTAGGGATAGAGCCCATTTTTTACTTCTGGAAGAAGCCTTCGTCGCTTGGAATCCTTCTGCCCGTTGGGCGCGCCTTTTTAGGCGGAAACCGCCAGGGAGTGGAGATCGTGGCGCCAGGGCGACGGGCGCGAAGTTGGAGCGGCGGCCGCAGAGGGCCCCGGTAGTTGAGCGAACGGTGAGCTGCCGCGTGTTCCCTGCATCCGGCTCGAGACGCAGTTAGGTGGGCGCATTAAATGCTATGCGGTTACCTTTTTACGCCGTGGGAGACCCCGCCCATCGGGGTTTTCCCCTTATAAATATCGAGAGAGGGGAAAAGGAACCCTTTACTTTGCCTTTGCCTTCACCGCCGCCGTAGGCTTCACGCGCCCTCTCCTTCGAGCTAGTTGATTGGGGATTTTAAGACTGCCCGTCCGCTGCTCGGGTCCGCACCGCGCCACCGCCATGGCCGCCCAGACACAAGTGCTGCCAGCCGAAGACTGGAGCTCGTCGAAGGTGATGCAGAGCGAGATGGACTCGTTGGTGGCCCAGGGGCTTCTGCGCCCCAACCCGGAGGAGGGACCCGCGTGGTGGGTTATCCCGTCGGCGGAGCACCGGGAGCCGCACCCGCCGGAGGGGTACGTGGTGAGCTTCACGCGCTACCACCGTATGGGGCTCGGCGTCCCGCCGAGCCGCTTCATGCGGGTGGAGCTGCAGCACTTCTCCCCCAACTCCATCTCGCACGCCGCCATATTCGCCGCGGTGTGCGAGGGGGTACCTGAAGATGGAGCCGCACTGGGAGATGTTCGTCCATCTCTTCCGGGGCGAGCTCTTCATCAAGGCCCTAAAGCCCAGCGGGAGGCAGCTCGTGCGCATGGGCTCCCTCGCCATCACTGCGAGGGCTGGGACCTCGTCGGCCAATGTCCCCCGTGAGTACCTGCGATACAAGCTTTCCACCAACCAGGCCGGGTGGGATGACCATTGGTTCTATCTGCGGAATGAAGGTGGTCTCTTTCCGCAGTACTCCGGCAGGGTCCTCGCTCAACGCCCGGAAAAGTGGACCTGGGGCGTCGCGGCGGACAGGCAACGCCACCTGGCCCCGCTGATGAAGATGATGAAGACGCTGGTGGATGAGAAGTAGTTGACCGTGCAAGCGGTCATTTGGGCGTTCCACCAGCGAAGAGTTCTCCTGCTGGCGGACCGCCCCCTTCTTATGCACGAGATGGGGCCGGAGGCCAAGCTCGAGGCGCTTAATCGATCGAGGATGGCCGAGGAGAGGCTGTCCCGGAACGAGGGCGTCTCCCTGGTGTCAATCACGATCCAGGGGCCGTTCATCCCTGAGTACACCCACCTGGTCGCCATGGCGCCCGACGAGGGGTGTCTCGACCTGGTGAGCCTCCCTCGAGCTATGCTGTTCCGAGCCCCCTCCCCCTTTCTCCTCCTTTGAACCTTTTGCATTCTTCTTGTGGTTTGTCTCGTCACGCTTCTTCTTTTTTCAGGGGGCGTTTACTTGTCGCGCGTCGAGGCCCCCGGTGAGGGAGGACGCTGCGGATACTCAGGTGAGGCGCCTCTCTGCTCAGAAAGACAAGGAGAGCAAGGATGCCAGGAAGAAGAAAGAGAAAAACAAAAACCTGTGTCGCTTGGCTCGGGAGCAGAGACTGGCGAAGGCTCGTCGCAACCGTCAGCCTGGAGACCGGTCCCCCGAGCTGAGCTCCTCGTGCTCGGAGGAGGAGAGCGGTGATGAGGAGGGGAGCGACGACGAGGGGATGGATGCGCGCCTGAGGCGCGCGGGGGTCGTCGATGACAGGGCTGATCGCTCCTCTGTGCAGGAGGGTATGCTGGAGGTCCCCCCGGCGAAGGGACCGCGCGGGACGCAGCCGCGGAAGGCGGCGCCGAACCCTGCCTCGTCGGGGGCCCGAGGTACGTCGAGCTCTGCGGCGGACGTGCCCCCGGTCGTGAGGAAGCCCCGAACCCGGAGCGCCTCCGCCACAGCACCAACAGAGGCCACCCCCGCGCCAGCTCAGGCGGGAGGTCTGGAGAAGGGTCGGGCCTCGAGAAGCGGCCGACAGGTCGAGAAGGATTTCGGGCCCGACCGCCGCGAGCCGTCAAGGGCGCCGTCGAGCCCGCGGAGGAGCGGGCGTCAGGAGGAGGCGTTGAGCCCGCGCCATCACGAGCTTCGGGGAGGGAGCCCCCGGGAGTCTCGTGACCAGGGGCGTGAGCGTCCCCGGAGTCCGTCTCCGCACCGCCGCCGGGACACAGAAGCGGACGCCGGGGGCGCGACCGCCAGCGCGAGCGCCGGAGCGGGTCCCGGAGCCCGCGCCGGGGCGGGCGCCACTACGACAGCATGAGGGAGGTACGGTCGCCCTCCCGCGACGTGGGGCGGAAGGAGGGCTCTCCCTCGAGGTCAAGCCACGGGAGACGTCGGGAGCCCTCCCCCCATCCCAGCCCTGCGGAGATGGCCCAGGCGCAGGGCTCGAGCCGTGGGGCGGGCTCGAAGCCCCCGAGTGGGTTCGGCGATTTCGGGAAGAAGCCCAGCCGCCGCTTTGGGTGAGTAATTTTCTTGGACCTCGTCGGCAGCGAGGCTTGACCTCTTTACTTTTGGTGATGCATCCCATCTCTGGTCTCTCAGGGGGAAGCGCTCCTACCCGGAGGTGGACCTTGCTGCATCCAAGCGGGCGAAGGCCTCGAGCCCCGTCGAGGCACAAGCACCTCGAGGTATGGCACCCTCCTCCACCAGAGAAGCCGCTTGGCTGGAGAAGGCTCGAGCTGCCATGGCTCAAGGTGGTCAGATGATCGTCGTGAATTTTGGTGAGGCCGTCGCCGTCGACCGCATGGGTCGAGGCATTCCTCTTGATTCTGATATCAATGTTGTAACAGAACCGACCAATTTGCACCAGATTAAGCACCGAATCGCTGCTTTCACAGAGATTACAAGTACTTAAGCTCGTATAAACCCGGTAGTCCGGAAATCTCGAAGGATTTCAAGTCATTCAACTTTAACCAAGATCGTAATAGATTAGCGTACATGCCCACAAGGTACATTCAGTTCGCACATAGTTCAAATACACCGGAGTTCGATAGTTATTACAAACCATAGTTTTGAATTCAAAGCGGAAGCAACATAGTTTTTGAAACACAAGTCCTTAGTTCACAATACGGTGCCATATGCCTGATCCGTCCGCAAAAGCATCAGGGAAGATAAGGATTGACCATGCCCATGGTCTAGTCACTGCCCTCGACGGGATACACACAGTTCTCGCAATAGCCGAAGAAGCATTGCCCATCTGCAACAACAAGGGATAAAACCCTGAGTACGAGAAGGTACTCAGCTAGACTTACCCGTCATAAACCAGAAATAACTGACACCAAGGATTATGCAAGGCTGTATCTGGGTTGGCCACACTTACCTTTTTGCATAAAAGCATTTTATTATTAAATAATCATCGTTAGAGTATTAGCAGTCATTTTTATGTAATCAGCCTGATTATCTAGATTTGCACCTGATCTAGAGCAAACACTTGACTACTTATTCAAGCAAGAGTGACTATTTCATCAATAGCCTTTCAGATTCACCAACCATAACCATCATTAATTCCATATATTACTACGGTAACACATGCTCAGTCAAGTTACTCACTAACCAGGAGCGATGGCGATTATAATCGATTCCTACCAGCTGGGGATAAAATGTCGCACACTCGCCCGACACACCCTGCCAGGTGGCCGTTGGCGACCACTCAGGAGGTTCGAGAACCCAAATCGCGGGACGACCATGGACCCTTCTACACCGGGGGTTATCTCAATGCCAGGTCGCTCAAGCTATTAACTGCCCACGGTCATGCCAGGTCGATCAGGCCCTGCCTGCCCTCGGACCATGCCAGGTCGATCAGAATAGTTGCCCACGGTACATATAAGGCCCTGGGTGTTAGGCGTCAACGTCTCCGTCACCGGCTCGAAACACCTTACTCGGCTTCACGGGAGGTACCCGCACCTGCTCCGTTAAGTGATTGACGCGTTCAAACTGACTTAGGTGTGCCTTCGTCGGTTCCTAATCGACACAGACGGTAGACTACTAGCACACAGAACCCATGTCCTGCTGCTCCTACATCCCGCCCGGTCTCAAATTAATTATCACATGGTTATATTCCACGATAGCACGAGGCTAACATGATCAGTATCCACCTATATGCGGGAGACAGGAAATCACCCGACTTTTACCGGTCTAAGCAGGGCTAAGCATGTAATCGAGCCTAGACCTAACAGGGATCACAAGATAATATTTGCAGGTGGACAAGGATAATTAATTAATGCAGCAATGGTATCACACAACTCCTATAACCTAATGCAACAATCATATCAAGTTACTTGTAAACGGTAATTTGCAAACCGTAGGAGAAAATGCTCCGGGGCTTGCCTCGCTCGAAGTCGGCGGGGCGGTGATCACGGCACTCCGGCAGGTCTTCAGCGTCTTCTTCCGGGATCCTCTCCTCGGGTGTCTCCTCCCGACGCTGCTCCTCCGGCGTGTCTTGGGCTTCCACTACCGACCCTGCATGATGCGGTACATGAATGAATAACATGAATGCACAGGGGATGCATGGTGATGCAGCATGGAGTAACAATCCAGGAGATAAGCACATGTCATCTACTGCTACTCACTTACTTAATCTAACATACTCCTTACTAAGTCTTGTTGTCACCACATCAAAGTTGCTTAACGGGTTTATTACCCTCTAATTAATTGTAGAATTAAATCTAGTTAAATAGGCCTATAACAGTAACCTATCCTAGACAGCTTCACAAAAATCTATAAAAATTACTGGAGATTAACAACACTTGATCTAATCCCCTGTCCAAATTTCACCCCATTTGGACCTAGACTCTACCCCCTATGAAAAAGACAAATTCTATCATGAAAAGGTGCTTTCAACTACACACCTTAGCACAAAGTGTCAAACAACAAATTTCATAATTTTCTTCTGAACTCCTTAGCACAAGAGCAGTCAGTAAAAATTACCAAGTCCATACTCTTCATATTTCAATTACTACAAAATAAACAAGAAAACAGCATTTAATCATTTTAATTACTACTGCCAAATTATTTCACAGAGTAACCTCATTTTACATTTTTCCCAAAAACTAGTCCTCAACACAAACCTAACAAAACAAGAATCACATTTTTCTGAGACACATACAATTTACTATGCATTTAACAAGATTTCAGCCTAAACATGAATTAAATATAACTACACAGAAAATCACCACAAACTGGACATATTATATTTTTCATGCATAGACCTCAACATAACAAACCTAACAAAACTTGTTTCACCTTTTTAGCATTTATATTTCACAAGATATGAATTAAACAAGCAATACACAATTTCTGGAAACTAATTAACAAAAACCTGAAAAACATTCAAACCTAAAATGCTACGTGCACCCAAACCAGTGCACACAGACGGAGCTAGACTCACTGACGCGCGGGCCCTCGGGTCAAACTGACCCCACTCGTCATACACAGCAAGCAGGGGAGGAGGTTGACCATGCCGTAGCTCGCCGGCGGCGAACTTTCCGGCGAAGCTAACCCTACCGATGGACTCCCCTTCTCCTTCCGCACCCAACGGTACCCTCGGCTGGCCCAGCGCACACGCGGATCGAGCTCGCCGACGGCGATGGCGGACACGGCGGCGCGGCCCTAGCTACGCCGGCCGGCTCCGGCCACGACGGGCTCATCCGACCCTCGAGATCTACTCCGGCGACCTTCATAACCCTAGCCCAGGGCTCGGAAGCCAGGGCGCAAGCTCCGAGCACCCGCGACCCCGGCCATGCCACTCCGGCGACCATGGCGAGTGGCGGACGACGGCATACTCGAGCTTCCAAACCCTAATCGGCCTAACCAACACCACCACGAGCTCCAGCATACCGAGGCGATTCAAGAACGCTAGCTAGGGCAGATGGTTGAGCTCGGGAAGAGGGTTGGCCACGGCGGACCGAGCGCGCCGGCCATGGCGGTCATGGCGGACGGCGGCGTTCCGCGGGCTCCTAACCCTAATCGACCAAACCAACACCCTCTACCCTCTCCTCGGACCTCACTAACCCCTAAACGAGCGCTAGGGCAACACGCAACCACGAGACGGAGGCCGGCCACGGTGGACCGAGCTCGGCGGTCATGGCGACCGTGGCGGCGGCTCATCCCGGGGCTTGCCTACGGTCTCTCATAGAGCGCTAAGGATAGCACAAGGGGTGGGAGCTCACGGCGAAGCTTGGTGGGTGGTTGGATGTATGGTGCGGCTGCGGAACGGCGGTGAACGGCGGCGGCGCCTTGCTTTCTCCCCTTTCCCGCTCGAGCGCCGGCGAGAGCAGAGAGCGAGAGAGAGGCGCGAGCGCGGGGAACAGAATGGAGGGAGGAGTTCGGACAGGCGAGGCGGAGCTGGCCTTGCCATTTGCCACGCCGCGCGCGGACGCTGGCTTGGCCGGCCGTCGAGCGCCACGCGACGGCAACGTCCTGGCGCGGTCGGCCACGACGCCGCGCGCACGCGCCGGCACGGCACGGCCCGGCCCGATTCAGTGCCATCAGGCCGACTGACGGCCAGACTTTGAGCGCGATTAACTCCTAATCCATTTGATGAAAAGCTAAACCACTTGCTCCATTGCTTAGAGCTACATACCGACTACCACTTTGGTTACAAGATTGATCTTTGGTTCGGCCTAGATTGCTCCCGAGAAAGCTCCAAAGATGGCTAGATGAAACTGTTTTGGGCAGTTAGGACTTAGAGAAATTTTCTAAGTCTAAACTCCCTCTAATCTGCCTTGTGGGTCCCAAAACACCTTGTTAAACTCATTTTCATGAGTTGGGCCTTAAACAACTTTTGTTCTACTCTAAATTCTACACACTTTTGGTTAAGGGCCCACAGCCATGCGAAGCTTCTATCAAGAAGGCCTTAGTTAGTCAAACAAAAGGACTCCTAGGGCTCTATTAAGGCAACTAGGGTTAGAGACTTGGTTAGCCAACATGACCAACATAAACCTAGCTTCATTTTGACTCCTCAACAAGGTTCAACTACTAAGGAGACTTAAGCACTCCACAAACAAGACACACAAGCATTCAATCAAGCATAGCATCACAAAAGGTCACATGAAATGACACTTAACAAAAGAAAGAATGCAACATGAAATGATGATGCTTTATGCTCATGAGATGTCAAATTATGCACTTAGGGTTGCTTAACACCTAGGGTGTTACAGCCCTCCCCTCCTTAAAGGAATCTCGTCCCGAGATTTGAGTTACTAACCAGTCCTTATAAAACTGTGGATATACTTCCTTTAGATAGTCTTCCGTTTCCCAAGTGGCATCTCGGTCGTCTTGTTCACTCCAAGATACTTTATATTGCTTCAAGATTCTTCCGCGAGTTACCCTTTCTTTCTCGTCGAGTACTCGATATGGCTTCACCGGGTAAGTAAGGTCGGATTGTAACTTGATATTGGCCGGTTGTACTTCCTCTTCTGGAACTCGAAGACATTTCTTTAGTTGTGACACATGGAAAACAGGGAATATAGCCTTTAAATGTTCAGGTAACTGTAGTTGATAAGCCACTTCTCCCTTCCTTTCCAATATCCTGTAGGGTCCCACAAACCTTGGCGCTAACTTTCTTTTCACGCCAAAACGTTTAACTCCTTTCATGGGTGATACTTTCAAGTACACATAGTCACCTACTTCGAATTCAAGCGGCCTTCTTCGCTTATCGGCATAGCTCTTCTGTCGGGACTGTGCAGCTGCTATGTGTTGTTGGATTATTCTAACTTGTTCTTCTGCTTCCCTAACGAAGTCAGTTCCATAGTAACGACGTTCTCCTGGTTCAACCCAACTTACTGGTGTTCTGCATCTTCTGCCATACAGAGCTTCGAAAGGTGCCATATGAATGCTTTCTTGATAACTGTTATTATAAGCAAATTCTGCTAATGGCAACCACTTCTCCCAAGATCCTTTCGCGGATATCACACATGCTCTCAACATATCCTCTAAAACCTGATTTACCCTTTCAGTTTGCCCTGACGTCTGGGGATGGTAAGCTGAACTATGGATTAACTTAGTACCTAATTCCTTTTGCATTTTCTCCCAGAATGGTGCAGTGAACTGTGTTCCGCGATCCGAAACTATGACTTTGGGTATACCATGCAATCGGACAATCTGATTGATATAAATGTCTGCATAGTCCGGTGCTCGATAACAAGTTTTAACTGGTATGAAATGAGCGGTCTTGGTGAGACGGTCTACTATTACCCATATTGAATTGTTTCCCTTCTGAGTTGTAGGCAAACCAGTGATAAAATCCATACTCACTTCTTCCCACTTCCATTCAGGTATTGATAAAGGTTGAAGTGTTCCGGCTGGCTTCAGGTGAATGGCCTTCACTCGACAACACGTGTCGCATCTGGCTACATATGCGGCAATTTCCTTCTTCATTTTGGTCCACCAAAATCTTGGACGCAAATCTTGATACATCTTAGTGCTCCCGGGATGGATAGACAATTTAGAAAGATAAGCCTCATCCATAATCTGATTTTTGAGTTCCCTATTCTTGGGTACCACTAAGCGATTATCAAACCATAACACTCCCTTATCATCATCTCGAAAATATTTTACTGGCTCAGTGGCAGTTCTTAGCTTTTCCTTGATATAATAGATTCCCTTGTCTGTTTTCTACCCTTCTAGAATTTGATCAACTAAGGCGCCTTGCAGCTTGATGTGACGCAAGATCACAGGGTGTACGAGACTAAACTCGTTCCCTGGTTGTAACCTCAAGTTATTACAATGCGATTTCCGACTCAAAGCATCAGCAACCACATTTGCTTTTCCTGGATGATAATGTATCTGCAAATTGTAATCCTTAATCAACTCAAGCCATCTTCTCTGCCTCATATTCAGTTCAGGTTGAGTAAAGATATACTTGAGACTTTTGAGGTCCGTGTACATGTTGTAGACGTTACCAAGCAGATAATGTCTCCATATTTTTAGAGCGTGTACCACAGCAGCTAATTCCAAGTCATGCGTAGGATAATTAACTTCATGTTTTCTCAACTGGCGTGAAGCATAAGCAATCACTCTGCCTTCTTGCATAAGAACACAACCTAACCCAACTTTCGATGCGTCGCAGAAGACATCAAACGACTTCTCGATATCTGGTTGAGCTAAGACAGGGGCAGTGGTTAATAGTTTCCGCAAGGTACGAAAAGCTGTTTCACACTTCTCTGTCCACTCAAACTTCTGATCCTTCTGAAGCAAACTTGTCATGGGCTTGGCAATCTTGGAGAAATCGGGAATGAAACGACGGTAATACCCTGCTAAACCGAGAAAACTCCGAATCTCCCCCACCGAAGTTGGAGCTTCCCAATCCATTACTTCTTGTACTTTGCTAGGGTCCACAAAGATTCCTTCTTCTGACAAGATGTGACCAAGGAATTGTACTTGCTTCAACCAAAACTCGCATTTACTAAACTTAGCGTAAAGTTTATGTTCCCGGAGTCTTGTCAAGACGATCCTCAAATTTTCTGCATGGTCATCCGGGTTCTCCGAATAAACCAAAATATCATCAATGAACACCACTACAAACTTATCTAGTTCTGGCATGAATACCGACTTCATCAAACTCATAAAGTATGCTGGAGCATTTGTCAATCCAAAGACATGACTAAATACTCGTACAGGCCATATCTGGTTGAAAAAGCAGTCTTTGGAATATCTTGTGGTCGGATTCTAATTTGATGATATCCTGATCTCAAATCGATCTTGGAGAATACTTTGGCTCTGGATAACTGGTCAAACAAAATATCTATCCGTGGCAACGGATATTTGTTCTTAACGGTCACGGCATTAAGCGGTCGATAATCCACACACATCCGTAGAGACTTGTCCTTTTTCTTGACAAACAAAGCTGGGCATCCCCACTCTGACACACTAGGTTGAATGAAACCCTTGTCCAAAAGTTCCTTAATCTGCGTCTTGAGTTCGGCTAATTCATTGGGCGGCATACGATAAGGTCTTCTTGAGATCGGTGCAGTCCCTGGTAACAGCTCAATGGTAAACTCTACAGCCCGCTTGGGCGGTAAACCCGGCAACTCATCTGGAAAGACGTCTGGGAAATCCCGAACAACTGGAATTTTTGATAGGTCCTCTATAGATAAGGTGCAAGATAAATCAACAAAATCAGCCCCTCGAGGAAGAGAGATACGTAACTTGTTGTTCCTCCTTGGATCAAACAAGGTAAGAGTCCTATCTGCAGTGTCTAACACCGCTTTCCACATACTCATCCAACTCATTCCCAGGACTACGTCCATACCGAGTCCTGGCAAAACTACTAAATTAGCCCCAAACTTATGCCCTCCGATGTCGATGGTTGCATCACGTACCATCTGCCTAGACAACACACTACTCCCCACAGAGCTTACGCGAAACCCATAATCCATTTCAGACACCTCTTGATCATGCTTTTGTGCAAATGCTTTACTCATGAATGAATGCGATGATCCGGTATCAAACAAAACAACTGCAGGATGATGGTTAACAAGACACATACCAGCAGTCACGGGTTCTCCAGCACGAGCTTCTTCAGCGGTCATGTTGTGCAGGCGTGCGGGGTAGTTGGCCTGTTGCTTCTTTGGGTAGGGGCAGTACCTTGCAAAGTGCCCCTCTTGGTTGCAATTGTAGCATGGTCCCCGAACCAACGGTTTGTTCCCTGAAGAACTGCCTTGACCTCCACGAGCCTGAGCAGCAGCTATCTTGTATGGCTTCTGACTGCGCTGAGCTTGTGGCTGATTCTTCTTCTGCGGCGGCCTAAAACGTGCCCCCGGCGCTGGTGGTCGATACAGATTTCGCTGAGCTGGTGGTCCTCTGGGTTGTGATGATCCTGATTCAAAGGTCCTCTTCCGGGCCTTGCTAGCAGCATGCTTGTTGTTATGATTCTCTTGAATCAGACAGTCACTTATGAAGTCACTGAAATTGGTACGGGACGATGTACCCACTGACTTTCCCATTTTAGTATTCAAGCCTCTCTTGAAACTTGCAATCTTCTTAGCGTCGGTGTCGACGAAGTCTGGGACATAGCGAGCCAACGAGTTGAACAGATGATGATACTCTGTGATAGACCGAGTTCCTTGAGTCAGATTCATGAACTCTGCCACTTTCATCTGGATCAAGCCCGGCAGAATGTAATGACCTCGAACAGCAGCAGTAAAGACTCTCCAAGTGATAGGAACATTGGCAGGATAGGTGGTACGATGATGTCCCCACCAAATCTCGGCTGGTCCCTGCAACTGGTGCGCGGCATATTCTGCTTTCAGTTCTTCTGTGAGCCTGAGCAAACGAAACTTCTGCTCCAAAGTATGCAGCCATTCTTCTGCCTCCAATGGTTCTGTAGCTTCCTTGAAGATTGGTGGTTTGGTATCCAGGAAATCCTTGAAAGAACTATATTGGTTCGGCTCAGGGCGTTGATGTACCTGGGCCAAGTTCTCCCTCAGCAAAGCTTCGATGTTGCGCTGGCTTCCAAGAAATTGAGCAAAAAGTTGCTCAGCCGTCGGGGATGGAGGAGGTGGTGGATTGCGGTTTTCTCTGGGGTCCTCATTTCCACCACTACCGCCTGCTCCACTACGAGTTGTCGTCATCTGCATAAAGGATAGTAAGCGACCATTAGGCGAAGTTGCAACTTGTAGAGAACAATAATCATACCCACTGAAATTATTCGGAAAACAATTCACCAAAAATGACAGAGGTACAATAAATTCCAATCCACATCGCATCAACACATAACAAGATCACTTAATACATCATGCAAAAGATAACATAACATCCATCGTTTTGCCCATACATATGGGACTTTCCAAGGTCTCACACCACATCTTAGCACATAACAACAAAAGATTGGGCCACTACAACACAAAAGATCACTAGTCGATAGCGCTAACTAGTCTACTCTCTCATGGCGCCATCACCACTACCATCGTCGCTAGACACATCTGAAGAACTACTAGAAGAACTAATCGGCTCCGGATCCTCCTGGGGAAAGATGGGGTTCCTCTCATTCTCCCTACGGTGGATCTCCTCGTGCAGACGATCGTTGTAGTCCTGCAGGTGATGGAGTTGGAGCTCCAGGTCTCCCACTCGCACCCTCAGCAGCCTGTTCTCCTCTGAAACACGAATGCCCTCAACACAAACTCCTCGAAGCGCCTCCTCAGTCTCCCTCATGACCGAGGCCAAGAAAGTAGTCGACCCCTGCTGAATGGCAAGCTGATGAGCAGTCTCCTGCTCCCTCTGAAGTGTCTGGTCTCTCTACTGTCAACTGAGCTAGCTATGTAGTGAGGAGGTCTATCTCTGTAGCGTGCTCCTCCTGACGGCGATGCTGCGCTGCAATCTCCTCGCTAAGAACATGGTCCAACTGCTCATAGCTGCGGGATAAGCAGCCATAAGTAGCCATAAGTGCAGCCATGGCACTCCCTGCTGGCCCAGCACAATGCTCCCTCTCAAGCGAACTACCCTCCAAAATAGTAGCTCCTGGCTGACGCCACACTGAAAGATACGGATCCACTGTCAGGAAGATACTGGCAGTAGCCTGAGCAACCACCTCCGGATGGTCCTCCATGATGTCCCGAAGAACGGTATAAGCAACCTGGTTGGCTGCATCCCAGGGGGTCCTCCCCTGCAAAGCAAACACTCGGCGGCACTAGACGTGATCCCGGTCCTCACGGCTAGGCACGTCGACCTCCACCGTGTACACGTGGCGATCCTCTGACAACTGCACACGGTGCCAGTCGTACTGTGGCTCCTGGCCCTCCTGATATCCCACTAGGTGCAGAACTCTCCAAAGAATAGTGGGCATCCCAAAACTCCTCTAGAAAGTCCTCTGATCCCTCATCGGTCCATGGCCCCAGCATGTAGTTAGGCCTCTTGCCTCCCGTGGACTTGCGAGCAGTGCGCTTGGTGCGTGCCATCTGTAAGAAGTTTATCCACACAGTTTTTAATTAGTGAAACAACTTTTATTAGAAAACGGGACAGAAACCATAAGGAAGGAAGTAAGATTAATGCAAGATTAATGATCATGATGCATGCACGTTTCATAGCGTCCGCACTGCCTAACACTCTAACGGCTAGACGGTGCATACACGTTCCTCATCGTTAACTATACGTGCTACACTTTCGCAAGTTAGCGTACCTGCAAACAAACCATTTCAGCCTTCCCACATTATGAATATCTGCACTGGCGGAAATTTAATCTAATACTCTCTTGGTGTACACCCGGTATACACGTAGGCATATATGCACCCATCGAAATTATTACTCCCACAATCAATACGTTCACATATACTTGTGTGGCACAGGTATAGCCATCAGTATCAATAAGCACTTTCCCTAGATGTCGGTTGTCCAATATGGCTCTCAACTCTTCCTTACCTTAGCGTAGAGGCTTTGAAAAAATCCCTACTTACTATTCCGACGGGACACACATCCATACCATTTCACCCCTTGCGCGTATGGACGACAGATAGCAGAAATAAATATGATGCACTACCCCCAAGTTAGTACTTAAATGCCACCTAAGTTCCTATTGGCATAAGGACTTGATCAAGTGTGCAAACACCTTACTCTTGGTCAAGAAGTTTTCAAATCTAATATATATAAGTTCTGTGTCAATAAACGGAATTTTAATGAAAATACAGTTTTCAAATACACTTGTGACAGTAAGCTAACCACTGCTCCGATCCAGCTGTAACAGACCGACCAATTGCACCATATTAAGCACCGAATCGCTGCTTTCACAGAGATTACAAGTACTTAACTCGTACAAACCCGGTAGTCCGGAATCTCGAAGGATTTCAAGTCATTCAACTTTAACCAAGATCGTAATAGATTAGCGTACATGCCACAAGGTACATTCAGTCCGCACATAGTTCAAATACACTGGGTTCGTAGTTATTACAAATACATAGTTTTGAATTCAAGCGGAACAACATAGTTTTTGTGAATACACAAGTCCTTTAGTTCACATCCGGTACCATATGCCTGATCCGTCCGCAAAGCATCAGGGAAGATAAGGTTGACCATGCCCATGTCTAGTCACTCGCCCTCGACGGGATACCGACAGTTCTCGCATAGCCGAAGAAGCATTCCCATCTGCAACAACAAGGATAAACCCTGAGTCGAGAGTACTCAGCTATGACTTACTCGTCATAAACCCTAAAATAACTGACACCAGGATTATGGCAAGGCTGTATTCTGGGTTGGCCCATTACCTTTTGCTAACAGCATTTTATTATTAAATAATCATCGTTGAGGTATTGAGCATCGATTTTATTTAATGTAATCAGCCTGATTTTCTAATTGCCCTGATCTAGATGCAACCTTGACTACTTAATTCAAGCAAGATGACTATGTTCATCAATACCTTCAGATTCACCAACCTAACCATGCTTATTCCACTATATTACTACGGTACACATGCTGCAGTCAAGTTATCCTATACCAGTAGCGATGCGTTATAATCATTCCTACCATGCTGGTGATACAAAGTCGCAGCACTCGCCCGACACACCCTGCCAGTGGCCGTTGGACCACTCATGAGGTTCGAAACCCAACTCGCGGACGCCATGACCCTTCTACACCGGGGGTTATCTCAATGCCAGGTCGCTCAAGCAAAAAAAAAATTTAACGGCCCACGGTCCATGGTCGCAGGTCGATCAGATCCCTGCCTGCCCTCGGAACCATGCCAAGGTCGATCTATAGTTGCCCACGTTACATATAGGGGGGGGCCCTGGGTGTTAGGCGTCCACGTCTCCGTCACCGGCTCGAAACACCCTTACTCGGCTTCAACGTAGGTCCCGCACCTGCTCCGTTAGTGATTGACGTGCGTTCAATACTGACGGTGTCCTTCGTCGGTTCCTAATCGACCTAGACCAGGAGACTACTACACCAGCCCATGTCCTGCTGCTCTACATCCCGCCCGGTCTCAACTAATTATCACATGGTTATATTTCCACGATTCACTCAGGCTACCATGATCAGTATCCACCTCATAATGCGGGAGACAGGAAATCCCGACTTTTACCGGCTAAGCGGGCTAAGCCATTACATCGCGCCTAACCTAACAGGGAATCACAAATAAATATTTTGCAGGTGGACAAGGAATAATTAATTAATGCAGCACACGGTATCACCACCTCATAACCTAATGCAACATCATATCAGGTTACTTGTAAACGGTAATTTGCAAACCGTAGGAGAAAAGCTGCCGGGGCTTGCCTCGACTCGACGTCGGCTGGGCGGTGATCACGGCACTCGGCCAGGTCCTTCAGAACGTCCTTCTTCCGGGATCCCTCCTCCTCGGTGTCTCCTCCGACGCTGCTCCTCCGCGTGTCTTGGTCTTCCACTACCGACCCGCATGATGCTTACATGAATTAATAACATGAATGCACAGGGGATGCAGGTGATGCGCCATGGAGAACAATCCCAGAGATAATCACATGTCATCTACTGCTACTCACTTACTTAATCTAACATACTCATTACTAATCTCTTGTTGTCACAACACATCAAAGTGCTTACGAGTTTTTTACCCTCTAAGTAATTGTAGAATTAATTCGTTAAATAGGCCTATAACAGTAACCTATCCTAGACAGCTTCACAAAATCTA
>VDCT01000164.1:0-21351 GCA_009763385.1 Coix lacryma-jobi var. lacryma-jobi
TCGAGCCTTCTCCAGCCAAGCGGCTTCTCTGGTGGAGGAGGGTGCCATACCTCGAGGTGCTTGTGCCTCGACGGGGCTCGAGGCCTTCGCCCGCTTGGATGCAGCAAGGTCCACCTCCGGGTAGGAGCGCTTCCCCCTGAGAGACCAGAGATGGGATGCATCACCAAAAGTAAGAGGTCAAGCCTCGCTGCCGACGAGGTCCAAGAAAATTACTCACCCAAAGCGGCGGCTGGGCTTCTTCCCGAAATCGCCGAACCCACTCGGGGGCTTCGAGCCCGCCCCACGGCTCGAGCCCTGCGCCTGGGCCATCTCCGCAGGGCTGGGATGGGGGGAGGGCTCCCGACGTCTCCCGTGGCTTGACCTCGAGGGAGAGCCCTCCTTCCGCCCCACGTCGCGGGAGGGCGACCGTACCTCCCTCATGCTGTCGTAGTGGCGCCCGCCCCGGCGCGGGCTCCGGGACCCGCTCCGGCGCTCGCGCTGGCGGTCGCGCCCCCGGCGTCCGCTTCTGTGTCCCGGCGGCGGTGCGGAGACGGACTCCGGGGACGCTCACGCCCCTGGTCACGAGACTCCCGGGGGCTCCCTCCCCGAAGCTCGTGATGGCGCGGGCTCAACGCCTCCTCCTGACGCCCGCTCCTCCGCGGGCTCGACGGCGCCCTTGACGGCTCGCGGCGGTCGGGCCCGAAATCCTTCTCGACCTGTCGGCCGCTTCTCGAGGCCCGACCCTTCTCCAGACCTCCCGCCTGAGCTGGCGCGGGGGTGGCCTCTGTTGGTGCTGTGGCGGAGGCGCTCCGGGTTCGGGGCTTCCTCACGACCGGGGGCACGTCCGCCGCAGAGCTCGACGTACCTCGGGCCCCCGACGAGGCAGGGTTCGGCGCCGCCTTCCGCGGCTGCGTCCCGCGCGGTCCCTTCGCCGGGGGGACCTCCAGCATACCCTCCTGCACAGAGGAGCGATCAGCCCTGTCATCGACGACCCCCGCGCGCCTCAGGCGCGCATCCATCCCCTCGTCGTCGCTCCCCTCCTCATCACCGCTCTCCTCCTCCGAGCACGAGGAGCTCAGCTCGGGGGACCGGTCTCCAGGCTGACGGTTGCGACGAGCCTTCGCCAGTCTCTGCTCCCGAGCCAAGCGACACAGGTTTTTGTTTTTTCTCTTTCTTCTTCCTGGCATCCTTGCTCTCCTTGTCTTTCTGAGCAGAGAGGCGCCTCACCTGAGTATCCGCAGCGTCCTCCCTCACCGGGGGCCTCGACGCGCGACAAGTAAACGCCCCCTGAAAAAAGAAGAAGCGTGACGAGACAAACCACAAGAAGAATGCAAAAGGTTCAAAGGAGGAGAAAGGGGGAGGGGGCTCGGAACAGCATAGCTCGAGGGAGGCTCACCAGGTCGAGACACCCCTCGTCGGGCGCCATGGCGACCAGGTGGGTGTACTCAGGGATGAACGGCCCCTGGATCGTGATTGACACCAGGGAGACGCCCTCGTTCCGGGACAGCCTCTCCTCGGCCATCCTCGATCGATTAAGCGCCTCGAGCTTGGCCTCCGGCCCCATCTCGTGCATAAGAAGGGGGCGGTCCGCCAGCAGGAGAACTCTTCGCTGGTGGAACGCCCAAATGACCGCTTGCACGGTCAACTACTTCTCATCCACCAGCGTCTTCATCATCTTCATCAGCGGGGCCAGGTGGCGTTGCCTGTCCGCCGCGACGCCCCAGGTCCACTTTTCCGGGCGTTGAGCGAGGACCCTGCCGGAGTACTGCGGAAAGAGACCACCTTCATTCCGCAGATAGAACCAATGGTCATCCCACCCGGCCTGGTTGGTGGAAAGCTTGTATCGCAGGTACTCACGGGGGACATTGGCCGACGAGGTCCCAGCCCTCGCAGTGATGGCGAGGGAGCCCATGCGCACGAGCTGCCTCCCGCTGGGCTTTAGGGCCTTGATGAAGAGCTCGCCCCGGAAGAGATGGACGAACATCTCCCAGTGCGGCTCCATCTTCAGGTACCCCTCGCACACCGCGGCGAATATGGCGGCGTGCGAGATGGAGTTGGGGGAGAAGTGCTGCAGCTCCACCCGCATGAAGCGGCTCGGCGGGACGCCGAGCCCCATACGGTGGTAGCGCGTGAAGCTCACCACGTACCCCTCCGGCGGGTGCGGCTCCCGGTGCTCCGCCGACGGGATAACCCACCACGCGGGTCCCTCCTCCGGGTTGGGGCGCAGAAGCCCCTGGGCCACCAACGAGTCCATCTCGCTCTGCATCACCTTCGACGAGCTCCAGTCTTCGGCTGGCAGCACTTGTGTCTGGGCGGCCATGGCGGTGGCGCGGTGCGGACCCGAGCAGCGGACGGGCAGTCTTAAAATCCCCAATCAACTAGCTCGAAGGAGAGGGCGCGTGAAGCCTACGGCGGCGGTGAAGGCAAAGGCAAAGTAAAGGGTTCCTTTTCCCCTCTCTCGATATTTATAAGGGGAAAACCCCGATGGGCGGGGTCTCCCACGGCGTAAAAAGGTAACCGCATAGCATTTAATGCGCCCACCTAACTGCGTCTCGAGCCGGATGCAGGGAACACGCGGCAGCTCACCGTTCGCTCAACTACCGGGGCCCTCTGCGGCCGCCGCTCCAACTTCGCGCCCGTCGCCCTGGCGCCACGATCTCCACTCCCTGGCGGTTTCCGCCTAAAAAGGCGCGCCCAACGGGCAGAAGGATTCCAAGCGACGAAGGCTTCTTCCAGAAGTAAAAAATGGGCTCTATCCCTAAGTCTCGAAGCAGCGAAGGCTGGCCCTCGAAAAAGGGTTCGACAGCCGGCTTCGAGCACCCAAAAACGGGCCCCGGCCCTAAGTCTTGAAGCAGCAAAGGCTGGCCCTCGACAAAAGAGGGTTCGACAGCCAGCTTCAAGCACCCGAGTCAGGGACACCAAGGGGCGCCATTCGCGGCATCACTCGAGGGCCAAGCCCTCGAGGCCCCTCACGTGTATCCAAGGAGGGGAGCTCGACATGCAGTGAGATCCCCTCGGAGGGAGGCATCGAGCCACCGGGTCCTATCGAATGGACCCGACACTCCTGCAGACTGAGCACCCATGCTTTATGAGACCGCCTCCGGGCCACAGTCGACCCCTATCGAACGGGGCACGAGCTCTCACTTGGATTCCCCGTTACCAGCTCACCGGGAACCTCGATACTCGCCCACTCGGGGTAGTACGAGGCATCCCCCCTTGCATCCGATCGAAAGGACTCGCGGGATGACAAGCCAGGGCAACCGGTGCGCCGGACAGCTCGAAGAGCCGGCCAGCCGGTTCAGCCTGGCACCCCTCGACGAAAGAGGGTCTAAAAACTCGGGGGCCTGACACCCCCGAACCTAAAAATCGCAACTAAAACTCGCAAAAAGCCCACGAGAAAGTTCTAACCACTTCCCCGTGGCCTCGGGGGCTACACCCACGGAATCAAATCGACGAAACCCTCGAGGCCAGTTAGCTAACCCACGCGATCCCAGTCGGGAGCCCCTGCTCGAGTGCAAGCACTCGAACAAGGGCTCGGGGGCTACTGTCGGGGGTCCGCAAAAGGGGTACCCCCAATCAACGCAAACAAATAGGGTAAACCAAGAACACCGGTTAATAACAGACCTAACAAGTCTAACCCCCTAAAAAGCCGACCCCTCGAGGCCTACAGCGCTGGCCCACCGAGCCGAGCCCTCCAAGCCAGGCCTCGGGCGCACGCTCGTTTTCTGTCTCGCCCGAGCCCTCCAAGCCAGGCCTCGGGCGCAAGCTCGTTTTCCGTCTCGCCCGAGCCCTCCAAGCCAGGCCTCGGGCGCACGATCGTTTTCCGTCTCGCCCGAGCCCTCCACGCCAGGCCTCGAGCAAGCGCTCCACTACCCTTCGAGCCCCCCACAGCCGAACTCCACACCTCGAGACCCCACGCGGGGACCTCGAGCCTCTCTGGCACAGCGGCCTATCCCTCGAGACGCGTTATGCCTCCCTCGAGCGGCGCAGACATCGGATGCCAGCCCCATACCACGCACTTAATTCATCCACCTACTCCAGTCACGTCCTCTGTAACACAACGTGTGCCACAATGGTCTGGGGCAGAGTCAAGTCTCGTTTTCACCACAAGTATGGGCCAAAAGGCACCAGTGAAGCACTGTTAACCCACGCCCTACACTGTGGCACGTCCAAGCCACGCCTCGAGGCCCAGATGCCTGCCGCTCAATCGATTTTCACGGGACTTGCCCATACCTGCGGGGACTCGAGCCCCCCGTAGGCGCCGCCTCGAGGCCGGCTCCGCGCCCCTCGAGCCCTAACTACTTTCATGCTATTGGAGGACAGGTGCCCCAAGACCCGGAGGGACCCCGCCGCGTTCTGTACATTCCGGGATGGGTGCTGTACGGCTTCCACCTCGCCGCGCCTCCACGTCCGCGCCCAGGATGGAGGCCACGCTTCAAGGACGCTTCAACAACAATGCCCACGTTGGCTACAATGTCTTCGATAAGACAGGGTTCCTACCCTTCTTCGTAAGGGACACAATACACCCCGACACCTGTAATACCCTTGTGTAACCCTGGCCACCCCTTGCTCTATAAAAGGGGACACCAGGGCCCTCATTCCGGCTCCGGGGGGGGAACACGTTAGAACACACGTACGCCTACACACTCAAGTCCGGACTCCGGTCCACGCTCACCAAGCTTGTATTCGCCCCTGTACAAGCACTTAGGTGCAAGTAATACAAGAACCTCCTCCCCCGCTGGACGTAGGGCCTTCTTTGCCCGAACCAGGATAAATCCTTGTGTCATCTTGCATCACCATCCAGGAAGAGAGCACGCGATCATATTACTCGTTGGTGTCATACCCCTGGGTTCGAAACACCGACACATATGTGTTGGACTTGGACTTGTGATAGATCAACGCACTTGTGATGGATGGACGGACTATGGATAGATGAACTTGTGATGGATTTATGTTGTATTTTGTGTGGATTATGGATATGTATGGATTATGGATATGAATGTGATATATATTGTGTTTTGTGTGATGGAATATGGATATGAATGTGATATATTGTGTTTTATGTGATGAAATATGAATATGTGATATATATTGTGTTTTGTGTGATGGAAAGCAAAAAAAATAAAAATTTGATTTTTTTCTCAGCTTTGTCGAGTGCCACACTCGGCAAAGCTGGGAAAAATACCCCCATCTCGGCCTCTTTGCCGAGTGCCGGGCCACGTGACACTCGGTTGTGGCCTCTTTGCCGAGTGCCGGGCCACGTGGCACTCGGCAAAGCTCATTTTCAAAAAAAAATTGTTGTCGAGTGCCTGCCACGTTAGCACTCGGCAAAGAAGCCGTCAAGTGACGGTGGCCGTTATCTTTGCTGAGTGGGGACTTGGCACTCCGCAAAGGCATGACACTTGACAAAGAAATCTTTGTCGTGAGGTTCTTTACCGAGTGCGGCACTCGGTAAAGCCTTCGTCGAGTGCAGCTAGCACTCGGCAAAGAACATGAACTCTGTAGTGATTGTAGTATTTAAGAACGTACTCTGCGATAAAAAATCCATATTCTAAAAAGTTTGAAAAGAGAGTTAGAAAAATATACAATAAGCACAGGAGTTTTAAATTGAGAATAAAATGAGTCTGCATATCCGATTGAACCATCATTGGACTATACAAACGTTATCTTAGAAAGGGCTCAACAAATGACCATCTGTAACTGATTTCACTAATCTTTTTGTCCTATGTATAATCATATGATCTACTGTACTTCTGGCTTGCTGCACCATGCGAAGCATGAGGTACCTGCTAATATGATTCAGTATTTGGTGAACATATATTAGAAAATAATGGTTTGAGGTACTTCTACAGGTGTGGTGATGCTTTGATAGTCCGTTCTTCTGGGTGCTGAAAAAGCATATTCAGAGCACTATTTTTGAGAGTGAAGTTGACCACGATTTCGCAGCTGTCATGGTTCAGGTATATCCCAATTCTACAACATTCTTCTACTGCCAAAAATGTGTTTGTAAAATTTGTGCATTATTTTTTAACTACCTACAGGCTGAACTGATCTGGTTGGATGAATGTGAAATTTAAAGGCGAAACCCTCTATGCGCCCCCTCCCCTCCAATGGCGTCCCGGTGGTTTGACTTAGAGTTGGGCAAGCGTGAGGAAAATTAAATCATCACGGGCGAGAGAAAAGAGAGGGAGGGAGAGGTGGGGGTTTACCTCCAGCAAGCGGTGAGCAGGGACGTCATGGCGGTGGAGGTCAGTAAGTGGACGTTGGGACGATACTGGTCGTGGTTGTGGATGCCGGGCGCAGAAGACTTCACGCCCAGGATGGCAAAACGACAGGCGGCGTGCACGGTTGTCATGGGCTTTAACACACGTCGTGGCCGATTCCTAGGTTGAGGAATGAGGATCTGTGGCTGATTCTTGGATTGGGGAAGGAGGATTCACTAGCTGGTGAACAGTCTCCCGTGCCGAGGATTTTACGAATATTTGTTCACTAGAGGAGAGATGGTCTGTTATCCCGGTTGGAAAGAGTCTTTAGTCCCGGTTTCTCAACTTAGATGACATGTTGTCTCGGTTGGAAAGGACCTTTAGTCCCGGTTTCTCAACCGGAACAATGAATCACCGGGACTAAAGGTCATCCCCTTCAGTCCCGGGTACCACAACCGGGACTAAAGCTCATCCCCAGAAAAATAAATGAAATTTTAGGGAAACCTCTCTTGCTTGCCGTGTGTGAGATCCAAACTCAGTACCTCTTGTCTCGTGCATAAAGTCCTTACCAACTCAGCTGTACACCACATGTGACATAGTTCTCTACACTCTCCTTTTGAATTGATCCATGAGAGACCTTTAGTCCCGGTTGGCATTACCAACCGAGACTAAAGGGTTTACCAACCGGGACTAAATGTTGGAGGACCTTTAATTCGGCTTGGTAATACCAACCGGGACTAAAGATCGATCTTTAGTCCCGGTTTTAGACTTCAACCGGGACTAAAAGACCTCTACTCCCGAACATAAAAAAATATCGAGACTAAATCAAAATTTGGGTATGGTTCAAAGATATGTTCTTTAATAGTAGTTGTTGTTGTCTTTTTGGGAAATAAATAAATAGGGGAGAGGTTGATGTGATTGATTTATTCTAGGAAGCAGAATAGGAGAGACGTGAATGCGATTGATATGTTGCCTTTGGTGTTGTAGCACTTTCGTTGTTATTTGATAAACTTTATTCAAACATGGACTAACTAGGCTCAAAAGATTCGTCTCGACATGTACATACTAAAAGTACAATTAGTTATTTTTTTACTTACATTTAATGCTCCATGCATGCAGTTAAAGATTAATGTGACAGGGAATCTAGAAATGTTTGAGGGAAGTTGGGGAAACTAAATAAGGCCTTTGTGACCTGGAAGTATAAATGTCCATGCAGCCCGAGGCACGAAGGCACGACACGCAGCCCGTGATTTTGTCCCGGTCCAAGCACGGCATGGGCCCGGTGGCTGTGGGCTCGGGCCAGCCCGACACGCAGGGCAGGCCGGGCCTGGGCCGCACCCCAGGCACGTGGGCCGGCACGGCATGACCCGTAAAAAAGCACAGGCCCGACAGAGGCCCGCTAACCGCTTATATATATATACATTTCTAACCCTAATGGACCATTTGACTCACTCGACCATCTGCTCCTCCCCGCCCCCATTCCCAAGCCTGCCGCCGCACCCTGACCCCACATCCCCTATTCCCCTTCTCTGTGTGACGCCGCACCCCCTTCCCTTCCCTCCCACACCTCTCCGCCGCCCTCCCGCACATCCCCGCCGCCGATGGCCCTTCCCCGCGACGCGACACTCGCGCATCTCCAATTCCCCTTCCATCCCGCACCCTCCTCGCGCACAGCCCCTCCCCATGCCGTGCGGCCGCGCCGACCCTCCCCTTTCCTCGCGTCGTGCGTCGATGTCCGGTGTCCTCCTCGTCGCGTGGACGGTCCCTCCTCCTTAGCGTCCTCGCATGAACGTGGGACGGCGGGATGGCTCCTCCTGTTCGTCGCTTGAGGCTCTTCTCCTCCTCCTCCGGCCGCCTGAAAGGTCCTAGTTTGGTTTTGGTAATTAAGTGATAACTTTAGCTGGACTAATTGTGTTTATGTGAGATACACAGGAGATTAGTTCATAGGTACATGTGTGTGAGCACTTGAGCCATGGAGGCGAATGGCTTGGACTTGATGTGAAGCTCACACATGTGATGATCATGGAGGAGCTTAATACACATGAAACATGACATGAAGTCTTGTGGCTAAGATGGTGAAGATCAAGGCAAGACTTGGCTTGATGGACCGGTTGCGAAGGTGAAGGGCAAGTTGGAGGCTTTGAAGCCGTTGGTACCGAGTGTCGGGAGGCTTGAGCAAAGACTTGGCGTCGAAGGACCAAAGCAATGGTGAAGAGCAAGTGAGGTCAAGATCGATGGACCATGGAGGCCATGTGATGATATGAAGTGGATCATATCATTCGATCTAGGCTGGTGCATGTGTTGCATCAACAATGGAGGAGATGGAATGGAATGTGCAAGACAAAGGTATATTTGTAGGGCATTTCATTTCACTGGTCATAGGTGTGTAGAGAAGTTGATGACTGGGTTTAGGATAGATGGTCGTACTATCAAGAGGACCAAACTTATTTGCATATCGGTCATCTAGTGCCACTTGAGCGATCTAACTTTGCAATGTTACTAGGATCAAGTGGCGTGGTGAATGAAAGTGCTAATCCTTTGAAAAATGATTGTGAAAATGCTAACACACATGCACATGATGGTGTACACTTGGTGGTGTTGGCACATTTGCAAAGGAGAAGGTGTTGGAGTTGATTTGGATCAACTCGGAGAAGAGAAGGAGGCTTTTCGGTGTGTTCTGAACTCTAGGATGGGTCTTGGATTGGAATTCTGTACTAATCCTTTGTGAGTTGGATTATCTATGTATGTGGGTTGTGTAGCCCTCTGAGTTAGCTTTCCAAAATGTCCAAGATCATTGAAATCGGAGTTCAGAGCTAAGAGTTATGACCGGTTTAGCACGGAGCTCAGGCTGGTGCAGCCGGTAGTACCGACCCTGGTGGTCGGTAGTACCGACCTAAGAAGGCAGCGCGCAAACTCACTGTTCAGGGGAAGGTTTGGCCTACCGGTAGTACCACCATAAGGCTGGTAGTACCGGCCCCCGGTAGTACCGACCCTAGTGGTCAGTAGTACCGACCCTGGTCAGTACTACTGACGTTTGGAGGAAGTTTGAGGCGTTCTGTGTAGGGGAAAATTTAGCCTACCGGTAGTACCGCCATGAAGTCGGTACTACCGACCCTACTACTAACTGTGTTAGGAAGGCTATCCTAACGGTCATATTGACCGCCGGTAGTACCAACCCTCTCGTCGGTAGTACCGACTGTGACCGTGTGAGTTCGGGAAAAGGGGAAAACGACTAGTTGGTGGCTCCCCTGTATAAATAGAGGGGTGGCCGGCCCTTGGTAAAGGTTGAGCACCCTTGGGACTTAGTGTCCATGCTTGGGGAGTGCTAGGAAGCCCTCTAACTCGCTTGTGCTTGCTAGTGCGCGAATCATTGAGAGTGAGTGATCGCTAGTGCATTGCTTTGACAGATTGCATTGAGTGGCACTAGGTGATCGAGTTGCAAGTCGGTGGTGCTTATTACTCTTGGAGGTTGCCACCTCCTAGACGGCTTGTTGGTTGTCTCCATCATGAAGCCCGCGTGAAGATTGTGCGAGGCTCCGGAGAAGCTTTGTGAGGGTCATTGTGCTCGCCCCGCGGGAGATCGCGAAGAGCAACTCTAGTGGATAGAGGCGCGAAGAGCGCCAAGTGGTCCGGCCGGATCGAAAGCTAGAGCTCTTGGTGAGCACTCCACCGTGGAGAGTGTGACTTAGGGTCACCAATAGCAAGAGGATCGGTGGCAACCTTGGGCTTTCCTCAACGGGGACTAGCTTGGTGGCAACCAAGTGAACCTCGGGATAAAATCTTGTGTCCCCTTTACTTGTTGTTCTTGTTTCCTTGCATATTACGCTCTTGTGTTCTTTGTGTTCTTCCTCCTTCCTTCACTCTTTCTTAGGTTGGGAAGACTCGATCTACCTTGTGGCAAGGAACCAAGACTTGAGAAAGCTACAATCTTCATCTACAACACTTAGGGAAGTGGGGTAATTACTAGATCTGAAATCACATCTCACCCACTTTGATTTCGTAGCTTTCTGCGGGTGGTCGGTAGTACTGTTTGAATGAGTCGGTAGTACCGGTGTACAACACCCGGTAGTACTGACCCAAACACCCGGTAGTACCGACTGTGTTGTTCTTTGCAGATACATGGGTGTATGCCGGATCTTGAGTGATGAGTAATTGTCAACTGGTTTGATGCGCTTGTTCTTTGGCTTGTGTTGTGCAGGTGTCGAGCACAGAGACAGTGATCGAAGTCAAGGTGAAGGTCAAGTAGAGACGTGTCGTGCCGATGGACCGGGAGTGGTGAAGGGCGGACGTGAGGCTTGGACTGAGGGACCGGTGGCCTGAGGATCAGCTGTGGTGGCTGACAGCCTGGGACAGCGACGAGCAGAGACTTGCAGGGCACAGTGTTGCTCGGGTCGAGGACCTGGGGACATGTGTTAGTGGACGGGGTGCACGGGCGGTGCATCCCCTCTACAACGTCAGTTTGGTGGTTGAGCCACAGAAAAACCACCAGTGGACGGTTTCTAGGTTTGGGCCACAAAACTTGGGTGATGCGGGTTTGCCGAGTTTGGGCCACAAAACTCGGGTTGAGGACGGTTTCCAGGTTTGGGCCTCAAAACCTAGGCGCTCGCGGGTTTCTGAGTTTGGGCCACAAAACTCAGGCGATGGACGGCTGGTTTCCCGGTTTGGGCCTCAAAATCGAGGGTTGGTCGTGAAGACAGGTTTTCCAGTTTTGGCCTCAAAATCGGGGGGCGAGGTCCGTGAAAAGGACGAGCAGAGCGGTGGCGGCACGTGGCGGCAATCGGTGAGGTTGTGTCGAGGCAACGCTACCAGTTGTGCGGGCGTGGCCGTCGGATCAGCATCTACTTCGAGTGGGTCCAGAATAACCCTAGGGTTTAGCTGGTTCGCTCTGTAATTAGTTAGGGGTAGAGTGGGAACTAGAATTAGAATAAGTAGAGGGAGACACCCACCTCCCATCCTATCTCAGCTATTGCTATTTTCATTCTAGGGTTTCCTGCTTCCCATTCCCTGCTGTAGCTACTGAGATCCGCAGAGACGGTGAACAATACCTCTGTGTATTTGCTTTTTGAGGAAACGAGACCGTAATCTCGTTGTCTCCTCGGGTGGAGAAGTTTCTGCTGGAAATCGAGATCAATTCGCGTTTTGAGTTGTGTTCTTCGCGTTTTGCTTTTCATTCTCTCGGTGATTTGCTTTGTTCTCCCAATCCGAGGAATGATTTTTGATTCCGTTTGAACTGAGTTGTTCTAGATCGTGAGGCGCATCCTTCCACCGAAGGAATTCACTTCTAACCTCACGAGCTAGTAGATCGATCGATTTTCGTTTCGAATCGGTTTTTATCTCCTTTGCCCCGAATTCTTCCGATTCACCGATTTGGAGTTAGGTTCGAGCCATGATCTCTTAGGGGTAGCTCACTAACCTCCTTGGAACTCCTCATACCAAGTCTAAGCCTTAGAGCTTTTGATTCGGAGGAGATCGGGTTGAATCCACGGAAGAAATGTGCAGTTTCGGGGGCATCGGACGCTCGGGTCGGGGGCATCGGACGCTGTGTTCTTGACACCGGACGCGCAGGTGCCACGTGTCAAAAGTCTGCGTTTTTGAAGGAGCATCGGACACTGACCATCGGAGCGTTCGTTGGCATCGGACGTGTCCGGGGGTTAGGCATCGGACGCTGAAGGTTCACTGTAGCCAGCGTCCGATGGCAGTCCAGTAAGGTTCCAGACAGGATCTTTTCGCATCGGACGCGTCCGGTGCTTGGCCATCGGACGCAGGCCAGCGTCCGATGCAGGATCTTCTGCACTGTTTTGTCCGCAGTTTGTTCGTCTCACTTCGGATTTGATCTCGGGTTTTTGCATTGGATTTCTAGAGTCGTGTAGTGTCCCGCTGTGCTTCTTGGAAGCATCCACCCTACATCTAGGGTCGTGGACTCTATCGAGCTCTAAGTTTGCTTTTGGGGTTGATTTTTGGGACAGAGGCTAAAAGTTTCTGAAAAGAAATTTGAGGCTCCCATTCACGCCCTCTCTGGTCGCCTTGCTATTGCACTTTCAGTCCTTCATTGGTATCCGAGCCAGTTAAGGATCCTCCACCTTAGCCGGTTCCAGATCCACAGAAGGTGACATGGATCGCGGTGTGGGCAAACCGCCGTTTCTCGATGGGGCGAACTATGCGTATTGGAAGATACGCATGTCGGCCTATCTTCAGAGCATGGGTGCTTCTGTCTGGGAGATTTGCAACAAGGATGATTACGTGGTCTTGGCTGCTCGTCTGACTCAGCTGCAAATCGATGAGCACGATGCCAATAGCCGAGCCCGTAATGCTCTTTTCTCCTATTTGAGCATGTCTGAGTTTGATCGTGTTTCTCATCTTCCCAAGGCTCGTGAGATTTGGGCGACCCTCATGCGTTTCCATGAGGGAACCACTCAAGTCAAATCCCATCTCTACGAGTCGCACAAGCGGGAGTATGAGAACTTTCGACATATGCCTGGCGAGAGCATAGAGAGTTTATTCGCTCGCTTTCAGGTGATTGTCAACAGGATGAGGGCTAACAAGGAGCTGTTGCCTTTCGACGATCATGAGAGGGCTCTCAAGCTTTTGCATACTCTCGATCGGTCGGTGTGGGACTCGAAGGTTCAGGCGATCATTGAATCGTCTAACTATTAGACCCTCACATGCGACGAGCTCTTCAGTAAGCTCAAGTCCAGTGAGATTGATGCCATGGCGAGGGCTTCTTATGAAAATCCTTCTGGCCCGTCGATGGCTTTACTTTCGGGCTCTTCTGCTAACTCCTCTGGAGGCTTTGCACTATCCTCTCTTCTTTCTGTCACAGAGGAGCAGCTGGAGTTCATGGGAGACAACGAGTTGGCTTTGCTTGCCAACCGGTTCTCACGGTTCCACAACAACCGCATGAACCGTCGCCGCGGAGGAGGACGCTCTGGATGCTTTGAGTGTGGCGACCCTGACCATTTCATCGCCAACTGCCCCAAGAAGAACAAGCAAGCATTTGAGAAGGGCGATCATGGGCACAAGTACGACTCCGGCAAGCGCAAGGAGAAGTACGTCCCCGCGAAGCAGAAGCGGAAGGGCGGCTTCAACAAGGAGTACATCAAGAAGAAGTACTTGGAGAAGGCTCAGGCTGAGCAGCGTGCTTTCTTCGCTACGCTCAGCGACGTCGGCGACTCAGATGATGACTCCGCTTCCTCAAGCGACGACGAGTCCGAGAAGAAGAAGAAGATTGAGTACAAGCTGAACGGCCTCTGCTTCTTCGCCGACAACGAGGGTTTTTGCACCATGGCCCTCGGCAAGGAGGTCGACAGTCAGCTGGAGGAGACCCCTCAGAACGACAACTACGACGATGACACCTCCCAGGTATCTCAGACCCCTGATGAACTTGCTGTTGAGGTTGATAAGCTTACTGCCGCTCTTCTTAGTCAAGATAAGTTGCTTAGGCGTGCTGCCAGAGAGAGAAAGGAGTTTAGGCAGAAGTGGGAGGATACGGTGAAGGAACTTGAGTTTGCCAAGTCCACCGTAGTTGTCTCTGAGGAGGGTGAGTGCGAGATGTGCACCAAGCACATGACTGACCTTCTCACTTTGAGAGGTAAGTATGCTGCTTTGGTTGGAGAGGTGGATGAGCTCCGGGCAAGACCCGTGTTGTTGGGTGCGTGCAAGTCTTGTGCAGGCTTGCAATCCGAGTTGGCAGAGAAGAATGCCAAGATTGTGTCTCTTGAGAAGGCCAGCTCGGGTAGCACTTGTGTGTCTAGGTGTGCATTGTGTGAGGTGTTGGAGATAGAGATTGCGAATGTGAAGCATGACAAGATGCGAACCGAGGAGGAAAACACATACCTTCGGACCATCTTGTCATGGGTGTCTTGTGGTGAGCCGCAGCTTGGGATGATGATTGCCCAATTCAAGCGTGCTGCTGGAGGCCCAGGTGTAGGCTTTGCTCAGGGTGTTGAGTGTGCTTCGTCTTTTGGTAAGATTGGAGAGTCGAGTGGTCTTAACCCGAGTGAGAAGCCCAACTCCACCACTACTCCCAAACTGACCAAGATTCCACCCAAAGAGCCTTTCAAGCCTAACACTGAGGATGGGGTGTTTGTTGAACCCCCGAGAGCTCCACCCAAGAAACAGACATGGGCTCCAAAACCAAACCACCTCAAGAACAAGCTAGACACCATGCCACCTATCCAAGAGGAGCTCATGCCATAGAAAGGCAAAGTGATCCACACCCGCTACCGTGAGTACCAACAACCCCCTATGAGAGCGGTGAGGTACCATTGTGAGCACTGTGGGAGAGATGGACACTTGAGGGAGTTTTTCTTCAGGCGCAAGAGAGAGGAGCGTCGTGCCAGTGAGATGAACAATGCAGACATGTACCATCCTTTCCATGATGTACATGTGCCGAATGTTCTAAGGAGAGCTGCTAGGCCTAAAGGTACTGTGCCTCAAGGTCCTAGGCCATAGAGAGGTGTTGCCCGGCGGGATCCTATGTTTGCAGGATATGGACCCCGTGGCAGTGCTTTTGTTGAGCAGTTCCCTCCACCGCGTTTTGAGTATCGCGATGGACGCTCTTCCCTTAGCGGACCATGCTTTCCTCAGCGTGGTTATCGCTTTCCTCGTAGGCGTGCTAGGAATGGTTTTTCTACTAACCGTTCTTTTGAGAAACCGGCCCAACACTGGTACTCTTCCCATTTTGCTCACCCTAGTGTTTGACCGTTTGTTCACCCTATGTCTTTTTATTGATGTAGGTAAAACGATTGGAGGACATTTGGTTGGTGGATTCCGGTTGTTCGAGGCACATGACCGGAAATGCCAAGTGGTTCTCTAGTCTTAGTCCTGTTGCCGGAAAGGAGTTTATCACCTTCGGCGACAATAGTAAAGGTAAAGTGTTGTCTCGTGGGTCGGTGCCAGTTAATGAGCACTTTGTGTTGCGTGATGTTGCTCTTGTTTCTAACTTGCATTTTAACCTTCTTTCTGTTTTGCAACTTTTCGATGATGACTATGAGATTCGTTTTAAGCCGAATCTCAGTCGTATTTTAGATCCTCAGGGCAATCTTATAGGTTTGATTTTGCCCTTTGGGAAAGTCTTTTGAGCGAATTTCTCGGAGTCGTTTGGGATTTCTCGTTGTCTTTTGGCTGGACCTTCCTCCTCTGATCTTTGGAAGTGGCATAGGAGACTCGGTCACCTGAGCTTCGACTTGCTTGCAAGGCTTAGCTCACTTGGCCTAATCCGAGGATTGCCCAAGTTGTCCATGGAGAAGGATCTTGTTTGCCATTCCTGTAGACATGGGAAAATGGTAGCCGCTCCCCACCATCCTGTGAATCAAGTTATGACCAAGCGCCCTGGAGAGCTTTTGCATATGGACCTTGTTGGTCCGGCTCGGGTGAGCTCGGTTGGTGGGAAGTGGTATGTGCTGGTTGTTGTTGATGATTTTTCGAGATATTCGTGGGTTTTCTTTTTAGCTGAGAAAACTGAGACTTTCTCTTTTTCTCGCAATCTGATTTTGCGTCTTCAGAATGAGTTCCCTATGAACTCAATGCAAGCTATTCGGAGTGATAATGGTTCCGAGTTTAAAAACTCGGATTTTGAAAAGTTTTGTAACTCTTTGGGTTTAGAGCATCAGTTTTCTTCCCCCTACACACCGCCACGAAATGGTGTTGTAGAGAGAAAAAATTGGACCCTTGTTGAGATGGCCAGGACGATGCTCGATGAGCATAGGACTCCTAGGCAGTATTGGGCTGAGGCTATGAACACTGCATGCTATATTTCCAATCGCATCTTTCTCCGAGCTTTCTTGAAAAAGACTTCTTATGAGTTGCGTTTTGGAAGACAGCCCAAAGTGAGTTATTTTAGAGTTTTCGGTTGCCACTGTTTTATACTCAAGAAAGGCAATTTGGACAAATTTGAGTCTCGTTCTTCTGACGGTGTATTTTTGGGTTATGGCACTCACACTCGTGCATATCGTGTACTTAACCTTGATACTAACCGAGTCATGGAGACATCCAATGTCACCTTCGACGAGACCATGGTTTGTCCTTCCTCTAGATTTGAGCGTGCAGGTGATCATGAGGTTGGTGAACCCCTTTTTGATGACGAGGACGAGGGTGCTGAAGGAATGGATGATCCAGCACCACCTCTGTTGACACTTGCTAACGTCGTTACTAGGAGTAGACTATGGATTCTATCCCCGGCAACGGCGCCAGAAATGCTTGTTGGTAGTTTTTAGCTACACCTAGGATAGGGTAACTAAAGTAGCTATCTACTAATGCCAAGCGGGGTTGTCAATGCCGACACTAGTAGGAGCGAGCTAGCGAGAATGCAATCTACCAGGAGGAGATTCTGCAAGCGCAAAGAACTATCGTAGTAGCACTTCGCTTGGGAGTACCAGGTGTCGATTTATTTGATCCCAAGGGAAGGCTAGGGTGGTGTATGAGTTGAGTCAAGGAGGGGATGAGAGTTGAAGAAAAGAGAAAAGGGAAAAAGGGGAGAAGAGAGGCTAGAAAGAATATATGGATGGCTAGGTAAGGATGAACTGGATGGCTAAGGTAAGGTGGATAAGTAGATAGAGGGTATAGGATAACTAAGGGTAACTAAGATAACTAAACTACTAACTACTAACTACTCCTAAAGACAATAAAGCAACTAAGTTGAGTATAGTTTTATTCCTATCTTGTCAAGTATTGAGGCGTACTAGCCTTTACCACTTACTTAGGTTGAACACTAGCACAACGAGCCTTACTGTTAAACTGGGCCAACTACGTGGTGGAATTCAAGGCGCACAGGGCTGTCACCACCTGCTTGCTACCACAACTATCCGGGGGTCCAGCCGTATCTGAAGGTAAGTCTATAACTAAGCACCACGCTTAACTATATTCTAACTATCTCTACCCTTGCTTTGAATAGAGACACCCTTGCGGACGTCAGAGCAAACACTTGACTTAATAAGATAAACACTAAACTAACTAAGCAACCTATTGGCAAAGATCAAACACTAAGCTCACTAGAGATTAACTACTATGGCTAAGTGAATTGAACTGTAGGATAGCTAGGCACTCAAGCAATCAATCAAGTATACCACTCAATACTGATAAGTAGAATAAAGTAATACTTGAAATGATGAACTAGAATATAGTAAATGCTTGAGTAACAAGAGCAAAACCTGAACTGGAGATGAAGGAAGACTCTTCCCAGCTCCAGGACCGATCACTCGCACACCTTACTCTTGAGCTAACCCTTGAGCAGCGCTACCGCGAGGGCGAAGATGCCTTGCTCTACTAGCTACCTACTTGCCTAAGCTCTCTAAGCTTCTAACCTAACTCTCACTTGCTTCTCTTGCTTTGCTTCTCTTGGAAGTGTGGGATATGAGGAATGGTGTTTGGGATATCCATGAAGAGGTGCCTCAGGGGGTATTTATAGCCTTGTGGAGTGAGGGGGTTCTTATAGGGGGCAGCCAGCTGACCTAAGGCTAACCCTAGTGGCGGGCGCCAGCCCTAGGTGGCGGCCGCCACCTCCCTCACCGTTGGATGCACTGCCTTGGCTTCAACGGCATCCAGGTGGTTGTCCGAGGCGGTTTGGAGGTCGGTTGCATGTCCTAGCAACCGACATTCAGCCTTGATCCACGCCACTTTCTCCTGAGCCGTCCGATGCCACTGACCTAGTGACCAAGGGCCAAGATTTGGCCCTGGGGAGGTCACACGGATCGGTGACGTGGCAGGGGTTGCAACTTGGGCCAACCCATGTGGCGGGCGCCACTTAGAGCTGGCGGGCGCCACCTAGGGGTGGCGGGCGCCACCCCTCTTAGGCCCATTTGGGCCCTGCTGAGTGGGCTTGTCTCCTGGTGGGTCCATATGTCCAAATTTGGTTCAAATCCTGCATTCAAATAGAATTCTATGGACATGTGGAATTTGGTTAGTTTGAAACCTATTTGACTACATTTCATGCCTTTTTGGTGAACTTTAGGGTCAAATGTTGATGGTAAAACAGGTGTTTAAGGACCGTCAACAAGCTCCCCCAAGCTAACCTGTTGCTCGTCCTCGAGCAACAATGCGGTTTAAGCATTAAGCATGAAATGGATAGCAACTTAAGATGACTGCAAGTGCATATTGTATAGTGAGAAATAACTTAGCATGTATCATAAATCATAGCAATGTGGGGCTTATAGCTTTTCACTTCAAACATGCAAGAGTGAAATAAAGCAGTAGATAGGAAACTTTTATCTTGCTTAGGTTTGACTAGGATTCTGTCTGGAGGTTTTTCAAGGTTTTCAAAAGATAACAACTTGCTTAAGTCCTCCAAGATTCACTCAATCACTCAGTGGTGTTTAAATCCTCACTTAGGCCAAAATGTAGCCTTACCTATTTCTAAAGAATGATATGTGGAGTTATAGGTAGGCTAAGAACCATGAGCAAATTGCCTGATGTTTATTGCTAAGCTAGACACTCAGATCATAAGGAGCAGCAAATCATAAAAATTGATCAAGATGTGCATGTGTGGTTATGTGTAAGTGTATAGAGAGGTATTTCATAATCCTTCCTAGTTAATTTCTGGGGTCTAGAGCTAATGATAATTCTCTCTCTCTTTTTTTTTGGATACAAAGTGAGTAGACAAAAGGTGTGTCCTCACATCTTCTTAGGACATAGTCCTCTTTTGAGCTACTTTGCTCACTTTTTTTTAGGACATAGTCATTTCTTGAGCTACTTTGCTCATTTTCTCTCTCTCTCTTTTAGCTCTAGATTTCCCCAGACATCTATAGGAAAGGGTTTTTGAAATGAAAAAGGGGAAGAGGGAGAAATGCTTATTCCCAGTGTAGGAATAAGCATCAGGCTAGCAATGGGATGTTTGGCAGGTTATTGCATATCTCCGGTGTAGAGAATAAGCAATTTATTTGGTGGTTGCAAACTTCCAAAGTGGAAAGTAGGCAAATTATGGTGGGTGTACGTGAATCTTGATTCAAAAGATATGATAAGCTTCTCTACTAAGATCTATGAGGTCTAACAAGGCTCAACACAAACAAAGCTCTTTGTGGTTTTGACTAATGACTAACAAATATTTGGCTGGTGGTGGGATGGGATAAAAATCTAGGAGGAACTTTTAGCAAGGTTTTCATAATTTTTAAAAGAAATCCTCCAGATTAGGTCCTAATTTCACCTTAGCAAGTTTAAAGAATTACTCCATTTTTTACTAACTTTACTCACTAAGCATGATTTCAGTTAAAGCATGTGCAACCCACAAAAGCTACAACTTAGATAAGACTAGTCATTCAAACCATAACAATAGCATTTGCATGACATATTTCAAATTTTATTCAGGTTTCAACTTGTTTAGCAGATATTATCAGTTTTATTCATGGAGTGGTTATTTTGGCAAGCATGTGACATTCAAAAGATATAGAATTTAAGAACTGAATGTAAAGTGTAGGCTTGAGACATACCTTATGGGAGCGGGAGTCTCCCTCAAGCTGGCTTCTTGCTTGGTGAAAAGATCTTCTTCGTCTCAGTCGGAGCTCTTGTTCTCATTTTATTAAAAGGAAACTATCTAATGTTGTGAAAAGGGAAACTATCCTATTTTGATATTTTATTGTTCTAACTAAGTTAACATATACCTATGCATATAACTAATGATAACTATTTTTTTAGTTACATGCATGACATATGTTATTTATTCGAAAAAGGGAAAATTGAAGGGAAAAATTAAAAATAAAACCATACCTTAGGTCCATGGAGTTTCATCCTTATCGGGTGGATCTTCTTCCTTGGGCACTTCTTCTCTTAGTACTCCATCTGGTTCTTCTTCTTTTGGCACCTCTCCCTTTTTATGTGAATCACACAACTCAGGAGGAGGTGGTTCTTTCTTTCTGCTCCACCCTGTTCTTGGGCGCCTCTTCTTGGTACGAACGGGTTTTGCTACCTGCATGTTAGCGGCATATGCGGGACCACGGGAGAAGGAGAATATTTCCTTCCTCCCTCCTAATGTCATTTGAATTTTACCACTTCCCACATATATGCAAGCATTAACAGTATTCAAGAAGGGTCTGCCAAAGATTAGAGGCACATCTTTCCTATTTCCCATATCTAGTATTATGAAATCAGCAGGAACATAGGAGCCTCTAATATGAATAGGTAAATCATTAACTATTCCTTCTACATAGCAAGTGGATTGATCAGCTAGCACAACATAGGCAGATGTGGATGACATGGGTGGAAAGAATGAGTTTTTATAGAAATCTTTAGATAGAATGTTCACACTCGATCCTAATCACACATGACATTTTTAAAGACTTCACCAAAGATTGAGCATCTAATTATGGGACTACCAGGATCACCCTTTTCAACAGTCATGGTTTGATCTTCATAATAGTTAAAATATTTTATTTCAACCATATTAGCAGTTTCCATGTTAGGTTTAGCAGGAATTTTGCCAGATTCAAAAGATGGTATGATAGCAGCAATTTGAGCTAATTGGGTTTCTAACATCTTATTAAAGCTAAGTTGATTTTTCAGAGCAGATGAGAAATTTTCCAATTTAGCATTTATTTTCTCAAGGGTTTTATCATTCGCCATTAATTTCTTATTCAAAAATTCAGTAGTTCTACTTTGTGAGTAAACTAAATTCTTTAAGAACGAGAAATCATCAGAATTATGAAAATTAGAGCGGGGGAATGAATTAATACCTTGAGAATTGGAGTGCTGATTCCATCCTTGATTCTATTGACGAAAACCGTTACTGTTGTTGATGAAGTTCAAATCTTCATGTAGCCCGGGGCAGTGGCTCCCAGAATGTCCGGTTTCTCCACAGACTTCACAAGTCATGTAGGATTCCAGAGATTGGACACTCTCTTGTTGGTTCATCTTCTCACAGCTGTCCAGCTTCTTTGCCAGCAGGTCCATCTTGGCCACGATCATGTCGGCCTCCTTAAGGGAATGCATACCTCGCTTACGGGGCTGTAGTCTTTCGTCATTCCATCCTTGGTTCGACACCATCTTCTCTATGAGAGCCTTAGCATCTGCAACATTCAGAGAAAAGAATGCACCGCCGGAGGCAGCATCCAAATGGCTTCTAGAGAGAGGGGTTAGGTCATGGTAGAAGTTCTAGATCAATAGCCAGTCCTCCATACCGTGGTGCGGACAAGCAGCGACATACTCTTGCAACCTCTCCCAAGCCTCGGGAATAGATTCCTCGGCT
>VDCT01000165.1:0-45802 GCA_009763385.1 Coix lacryma-jobi var. lacryma-jobi
GTGATGGAGTTGAGCCACTCATCAGCCTCCAGCGGTTCGGTGGCTTCCTTGAACACAAGAGGGCGAGTGTCCAAGAAATCACGATAAGAGCTGTACTGGTTGGGCTCCGGGCCTTGGCGCTGATGGTGCTGCTGCGCGGTGTTGTTAGCGATGTTGCGGAGGGTGGCTTCCATGTGCCTCTGCATTTCCTCCATATTCCTTTGGCTACCCAAAAACTGGCCAAAGAACGCTTCCGGCGTCATCGGCGGCGGTGGGGGAGGTGGCAGATTCTCCTCCGGTCCTGCCCCCTGCCCACGCTGGCTGCGAGTGTGTGCCGGCATCTGCATATCCCATTAATAAGCAATCATTAGGTGATGTTACATCGATCATGAATAAATACTGCGCTGTACATAATTCGAAAATTTAGCACACGACCAAGTATAATTACTCATTTCCATACAACAGTCACAAACAATCGCTCAAAAATTAGACACTGCAAACGACGGATTTCCATAAAAGGTGCCGGATTCGAAGTCCGGACTTTGTCCAAAAGCTTACATGCCATCAAACATTTTAAACATAAAACTAGCACATGTGTAGGGTGTTACATCACTTAGCGAGCAAGCTCAAGCTATACAAAAGAAAACGATCTCTAACAGCTAACGCTCAGGGGTCTCCAGCGGCGGGTGCAGCGTCCTCTGGTGGGGCGTCGGGACCAAGGACCTCTCCGTCCTGGGGATCCGGGACCTCAGCTGCTGGGGCGGCGGCCTCCTGTGCGGCGTGGTGCATCTGATGGACGGCCTCGTGGAGCTGGTCAATGTAGGCCTGCTGTCCGTGGATCTGCTGTATCAACAGGTGGGCTCCCTCTCTAGCTAGTCGAGCGCGGTGCGGGCCTCATCCCTCTGAAGAGCGGTAGTCAGGTACATCTGCTCTGCAACTGTCCTGGCAGTGGACTGTGCTGCTGCTGTGGTGCGGGCTGTCGTCACGCTCCAGAGTGAGCTGCTGAATCCTCTCCTGCAGACGAGCAACCTCAGCGTCGAAGTCCTCCTGAAGCTTCCTCTTGCTCTGGTAGGTGGCTGTGAGGGTGAAGGACACACTCTCGAGAGTGTGCTCCAAACTCTCACATACACCCAACAAAGCTCCGGTGGCGCTCATCGCAGGCGTCTCACAGTAGAACCTCTCCTCTGGGCTCCCTGTCAAGACTGACTCCGAAGTCTGCTTCCAGCGCAATGGGAAAAGTGATCCACGGGGAAACACTCCTGCCATCGCACTTGCCAGGTCGGCGGGGAAGCGGGCGATGATATCCTTCAGCACTAGGTATGCTGCCCTGTTGGCTCCATCCTTGGCACAAGTGCCTCAGGTGATCTCAGTCCATCCTGTCCAGTGCGGCTTGGCAGGCAAGGCTTTGACCTTGATCTCTACCATAACCAGGGAATCCTGCCCGTAGATCTCCTTCTGCCAGGAGTACTTGGGCTCCTGTCCTTCCTCATAACCCACTGCCTGCAAAATCCTCCAAAGGATAGTCGGCAGCCCGAAATAGGTCAAGAACGTCCTCCGGGTCAGCTTGGTGGCCAAGCGATGACGCGGAACTCCTCTGCCTCCGGTGGCCTTGCGAGCAGTCAACTTGGTCCGGGCCATCTGTAGAAACAAAAGGGTTTCGAACTCTCGTGAGACGGAGACTAAGTTGGCATATTTTATAGAAAAGAGACAACTTTTAATTTAAGGGGAGATAATGTAAATGCAAGAATATAAACATGATGCATGATCGTACTTACGTTCTCACTCACTAACATGACTCGCAAGTCCTAACGTTTTAGTCGGTGGTAAGAACGATCTCTCATGCGTTATCTACCCGTTCTACTCGTTCGCATAGTTAGTGTACCTACAGAAGATCCATTTCAGCCCAAAGAAATTCCCAATGATAAAGCAACTGAGTATTGACTAATATGCGCAACACATAGAAGCCAACACTAAACACCATGCACCAATATAGAAAATACCCTTGAAAACATTGATATCCTCGTATGGGTCTGCGTGGAGCTCGCACATACTTGGTATAAGAACTCTCACCTAGACCGACAGTTGGACGGTCATGCTCTCATATCTCACAAAATCATTTTATGCATGTTTTCGCGATCGACGCATTCTCTTTTTCCCGAGAATGGACCAGCAAATAAAGACCCAGCATGAAGCAAAACCCTGAACCCCTGTTAGCAGTTAGACCACCTGATTCCTAGTATAGGGCTTAAGGACGAGACTGGGCACACTTAGTAATTGAAAATAGTTTTGAAAATAGTTTTGAAATACCCATTTTAGTTTGAAAATAGCTCTTTACGGAGGTAATCACTTGAACCATGCTCTGATACCAGCTGTGGCGGAACCGTCCTGATTATAAGAGCTCAAGTATTATCTTAGCCAAATCCGTCTGACTTCGACTGATACTTGAACCCATACAACCCCGGTAGTCCGGAAATCTCAAAGGATTTCTAACACCATACATCATACAGGATCGCATCGTTCAAGGATTACATTCGTAAAGATACATCATAACGAAAACGAAACCGAATTTAAAATATCAGAGTGCGAATTTAAAACGGAGTTATTACAATACCGAGTTTAAAAGTGCGGAAGCTGAAATAGTTTAAAGCACGACCACCACACATGTGGTCCAAATAAAACATTGTTTTGATAAATCCACTCGGCACAACTCACTCCTCCCTTTTTAAGATAATGTGCCACTAGTAGTCTTGGTCCAGCAAAAGAAAAGGGGAAAGCTTCTGGACGACCCTGCCCTGGGCCTACTCCTCATCACCTTCCACTGGGTAGAGGCAGTGCTTACAATAGCCGAAGTAGACCTGGCCATCTGCAACAAACGGGATAAACCCTGAGTACTGGAATGTACTCAGCTAGACTTACCCGTCCAACTGAAAATAAAGACACCAAGGACATGCAAGGCCTTTTTGGGTGGAGCTGGGATCTTGAATTCGCGAAAAGCTCAATTTAAGATAAGCGAAGTATTAGTGAAGTTAATGAGCTGTCATCTTTTATACCTATTCCTTCTTCTAGGTTTGCACCTGAACTATTGCACACACTTGAGTCTAGCAGATAAATAATATAACCATATTCAGTTGACTTGTCCACATTTTAGTTGAACCTTTAGATATCACATGGAGTTGTATCGTGGTGAAGCTCGCCATAGTTTCCCACTAACCGGGGGAGACGGCGACTCGAATCGAATTCCAAACCAGCTGGTGAAAGACCTTTAATACCAGCCCACACTTTCTCCGTCGGGTCCATGCATTGGGCAACCGCTCGACGCTTGTTCGTGGTGGTAATCGCCGCGGTTCAAGCACGGACCGCCCAATTGGAACCTGGCGATGGCCTCACGCGGCAGATCGCAATTTCCATACTAGAGGGCACGACACGGGTTGAGACCGGCCCGAACAGCTTCTAACCGGCTCTGGGGTCGATGATTACGGCACCGACATATCCCTAAGTAAAAGGGCGCGTTCAAAAATGAACGAGGGCCAACATCGATACAAACCTACACGATCCAACGGACGGACTGCCCCCAAGTTCCAACTTTGTGCCTTGCCTTCCAGTTGACCGTATTTCATTACTACTCAGGTTCTTTTCCACGATAGCAAATATAGTCAACCGTGATCCGGTAACTACCCATCAGGGTATTTCGGAGACATCCTTAACTACTACTTTTATTAAGCAGGCTAAGCAATTCTACATTGTAAATGAATAACAGGATAACAAGGTAGATATTAATCAATCATCAAGGAATGGTAATGCAGCAAATAGGATTCATTCAACTCCTAGACCTAATGCATCACAATAAAAAGGACTCAAGTAATTTTATTGTAATACTGGAGACTTAGAATGCTCCGGGGCTTGCCTTGGGTGAAGACCGAGGCCTCGTGTGGAGGGGCACTCGGGCAAGTTAGTGTCGCTGGCGGGGTCGACTTCCTCGGCTTGCTGGAGCTCGGATCTGCTGCTCAACGTTTGCCTCTAGCTCCTGATCGGGTTCCGGGAGTGTCGATCCTATTGCATGCGACGAATAATAAAAATATTTAAATGCGGGGTGCGAGATGTGTGGTATGAGAAGAGCATTTCTTGCAAACCACAAAACCAACTTTGAACCATTGAGGTAAATATCATTTAATTCATAAAACAAATCCTTTTATTCACCTATTTCTCATTTAATAAATCAAAGAAACTTATTTGAACTGCAAGTGCACTTTTCTGGACTCAAAAAAATCCACGAAAATTCCAGAATGCAAACAACAGTTGCTGGACTCCACGGAACAATTCAGCCAAAAATAAATACAGAACTGCAGATATAAAATAACAAGCAACTGCCCAAAAGGTACTTTGAACTACAACCCTACTGTAAAAGGGTGCACAACTCTATTTCATATTTTTTCCAGATTCTATTTCATATTTTATGCTTATTAAGAAGTCCCATGAACGAAACATTATATATTATTTCTTACATGAATTTTCAAAGGAAAACACAGAAAAGCACCTTATAAAGCAACTTCAGATTTCTCCACACAAACAGGTCGTGCTTTAATTTTTCTTAGCTACCTTATAAACGAGACTGTACAAATTTTCCCACATTTTATCTCGACATATAAAACACCTTAACTTTTATTTCAAAGAAATCAGCCAAAAGGACTTTTAACCATAACAGAAACTTTTTCTACATAACATGCATTATATATTTTTCACATGTATAAAACCTGGTAATAAACTTACACAAAATTTTACAGGAATTATCTCAACAAGAAACATATATAACCATTTATCTTAGCAAAACATATAAACTGAAATAAAAGAAAAAGTAAAATTAACTCCTACCAAAATACTTTTATATTTTTCCAGGGTAGATCTACTCATAAACAAACTAGCAAAACTGAAAGCGCTCCATTTGGACTAACAAAACAGTATCTACAAAATAAACAAGCATTTACGGAAATAAAATATTTTGGAAAACGTTTCTGGAAAACACTCGGCGTACGGAATAGGTGTGCTGGCTCGAGGCCCGGCTCGAATGAGACAGCGCCCGAGGGTTCGCTCGAGGCCTGCGCGAAGGCTGGGCGAGGCAGACAACAAACGCCCGTCCGAGGCCTGGCTCGAGGGCTCGGGCGAGACGGAAAAACACACGCCCGTCCCGAGGCCTGGCCGAGGGCTCGGTCGAGACGGACAACAAACGCTCGTCCGAGTCTTGGCTCGAGGGCTCGGTCGAGACGGACAACGAACGCTCGTCCGAGGCCTGGCTCGAGGGCTCGGGCGAGACGGAAAAACACTCGCCCGTCCGAGGCCTGGCTCGAGGGCTTGGGCGAGACGGAAACACACACGCCCGTCCGAGGCCTGGCTCGAGGGCTCGGCGAGACGGAAACAGGGAGAGGTTTGACCATCGATTCCTCGCCGACGGTGAGGTCGCCGCGGGTAAGCTAGGCTTGCGAACTCGTCTCGACGAGGCGCATCGAGTGGTGTAGGTGGTTTGGCTAGCGCACGACCGGATCATGCCGGCGGCGAGTGGCGGCGCACGGTGATGGCGGCAACGCGCGGCTACGCCGTTTCCGGCGGCGGCCGGAGAAATTGGAGAAGGCAAAAGCTCGAGAGAACCCTAAGAGCAAAGCTACGGGGTTGTTTGGCTCGGGTGGCTCCAGAGGAGCTTGGCCACGAGCGAGGTCCGCGGCGGACGGCCATGGCGTTCGGCCGGGGAAGAAGAGTGGGAGAGAGCGGTAGCGTTGAAGCTAGGTGGTGTTCTCACCTTGCCTTGGCTTGGTGAAGCTCGAAGATGAAGAAGAAGTCGGTGGAGCTCGGGTTGGGGAAGAACGACGTTGCGGCTCGGCGGTGGCGACTGACGGACCGAAAGAGGCGCTTCGTCCTCCGGCGGCGAAGGGGCTCGGTCGGGGACGACAACGTGCGCACGGCGTGTGCACGGTGTAGGCGGAGCGGTGTACGGATGGAATCGAAGGGAGGTGCTCGACGAGGTCAGAACGGAGAGGGGTGGTTGCGGCGGTGGTCGCGGCGAGCGGGGAGCGCTCGGTTCGTGTTCGTGCATGGGCGAGAATGCGAGCGAGAGTGAGAGAGCGAGTGCGAGTAGTGTGCGCGGGAGAGCGAGGGAGTGAAGAGGTGCTCGGGGTTTTGATCGGCTTGACCGGTGGTCGTGGCGGGCCACGGTGGCGCGGTCGGCGAGGCACGCGGTGATGCCGTGCACGGCGAGCGGGTGCGGCAGGCGAGGCGAGCGGAGAGTGGCCGGGGGAGATAGCTTGCGTGCTCGGGTGAGAGAGGATCGAGCGAGGAGTGGCCGGCGAAGATCCTCGGCAGAATGCGGCGGCCACGTGGCGGTTGCGGCCGGCGTACGGCGCGGCATGTCCGCGGCAGCAGCGCGCGGCGCGGGGTGCGCGGGCGAGCGCGGGAGCGGGCCGGCGCACGCGAGCGGGCGAGCTGGGCCGGCGCGCGCGAGTTGGGCCGAAAGGTGGGGCGTGGAAGAAATCGTTTTCCTTTTTCTTTTTCCAAATTCTTTTTAAACTTTGACCACTCAAAAACAGTTTCATCAAAAACTCCAAACTAGGCTTTGACCCAAATATAAAAGTTTCTCGAAATAATTTTCTCAACAACTTTCATATAGGACACTTTTTCTGAAAACCTTTTTTAAATCCTCCACATAAACAAAGCCAATTTTAAAGTATAGACCATTTTGTTTGACTTATTTTTATTTACAAACTAATCTGAACTAGGTCAAAACTCCAACATGAAAAGCACTCTACTCAATATTCTCTATTTTATAAAACTCTTTGCCAAAACAGAAATCCACTCAAACAACCAAGTCCAATAGAAATCCACATCCAAATAAATAAACAAGACAAAACACTCTCATGCTCATGAAATGATGCAATGCATTGCTTATGCTCTTTAGTAGCTAAATGCAGCGCCTAATGCAGTGCTTGACACTAGGGTGTCACAGTATACTTGATTGATTGCTTGAGTGCCTAGCTATCCTACAGTTCAATTCACTTAGCCAAAGTAGTTAATCTCTAGTGAGCTTAGTGTTTGATCTTTGCCAATAGGTTGCTTAGTTAGTTTAGTGTTTATCTTATTAAGTCAAGTGTTTGCTCTGACGTCCGCAAGGGTGTCTCTATTCAAAGCTAGGGTAGAGATAGTTAGTAATATAGTTAAGCGTGGTGCTTAGTTATAGACTTACCTTCAGATACGGCTGGACCCCGGATAGCTGTGGTAGCAAGTAGGTGGTGACAGCCCTGTGCGCCTTGAATTCCACCACGTAGTTGGCCCAGTTTAATAGTAAGGCTCGTTGTGCTAGCGTTCAACCTAAGTAAGTGGTAAAGGCTAGTACGCCTCGATACTTGACAAGATAGGAATAAAACTATACTCAACTTAGTTGCTTTATTGTCTTTTGCCTGCCTTGCTTCGTAACTGTCTCGCTTCGTAGTTATCTTGCTTTGTAGTTATCTAGGAGTAGTTAGTAGTTAGTAGTTTAGTTATCTTAGTTACCCTTAGTTATCCTATACCCTCTATCTACTTATCCACCTTACCTTAGCCATCCAGTTCATCCTTACCTAGCCATCCATATATTCTTTCTAGCCTCTCTTCTCCCCTTTTTCCCTTTTCTCTTTTCTTCGACTCTCATCCCCTCCTTGACTCAACTCATACACCACCCTAGCCTTCCCTTGGGATCAAATAAATCGACACCTGGTACTCCCAGGCGAAGTGCTACTACGATAGTTCTGTGCGCTTGCAGAATCTCCTCCTGGTAGATTGCATTCTCGCTAGCTAGCTCCTACTAGTGTCGGGATTGACAACCCCGCTTGGCATTAGTAGATAGCTACTTTAGTTACCCTATCCTAGGTGTAGCTAAGAACTACCAACAAGTATTTCTGGCGCCGTTGCCGGGGATAGATTCCATAGTCTACTCCTAGTAACGACGTTAGCAAGTGTCAACAAGCATTTCTGGCGCCATTGCCGGGGAAGGCAATCGGTGTATCGGTTGAGTCCGTGTCGAATTTATCTTCGCTTAAGCTTCCGCTTAGTGAATCCCATCTTACCCCATTCTTTCTTTCCTTAGTTCTTATCTTTTTCCTTCATCTTCTTCAACTTCTTTCTTTCTTATCTCGTTTTATCTTCACAATGGCCAACAAAGCCATTCGTGAATTTTCTGCTCCTTCTGCCGCTAATATAGCGATAGGACCAGACGTGATCGATGCCATCCTCAATTTTGAGTTGAAACTGGCTCTGATCACGATGGTCCAAGCTAGCCCGTTCTGTGGCAAGGCTCATGAGGATGCCAATGCTCACCTCCAACAATTTTTGGAGATTTGCGGCACCTTCACCATTAAGGGGATAACCCAAGAAGCCATCCGTCTTCGTCTCTTTCCTTTCTCTTTGCTAGGAAAAGCGAAGCAATGGTTCTATACCGATCGCAACGCTATAGACACATGGTTCAAGTGTTCCAATGCTTTGCTCGCAAAATTCTTTCCGATGGGCAAGATGAACGCTCTTCGCAACAAAATCTCCAGCTTTACGCAACAAGCCGAGGAATCTATTCCCGAGGCTTGGGAGAGTTTGCAAGAGTATGTCGCTGCTTGTCCGCACCACGGTATGGAGGACTGGCTATTGATCTAGAACTTCTACCATGACCTAACCCCTCTCTCTAGAAGCCATTTGGATGCTGCCTCCGGCGGTGCATTCTTTTCTCTGAATGTTGCAGATGCTAAGGCTCTCATAGAGAAGATGGTGTCGAACCAAGGATGGAATGACGAAAGACTACAGCCCCGTAAGCGAGGTATGCATTCCCTTAAGGAGGCCGACATGATCGTGGCCAAGATGGACCTGCTGGCAAAGAAGCTGGACAGCTGTGAGAAGATGAACCAACAAGAGAGTGTCCAATCTCTGGAATCCTACATGACTTGTGAAGTCTGTGGAGAAACCGGACATTCTGGGAGCCACTGCCCCGGGCTACATGAAGATTTGAACTTCATCAACAACAGTAACGGTTTTCGTCAATAGAATCAAGGATGGAATCAGCACTCCAATTCTCAAGGTATTAATTCATTCCCCCCCGCTCTAATTTTCATAATTCTGATGATTTCTCGTTCTTAAAGAATTTAGTTTACTCACAAAGTAGAACTACTGAATTTTTGAATAAGAAATTAATGGCGAATGATAAAACCCTTGAGAAAAAAATGCTAAATTGGAAAATTTCTCATCTGCTCTGAAAAATCAACTTAGCTTTAATAAGATGTTAGAAACCCAATTAGCTCAAATTGCTGCTATCATACCATCTTTTGAATCTGGCAAAATTCCTGCTAAACCTAACATGGAAACTGCTAATATGGTTGAAATAAAATATTTTAACTATTATGAAGATCAAACCATGACTGTTGAAAAGGGTGATCCTGGTAGTCCCATAATTAGATGCTCAATCTTTGGTGAAGTCTTTAAAAATGTCATGTGTGATTAGGATCGAGTGTGAACATTCTATCTAAAGATTTCTATAAAAACTCATTCTTTCCACCCATGTCATCCCATCTGCCTATGTTGTGCTAGCTGATCAATCCACTTGCTATGTAGAAGGAATAGTTAATGATTTACCTATTCATATTAGAGGCCCTATGTTCCTGCTGATTTCATAATACTAGATATGGGAAATAGGAAAGATGTGCCTCTAATCTTTGGCAGACCCTTCTTGAATACTGTTAATGCTTGCATATATGTGGGAAGTGGTAAAATTCAAATGACATTAGGAGGGAGGAAGGAAATATTCTCCTTCTCCCGTGGTCCCATATGCCGCTAACATGCAGGTAGCAAAACCCGTTCGTACCAAGAAGAGGCGCCCAAGAACAGGGTGGAGCAGAAAGAAAGAACCACCTCCTCCTGAGTTGTGTGATTCACATAAAAAGGGAGAGGTGCCAAAGAAGAAGAACCAGATGGAGTACTAAGAGAAGAAGTGCCCAAGGAAGAAGATCCACCCGATAAGGATGAAACTCCATGGACCTAAGGTATGGTTTTATTTTTATTTTTCCCTTCAATTTTCCCTTTTCGAATAAATAACATATGTCATGCATGTAACTAAAAAATAGTTATCATTAGTTATATGCATAGGTATATGTTAACTTAGTTAGAACAATAAAATATCAAAATAGGATAGTTTCCCTTTTCACAACATTAGATAGTTTCCTTTTAATAAATGAGAACAAGAGCTCCGACTGAGACGAAGAAGATCTTTTCACCAAGCAAGAAGCCAGCTTGAGGGAGACTCCCGCTCCCATAAGGTATGTCTCAAGCCTACACTTTACATTCAGTTCTTAAATTCTATATCTTTTGAATGTCACATGCTTGCCAAAATAACCACTCCATGAATAAAACTGATAATATCTGCTAAACAAGTTGAAACCTGAATAAAATTTGAAATATGTCATGCAAATGCTATTGTTATGGTTTGAATGACTAGTCTTATCTAAGTTGTAGCTTTTGTGGGTTGCACATGCTTTAACTGAAATCATGCTTAGTGAGTAAAGTTAGTAAAAAATGGAGTAATTCTTTAAACTTGCTAAGGTGAAATTAGGACCTAATCTGGAGGATTTCTTTTAAAAATTATGAAAACCTTGCTAAAAGTTCCTCCTAGATTTTTATCCCATCCCACCACCAGCCAAATATTTGTTAGTCATTAGTCAAAACCACAAAGAGCTTTGTTTGTGTTGAGCCTTGTTAGACCTCATAGATCTTAGTAGAGAAGCTTATCATATCTTTTGAATCAAGATTCACGTACACCCACCATAATTTGCCTACTTTCCACTTTGGAAGTTTGCAACCACCAAATAAATTGCTTATTCTCTACACCGGAGATATGCAATAACCTGCCAACATCCCATTGCTAGCCTGATGCTTATTCCTACACTGGGAATAAGCATTCTCTCCCCTCTTCCCCTTTTTCATTTCAAAAACCCTTTCCTATAGATGTCTGGGGAAATCTAGAGCTAAAAGAGAGAGAGAGAAAATGAGCAAAGTAGCTCAAGAAATGACTATGTCCTAAAAAAAAGTGAGCAAAGTAGCTCAAAGAGGACTATGTCCTAAGAAGATGTGAGGACACACCTTTTGTCTACTCACTTTGTATCCAAAAAAAAAGAGAGAGAGAATTATCATTAGCTCTAGACCCCAGAAATTAACTAGGAAGGATTATGAAATACCTCTCTATACACTTACACATAACCACACATGCACATCTTGATCAATTTTTATGATTTGCTGCTCCTTATGATCTGAGTGTCTAGCTTAGCAATAAACATCAGGCAATTTGCTCATGGTTCTTAGCCTACCTATAACTCCACATATCATTCTTTAGAAATAGGTAAGGCTACATTTTGGCCTAAGTGAGGATTTAAACACCACTGAGTGATTGAGTGAATCTTGGAGGACTTAAGCAAGTTGTTATCTTTTGAAAACCTTGAAAAACCTCCAGACAGAATCCTAGTCAAACCTAAGCAAGATAAAAGTTTCCTATCTACTGCTTTATTTCACTCTTGCATGTTTGAAGTGAAAAGCTATAAGCCCCACATTGCTATGATTTATGATACATGCTAAGTTATTTCTCACTATACAATATGCACTTGCAGTCATCTTAAGTTGCTATCCATTTCATGCTTAATGCTTAAACCGCATTGTTGCTCGAGGACGAGCAACAGGTTAGCTTGGGGAGCTTGTTGACGGTCCTTAAACACCTGTTTTACCATCAACATTTGACCCTAAAGTTCACCAAAAAGGCATGAAATGTAGTCAAATAGGTTTCAAACTAACCAAATTCCACATGTCCATAGAATTCTATTTGAATGCAGGATTTGAACCAAATTTGGACATATGGACCCACCAGGAGACAAGCCCACTCAGCAGGGCCCAAATGGGCCTAAGAGGGGTGGCGCCCGCCACCCCTAGGTGGCGCCCGCCAGCTCTAAGTGGCGCCCGCCACATGGGTTGGCCCAAGTTGCAACCCCTGCCACGTCACCGATCCGTGTGACCTCCCCAGGGCCAAATCTTGGCCCTTGGTCACTAGGTCAGTGGCATCGGACGGCTCAGGAGAAAGTGGCGTGGATCAAGGCTGAATGTCGGTTGCTAGGACATGCAACCGACCTCCAAACCGCCTCGGACAACCACCTGGATGCCGTTGAAGCCAAGGCAGTGCATCCAACGGTGAGGAGGTGGCGGCCGCCACCTAGGGCTGGCGCCCGCCACTAGGGTTAGCCTTAGGTCAGCTGGCTGCCCCCTATAAGAACCCCCTCACTCCACAAGGCTATAAATACCCCCTGAGGCACCTCTTCATGGATATCCCAAACACCATTCCTCATATCCCACACTTCCAAGAGAAGCAAAGCAAGAGAAGCAAGTGAGAGTTAGGTTAGAAGCTTAGAGAGCTTAGGCAAGTAGGTAGCTAGTAGAGCAAGGCATCTTCGCCCTCGCGGTAGCGCTGCTCAAGGGTTAGCTCAAGAGTAAGGTGTGCGAGTGATCGGTCCTGGAGCTGGGAAGAGTCTTCCTTCATCTCCAGTTCAGGTTTTGCTCTTGTTACTCAAGCATTTACTATATTCTAGTTCATCATTTCAAGTATTACTTTATTCTACTTATCAGTATTGAGTGGTATACTTGATTGATTGCTTGAGTGCCTAGCTATCCTACAGTTCAATTCACTTAGCCATAGTAGTTAATCTCTAGTGAGCTTAGTGTTTGATCTTTGCCAATAGGTTGCTTAGTTAGTTTAGTGTTTATCTTATTAAGTCAAGTGTTTGCTCTGACGTCCGCAAGGGTCTCTATTCAAAGCAAGGGTAGAGATAGTTAGAATATAGTTAAGCGTGGTGCTTAGTTATAGACTTACCTTCAGATACGGCTGGACCCCCGGATAGTTGTGGTAGCAAGCAGGTGGTGACAGCCCTGTGCGCCTTGAATTCCACCACGTAGTTGGCCCAGTTTAACAGTAAGGCTCGTTGTGCTAGTGTTCAACCTAAGTAAGTGGTAAAGGCTAGTACGCCTCAATACTTGACAAGATAGGAATAAAACTATACTCAACTTAGTTGCTTTATTGTCTTTAGGAGTAGTTAGTAGTTAGTAGTTTAGTTATCTTAGTTACCCTTAGTTATCCTATACCCTCTATCTACTTATCCACCTTACCTTAGCCATCCAGTTCATCCTTACCTAGCCATCCATATATTCTTTCTAGCCTCTCTTCTCCCCCTTTTCCCTTTTCTCTTTTCTTCACTCTCATCCCCTCCTTGACTCAACTCATACACCACCCTAGCCTTCCCTTGGGATCAAATAAATCGACACCTGGTACTCCCAGCGAAGTGCTACTACGATAGTTCTTTGCGCTTGCAGAATCTCCTCCTGGTAGATTGCATTCTCGCTAGCTCGCTCCTACTAGTGTCGGCATTGACAACCCCGCTTGGCATTAGTAGATAGCTACTTTAGTTACCCTATCCTAGGTGTAGCTAAAAACTACCAACAGCATTTCTGGCGCCGTTGCCGGGGATAGAATCCATAGTCTACTCCTAGTAACGACGTTAGCAAGTGTCAACAGAGGTGGTGCTGGATCATCCATTCCTTCAGCACCCTCGTCCTCGTCATCAAAAAGGGGTTCACCAACCTCATGATCACCTGCACGCTCAAATCTAGAGGAAGGACAAACCATGGTCTCGTCGAAGGTGACATTGGATGTCTCCATGACTCGGTTAGTATCAAGGTTAAGTACACGATATGCACGAGTGTGAGTGCCATAACCCAAAAATACACCGTCAGAAGAACGAGACTCAAATTTGTCCAAATTGCCTTTCTTGAGTATAAAACAGTGGCAACCGAAAACTCTAAAATAACTCACTTTGGGCTGTCTTCCAAAACGCAACTCATAAGAAGTCTTTTTCAAGAAAGCTCGGAGAAAGATGCGATTGGAAATATAGCATGCAGTGTTCATAGCCTCAGCCCAATACTGCCTAGGAGTCCTATGCTCATCGAGCATCGTCCTGGCCATCTCAACAAGGGTCCAATTTTTTCTCTCTACAACACCATTTCGTGGCGGTGTGTAGGGGGAAGAAAACTGATGCTCTAAACCCAAGTTACAAAAACTTTTCAAAATCCGAGTTTTTAAACTCGGAACCATTATCATCACTCCGAATAGCTTGCATTGAGTTCATAGGGAACTCATTCTGAAGACGCAAAATCAGATTGCGAGAAAAAGAGAAAGTCTCAGTTTTCTCAGCTAAAAAAAACCCACGAATATCTCGAAAAATCATCAACAACAACCAGCACATACCACTTCCCACCAACCGAGCTCACCCGAGCCGGACCAACAAGGTCCATATGCAAAAGCTCTCCAGGGCGCTTGGTCATAACTTGATTCACAGGATGGTGGGGAGCGGCTACCATTTTCCATGTCTACAGGAATGGCAAACAAGATCCTTCTCCATGGACAACTTGGGCAATCCTCGGATTAGGCCAAGTGAGCTAAGCCTTGCAAGCAAGTCGAAGCTCAGGTGACCGAGTCTCCTATGCCACTTCCAAAGATCAGAGGAGGAAGGTCCAGCCAAAAGACAACGAGAAATCCCAAACGACTCCGAGAAATTCGCTCAAAAGACTTTCCCAAAGGGCAAAATCAAACCTATAAGATTGCCCTGAGGATCTAAAATACGACTGAGATTCGGCTTAAAACGAATCTCATAGTCATCATCGAAAAGTTGCAAAACAGAAAGAAGGTTAAAATGCAAGTTAGAAACAAGAGCAACATCACGCAACACAAAGTGCTCATTAACTGGCACCGACCCACGAGACAACACTTTACCTTTACTATTGTCGCCGAAGGTGATAAACTCCTTTCCGGCAACAGGACTAAGACTAGAGAACCACTTGGCATTTCCGGTCATGTGCCTCGAACAACCGGAATCCACCAACCAAATGTCCTCCAATCGTTTTACCTACATCAATAAAAAGACATAGGGTGAACAAACGGTCAAACACTAGGGTGAGCAAAATGGGAAGAGTACCAGTGTTGGGCCGGTTTCTCAAAAGAACGGTTAGTAGAAAAACCATTCCTAGCACGCCTACGAGGAAAGCGATAACCACGCTGAGGAAAGCATGGTCCGCTAAGGGAAGAGCGTCCATCGCGATACTCAAAACGCGGTGGAGGGAACTGCTCAACAAAAGCACTGCCACGGGGTCCATATCCTGCAAACATAGGATCCCGCCGGGCAACACCTCTCTATGGCCTAGGACCTTGAGGCACAGTACCTTTAGGCCTAGCAGCTCTCCTTAGAACATTCGGCACATGTACATCATGGAAAGGATGGTACATGTCTGCATTGTTCATCTCACTGGCACGACGCTCCTCTCTCTTGCGCCTGAAGAAAAACTCCCTCAAGTGTCCATCTCTCCCACAGTGCTCACAATGGTACCTCACCGCTCTCATAGGGGGTTGTTGGTACTCACGGGTAGCGGTGTGGATCACTTTGCCTTTCTATGGCATGAGCTCCTCTTGGATAGGTGGCATGGTGTCTAGCTTGTTCTTGAGGTGGTTTGGTTTTTGAGCCCATGTCTGTTTCTTGGGTGGAGCTCTCGGGGGTTCAACAAACACCCCATCCTCAGTGTTAGGCTTGAAAGGCTCTTTGGGTGGAATCTTGGTCAGTTTGGGAGTAGTGGTGGAGTTGGGCTTCTCACTCGGGTTAAGACCACTCGACTCTCCAATCTTACCAAAAGACGAAGCACACTCAACACCCTGAGCAAAGCCTACACCTGGGCCTCCAGCAGCACGCTTGAATTGGGCAATCATCATCCCAAGCTGCGGCTCACCACAAGACACCCATGACAAGATGGTCCGAAGGTATGTGTTTTCCTCCTCGGTTCGCATCTTGTCATGCTTCACATTCGCAATCTCTATCTCCAACACCTCACACAATGCACACCTAGACACACAAGTGCTACCCGAGCTGGCCTTCTCAAGAGACACAATCTTGGCATTCTTCTCTGCCAACTCGGATTGCAAGCCTGCACAAGACTTGCACGCACCCAACAACACGGGTCTTGCCCGGAGCTCATCCACCTCTCCAACCAAAGCAGCATACTTACCTCTCAAAGTGAGAAGGTCAGTCATGTGCTTGGTGCACATCTCGCACTCACCCTCCTCAGAGACAACTACGGTGGACTTGGCAAACTCAAGTTCCTTCACCGTATCCTCCCACTTCTGCCTAAACTCCTTTCTCTCTCTGGCAGCACGCCTAAGCAACTTATCTTGACTAAGAAGAGCGGCAGTAAGCTTATCAACCTCAACAGCAAGTTCATCAGGGGTCTGAGATACCTGGGAGGTGTCATCGTCGTAGTTGTCGTTCTGAGGGGTCTCCTCCAGCTGACTGTCGACCTCCTTGCCGAGGGCCATGGTGCAAAAACCCTCGTTGTCGGCGAAGAAGCAGAGGCCGTTCAGCTTGTACTCAATCTTCTTCTTCTTCTTCTCGGACTCGTCGTCGCTTGAGGAAGCGGAGTCATCATCTGAGTCGCCGACGTCGCTGAGCGTAGCGAAGAAAGCACGCTGCTCAGCCTGAGCCTTCTCCAAGTACTTCTTCTTGATGTACTCCTTGTTGAAGCCGCCCTTCCGCTTCTGCTTCGCGGGGACGTACTCTCCTTGCGCTTGCCGGAGTCGTACTTGTGCCCATGATCGCCCTTCTCAAATGCTTGCTTGTTCTTCTTGGGGCAGTTGGCGATGAAATGGTCAGGGTCGCCACACTCAAAGCATCCAGAGCGTCCTCCTCCGCGGCGACGGTTCATGCGGTTGTTGTGGAACCGTGAGAACCGGTTGGCAAGCAAAGCCAACTCGTTGTCTCCCATGAACTCCAGCTGCTCCTCTGTGACAGAAAGAAGAGAGGATAGTGCAAAGCCTCCAGAGGAGTTAGCAGAAGAGCCCGAAAGTAAAGCCATCGACGGCCAGAAGGATTTTCATAAGAAGCCCTCGCCATGGCATCAATCTCACTGGACTTGAGCTTACTGAAGAGCTCGTCGCATGTGAGGGTCTAATAGTTAGACGATTCAATGATCGCCTGAACCTTCGAGTCCCACACCGACCGATCGAGAGTATGCAAAAGCTTGAGAGCCCTCTCATGATCGTCGAAAGGCAACAGCTCCTTGTTAGCCCTCATCCTGTTGACAATCACCTGAAAGCGAGCGAATAAACTCTCTATGCTCTCGCCAGGCATATGTCGAAAGTTCTCATACTCCCGCTTGTGCGACTCGTAGAGATGGGATTTGACTTGAGTGGTTCCCTCATGGAAACGCATGAGGGTCGCCCAAATCTCACGAGCCTTGGGAAGATGAGAAACACGATCAAACTCAGACATGCTCAAATAGGAGAAAAGAGCATTACGGGCTCGGCTATTGGCATCGTGCTCATCGATTTGCAGCTGAGTCAGACGAGCAGCCAAGACCACGTAATCATCCTTGTTGCAAATCTCCCAGACAGAAGCACCCATGCTCTGAAGATAGGCCGACATGCGTATCTTCCAATACGCATAGTTCGCCCCATCGAGAAACGGCGGTTTGCCCACACACCGCGATCCATGTCACCTTCTGTGGATCTGGAACCGGCTAAGGTGGAGGATCCTTAACTGGCTCGGATACCAATGAAGGACTGAAAGTGCAATAGCAAGGCGACCAGAGAGGGCGTGAATGGGAGCCTCAAATTTCTTTTCAGAAACTTTTAGCCTCTGTCCCAAAAATCAACCCCAAAAGCAAACTTAGAGCTCGATAGAGTCCACGACCCTAGATGTAGGGTGGATGCTTCCAAGAAGCACAGCGGGACACTACACGACTCTAGAAATCCAATGCAAAAACCCGAGATCAAATCCGAAGTGAGACGAACAAACTGCGGACAAAACAGTGCAGAAGATCCTGCATCGGACGCTGGCCTGCGTCCGATGGCCAAGCACCGGACGCGTCCGATGCGAAAAGATCCTGTCTGGAACCTTACTGGACTGCCATCGGACGCTGGCTACAGTGAACCTTCAGCGTCCGATGCCTAACCCCCGGACACGTCCGATGCCAACGAACGCTCCGATGGTCAGTGTCCGATGCTCCTTCAAAAACGCAGACTTTTGACACGTGGCACCTGCGCGTCCGGTGTCAAGAACACAGCGTCCGATGCCCCCGACCCGAGCGTCCGATGCCCCCGAAACTGCACATTTCTTCCGTGGATTCAACCCGATCTCCTCCGAATCAAAAGCTCTAAGGCTTAGACTTGGTATGAGGAGTTCCAAGGAGGTTAGTGAGCTACCCCTAAGAGATCATGGCTCGAACCTAACTCCAAATCGGTGAATCGGAAGAATTCGGGGCAAAGGAGATAAAAACCGATTCGAAACGAAAATCGATCGATCTACTAGCTCGTGAGGTTAGAAGTGAATTCCTTCGGTGGAAGGATGCGCCTCACGATCTAGAACAACTCAGTTCAAACGGAATCAAAAATCATTCCTCGGATTGGGAAACAAAGCAAATCACCGAGAGAATGAAAAGCAAAACGCGAAGAACACAACTCAAAACGCGAATTGATCTCGATTTCCAGCAGAAACTTCTCCACCCGAGGAGACAACGAGATTACGGTCTCGTTTCCTCAAAAAGCAAATACACAGAGGTATTGTTCACCGTCTCTGCGGATCTCAGTAGCTACAGCAGGGAATGGGAAGCAGGAAACCCTAGAATGAAAATAGCAATAGCTGAGATAGGATGGGAGGTGTGTCTCCCTCTACTTATTCTAATTCTAGTTCCCACTCTACCCCTAACTAATTACAGAGCGAACCAGCTAAACCCTAGGGTTATTCTGGACCCACTCGAAGTAGATGCTGATCCGACGGCCACGCCCGCACAACTGGTAGCGTTGCCTCGACACAACCTCACCGATTGCCGCCACGTGCCGCCACCGCTCTGCTCGTCCTTTTCACGGACCTCGCCCCCCGATTTTGAGGCCAAAACTGGAAAACCTGTCTTCACGACCAACCCTCGATTTTGAGGCCCAAACCGGGAAACCAGCCGTCCATCGCCTGAGTTTTGTGGCCCAAACTCAGAAACCCGCGAGCGCCTAGGTTTTGAGGCCCAAACCTGGAAACCGTCCTCAACCCGAGTTTTGTGGCCCAAACTCGGCAAACCCGCATCACCCAAGTTTTGTGGCCCAAACCTAGAAACCGTCCACTGGTGGTTTTTCTGTGGCTCAACCACCAAACTGACGTTGTAGAGGGGATGCACCGCCCGTGCACCCCGTCCACTAACACATGTCCCCAGGTCCTCGACCCGAGCAACACTGTGCCCTGCAAGTCTCTGCTCGTCGCTGTCCCAGGCTGTCAGCCACCACAGCTGATCCTCAGGCCACCGGTCCCTCAGTCCAAGCCTCACGTCCGCCCTTCACCACTCCCGGTCCATCGGCACGACACGTCTCTACTTGACCTTCACCTTGACTTCGATCACTGTCTCTGTGCTCGACACCTGCACAACACAAGCCAAAGAACAAGCGCATCAAACCAGTTGACAATTACTCATCACTCAAGATCCGGCATACACCCATGTATCTGCAAAGAACAACACAGTCGGTACTACCGGGTGTTTGGGTCAGTACTACCGGGTGTTGTACACCGGTACTACCGACTCATTCAAACAGTACTACCGACCACCCGCAGAAAGCTACGAAATCAAAGTGGGTGAGATGTGATTTCAGATCTAGTAATTACCCCACTTCCCTAAGTGTTGTAGATGAAGATTGTAGCTTTCTCAAGTCTTGGTTCCTTGCCACAAGGTAGATCGAGTCTTCCCAACCTAAGAAAGAGTGAAGGAAGGAGGAAGAACACAAAGAACACAAGAGCAGTAATATGCAGAGGAAACAAGAACAACAAGTAAAGGGGACACAATTTTTTATCCCGAGGTTCACTTGTTGCCACCAGCTAGTCCCCCGTTGAGGAAAGCCCAAGGTTTGCCACCGATCCTCTTGCTATGTGGTGACCCTAAGTCACACTCTCCACGGTGGAGTGCTCACCAAGAGCTCTAGCTTTCGATCCGGCCGGACCACTTGGCGCTCTTCGCGCCTCTATCCACTAGAGTTGCTCTTCGCGATCTCCCGCGGGCGAGCACAATGACCCTCACAAAGCTTCTCCGGAGCCTCGCACAATCTTCACGCGGGCTTCATGATGGAGACAACCAACAGCCGTCTAGGAGGTGGCAACCTCCAAGAGTATAAGCACCACCGACTTGCAACTCGATCACCTAGTGCCACTCAATAATCTGTCAAAGCAATGCACTAGCGATCACTCACTCTCAATGATTCGCGCACTAGCAAGCACAAGCGAGTTAGAGGGCTTCCTAGCACTCCCCAAGCATGGACACTAAGTCCCAAGGGTGCTCAACCTTTACCAAGGGCCGGCCACCCCTCTATTTATACAGGGGAGCCACCAACTAGTCGTTTTCCCCTTTTCCCGAGCACTCACAACGGTCACATTCGGTACTACCGACGAGAGGGTTGGTACTACCGGCGGTCAATATGACCGTTAGGATAGCCTTCCTAACACAGTTAGTAGTAGGGTCGGTAGTACCGACTTCATGGCGGTACTACCGGTAGGCTAAATTTTCCCCTACACAGAACGCCTCAAACTTCCTCCAAACGTCAGTAGTACTGACCAGGGTCGGTACTACTGACCACTAGGGTCGGTACTACCGGGGGCCTACTACCCCAGCCTTATGGTGGTACTACCGGTAGGCCAACCTTCCCTTCTGAACAGTGAGTTTCGCGCTGCCTTCTTAGTCGGTACTACCGACCACCAGGGTCGTGTACTACCGGCTGCACCAGCCTGAGCTCCGTGCTAAACCGGTCATAACTCTTAGCTCTGAACTCCGATTTCAATGATCTTGGACATTTTGGAAAGCTAACTCAGAGGGCTACACAACCCACATACATAGATAATCCAACTCACAAAGGATTAGTACAGAATTCCAATCCAAGACCCATCCTAGAGTTCAGAACACACCGAAAAGCCTCCTTCTCTTCTCCGAGTTGATCCAAATCAACTCCAACACCTTCTCCTTTGCAAATGTGCCAACACCACCAAGTGTACACCATCATGTGCATGTGTGTTAGCATTTTCACAATCATTTTTCAAAGGATTAGCACTTTCATTCACCACGCCACTTGATCCTAGTAACATTGCAAAGTTAGATCGCTCAAGTGGCACTAGATGACCGATATGCAATAAGTTTGGTCCTCTTGATAGTACGACCATCTATCCTAAACCCCAGTCATCAACTTCTCTACACACCTATGACCAGTGAAATGAAATGCCCTACAAATATACCTTTGTCTTGCACATTCCATTCCATCTCCTCCATTGTTGATGCAACACATGCACCAGCCTAGATCGAATGATATGATCCACTTCATATCATCACATGGCCTCCATGGTCCATCGATCTTGACCTCACTTGCTCTTCACCTTGCTTTGGTCCTTCGACGCCAAGTCTTGCTCAAGCCTCCCGACACTCGGTACCAACGGCTTCAAAGCCTCCAACTTGCCCTTCACCTTCGCAACCACCGGTCCATCAAGCCAAGTCTTGCCTTGATCTTCACCATCTTAGCCACAAGACTTCATGTCATGTTTCATGTGTATTAGCTCCTCCATGATCATCACATGTGTGAGCTTCACATCAAGTCCAAGCCATTCGCCTCCATGGCTCAAGTGCTCACACACATGTACCTATGAACTAATCTCCTGTGTATCTCACATAAACACAATTAGTCCAGCTAAAGTTATCACTTAATTACCAAAAACCAAACTAGGACCTTTCAGGCGGCCGGAGGAGGAGGAGAAGAGCCTCAAGCGACGAACAGGAGGAGCCATCCCGCCGTCCCACGTTCATGCGAGGACGCTAAGGAGGAGGGACCGTCCACAGCGACGAGGAGGACCCGGACATCGACGCACGACGCGAGGAAAGGGGAGGGTCGGCGCGGCCGCACGGCTGGGGATGGGCTGTGCGCGAGGAGGGTGCGGGATGGAAGGGGAATTGGAGATGCGCGAGTGTCGCGTCGCGGGGAAGGGCCATCGCGGCGGGGATGTGCGGGAGGGCGGCGGAGAGTGTGGGAGGGAAGGGAAGGGGTGCGGCGTCACACAGAGAAGGGGAATAGGGGATGTGGGTTCAGGGTGCGGCGGCAGGCTTGGGAATGGGGGCGGGGAGGAGCAGATGGTCGAGTGAGTCAATGGTCCATTAGGGTTAGAAATGTATATATATATAAGCGGTTAGCGGGCCTCTGTCGGGCCTGTGCTTTTTTACGGGTCATGCCGTGCCGGCCCACGTGCCTGGGGTGCGGCCCAGGCCCGGCCTGCCCTGCGTGTCGGGCTGGCCCGAGCCCACAGCCACCGGGCCCATGCCGTGCTTGGACCGGGACAAAATCACGGGCTGCGTGTCGTGCCTTCGTGCCTCGGGCTGCATGGACATTTATACTTCCAGGTCACAAAGGCCTTATTTAGTTTCCCCAACTTCCCTCAAACATTTCTAGATTCCCTGTCACATTAATCTTTAACTGCATGCATGGAGCATTAAATGTAAGTAAAAAAATAACTAATTGTACTTTTAGTATGTACATGTCGAGACGAATCTTTTGAGCCTAGTTAGTCCATGTTTGAATAAAGTTTATCAAATAACAACGAAAGTGCTACAACCACCAAAGGCAACATATCAATCGCATTCACGTCTCTCCTATTCTGCTTCCTAGAATAAATCAATCACATCAACCTCTCCCCTATTTATTTATTTCCCAAAAAGACAACAACAACTACTATTAAAGAACATATCTTTGAACCATACCCAAATTTTGATTTAGTCTCGATATTTTTTTATGTTCGGGAGTAGAGGTCTTTTAGTCCCGGTTGAAGTCTAAAACCGGGACTAAAGATCGATCTTTAGTCCCGGTTGGTATTACCAAGCCGAATTAAAAGGTCCTCCAACTTTAGTCCCGTTGGTAAACCCTTTAGTCTCGGTTGGTAATGCCAACCGGGACTAAAGGTCTCTCATGGATCAATTCAAAAGGAGAGTGTAGAGAACTATGTCACATGTGGTGTACAGCTGAGTTGGTAAGGACTTTATGCACGAGACAAGAGGTACTGAGTTTGGATCTCACACACGGCAAGCAAGAGAGGTTTCCCTAAAATTTCATTTATTTTTTCTGGGGATGAGCTTTAGTCCCGGTTGTGGTACCCGGGACTGAAGGGGATGACCTTTAGTCCCGGTGATTCATTGTTCCGGTTGAGAAAACCGGGACTAAAGGTCCTTTCCAACCGAGACAACATGTCATCTAAGTTGAGAAACCGGGACTAAAGACTCTTTCCAACCGGGATAACAGACCATCTCTCCTCTAGTGAACAAATATTCGTAAAATCCTCGGCACGGGAGACTGTTCACCAGCTAGTGAATCCTCCTTCCCCAATCCAAGAATCAGCCACAGATCCTCATTCCTCAACCTAGGATCGGCCACGACTGTGTGTTAAAGCCCATGACAACCGTGCACGCCGCCTGTCGTTTTGCCATCCTGGGCGTGAAGTCTTCTGCGCCCGGCATCCACAACCACGACCAGTATCGTCCCAACGTCCACTTACTGACCTCCACCGCCATGACGTCCCTGCTCACCGCTTGCTGGAGGTAAACCCCCACCTCTCCCTCCCTCTCTTTTCTCTCGCCCGTGATGATTTAATTTTCCTCACGCTTGCCCAACCCAACTCTAAGTCAAACCACCGGGACGCCATTGGAGGGGAGGGGGCGCATAGAGGGTTTCGCCTTTAAATTTCACATTCATCCAACCAGATCAGTTCAGCCTGTAGGTAGTTAAAAAATAATGCACAAATTTTACAAACACATTTTTGGCAGTAGAAGAATGTTGTAGAATTGGGATATACCTGAACCATGACAGCTGCGAAATCGTGGTCAACTTCACTCTCAAAAATAGTGCTCTGAATATGCTTTTTCAGCACCCAGAAGAACGGACTATCAAAGCATCACCACACCTGTAGAAGTACCTCAAACCATTATTTTCTAATATATGTTCACCAAATACTGAATCATATTAGCAGGTACCTCATGCTTCGCATGGTGCAGCAAGCCAGAAGTACAGTAGATCATATGATTATACATAGGACAAAAAGATTAGTGAAATCAGTTACAGATGGTCATTTGTTGAGCCCTTTCTAAGATAACGTTTGTATAGTCCAATGATGGTTCAATCGGATATGCAGACTCATTTTATTCTCAATTTAAAACTCCTGTGCTTATTGTATATTTTTCTAACTCTCTTTTTCAAACTTTTTAGAATATGGATTTTTTATCGCAGAGTACGTTCTTAAATACTACAATCACTACAGAGTTCATGTTCTTTGCCGAGTGCTAGCTGCACTCGACGAAGGCTTTACCGAGTGCCGCACTCGGTAAAGAACCTCACGACAAAGATTTCTTTGTCAAGTGTCATGCCTTTGGGAGTGCCAAGTCCCCACTCAGCAAAGATAACGGCCACCGTCACTTGACGGCTTCTTTGCCGAGTGCTAACGTGGCAGGCACTCGACAACAATTTTTTTTGAAAATGAGCTTTGCCGAGTGCCACGTGGCCCGCACTCGGCAAAGAGGCCACAACCGAGTGTCACGTGGCCCGGCACTCGGCAAAGAGGCCGAGATGGGGTATTTTTCCCAGCTTTGCCGAGTGTGGCACTCGACAAAGCTGAGAAAAAAATCAAATTTTTATTTTTTTTGCTTTCCATCACACAAACACAATATATATCACATATTCATATTTCATCACATAAAACACAATATATCACATTCATATCCATATTCCATCACACAAAACACAATATATATCACATTCATATCCATAATCCATACATATCCATAATCCACACAAAATACAACATAAATCCATCACAAGTTCATCTATCCATAGTCCGTCCATCCATCACAAGTGCGTTGATCTATCACAAGTCCAAGTCCAACACATATGTGTCGTGTTTCGAACCCAGGGGTATGACACCAACGAGTAATATGATCGCGTGCTCTCTTCCTGGATGGTGATGCAAGATGACACAAGGATTTATCCTGGTTCGGGCAAAGAAGGCCCTACGTCCAGCGGGGGAGGAGGTTCTGTATTACTTGCACCTAAGTGCTTGTACAGGGGCGAATACAAGCTTGGTGAGCGTGGACCGGAGTCCGGACTTGAGTGTGTAGGCGTACGTGTGTTCTAACGTGTTCCCCCCCCGGAGCCGAATGAGGGCCCTGGTGTCCCCTTTTATAGAGCAAGGGTGGGCCAGGGTTACACAAGGGTATTACAGGTGTCGGGGGTGTATTGTGTCCCTTACGAAGAAGGGTAGGAACCCTGTCTTATCGAAGACATTGTAGCCAACGTGGGCATTGTTGTTGAAGCGTCCTTGAAGCGTGGCCTCCATCCTGGGCGCGGACGTGGAGGCGCGGCGAGGTGGAAGCCGTACAGCACCCATCCCGGAATGTACAGAACGCGGCGGGGTCCCTCCGGGTCTTGGGGCACCTGTCCTCCAATAGCATGAAAGTAGTTAGGGCTCGAGGGGCGCGGAGCCGGCCTCGAGGCGGCGCCTACGGGGGGCTCGAGTCCCCGCAGGTATGGGCAAGTCCCGTGAAAATCGATTGAGCGGCAGGCATCTGGCCTCGAGGCGTGGCTTGGACGTGCCACAGTGTAGGGCGTGGGTTAACAGTGCTTCACTGGTGCCTTTTGGCCCATACTTGTGGTGAAAACGAGACTTGACTCTGCCCCAGACCATTGTGGCACACGTTGTGTTACAGAGGACGTGACTGGAGTAGGTGGATGAATTAAGTGCGTGGTATGGGGCTGGCATCCGATGTCTGCGCCGCTCGAGGGAGGCATAACGCGTCTCGAGGGATAGGCCGCTGTGCCAGAGAGGCTCGAGGTCCCCGCGTGGGGTCTCGAGGTGTGGAGTTCGGCTGTGGGGGGCTCGAAGGGTAGTGGAGCGCTTGCTCGAGGCCTGGCGTGGAGGGCTCGGGCGAGACGGAAACGATCGTGCGCCCGAGGCCTGGCTTGGAGGGCTCGGGCGAGACGGAAAACGAGCTTGCGCCCGAGGCCTGGCTTGGAGGGCTCGGGCGAGACAGAAAACGAGCGTGCGCCCGAGGCCTGGCTTGGAGGGCTCGGCTCGGTGGGCCAGCGCTGTAGGCCTCGAGGGGTCGGCTTTTAGGGGTTAGACTTGTTAGGTCTGTTATTAACCGGTGTTCTTGGTTTACCCTATTTGTTTGCGTTGATTGGGGGTACCCCTTTTGCGGACCCCCGACAGTAGCCCCCGAGCCCTTGTTCGAGTGCTTGCACTCGAGCAGGGGCTCCCGACTGGGATCGCGTGGGTTAGCTAACTGGCCTCGAGGGTTTCGTCGATTTGATTCCGTGGGTGTAGCCCCCGAGGCCACGGGGAAGTGGTTAGAACTTTCTCGTGGGCTTTTTGCGAGTTTTAGTTGCGATTTTTAGGTTCGGGGGTGTCAGGCCCCCGAGTTTTTAGACCCTCTTTCGTCGAGGGGTGCCAGGCTGAACCGGCTGGCCGGCTCTTCGAGCTGTCCGGCGCACCGGTTGCCCTGGCTTGTCATCCCGCGAGTCCTTTCGATCGGCATGGGGGGGGGCTCCTCGTACCTACCCGAGTGGGCGAGTATCGAGGTTCCCGGTGAGCTGGTAACGGGGAATCCAAGTGAGAGCTCGTGCCCCTTTCGATAGGGGTCGACTGTGGCCCGGAGGCGGTCTCATAAAGCATGGGTGCTCAGTCTGCAGGAGTGTCGGGTCCATTCGATAGGACCCGGTGGCTCGATGCCTCCCTCCGAGGGGATCTCACTGCATGTCGAGCTCCCCCTCCTTGGATACACGTGAGGGGCCTCGAGGGCTTGGCCCTCGAGTGATGCCGCGAATGGCGCCCCTTGGTGTCCCTGACTCGGGTGCTTGAAGCTGGCTGTCGAACCCTCTTTTGTCGAGGGCCAGCCTTTGCTGCTTCAAGACTTAGGGCCGGGGCCCGTTTTTGGGTGCTCGAAGCCGGCTGTCGAACCCTTTTTCGAGGGCCAGCCTTCGCTGCTTCGAGACTTAGGGATAGAGCCCATTTTTTACTTCTGGAAGAAGCCTTCGTCGCTTGGAATCCTTCTGCCCGTTTGGGCGCGCCTTTTTAGGCGGAAACCGCCGGGAGTGGAGATCGTGGCGCCAGGGCGACGGGCGCGAAGTTGGAGCGGCGGCCGCAGAGGGCCCCGGTAGTTGAGCGAACGGTGAGCTGCCGCCGTGTTCCCTGCATCCGGCTCGAGACGCAGTTAGGTGGGCGCATTAAATGCTATGCGGTTACCTTTTTACGCGCCGTGGGAGACCCCGCCCATCGGGGTTTTCCCTTATAAATATCGAGAGAGGGGAAAAGGAACCCTTTACTTGCCTTTGCCTCACCTCACCGCCGCGTAGGCTTCACGCGCCCTCTCCTTCGAGCTAGTTGATTGGGGATTTTAAGACTGCCCGTGCTCTCGGGTCCGCACCGCGCCACCGCCATGGCCGCCCCCAGACACAAGTGCTGCCAGCCGAAGACTGGAGCTCGTCGAAGGTGATGCAGAGCGAGATGGACTCGTTGGTGGCCCAGGGGCTTCTGCCCCCAACCCGAGGAGGGACCCGCGTGGTGGGTTATCCCGTCGGCGGAGCACCGGAGCCGCACCCGCCGGAGGGGTACGTGGTGAGCTTCACGCGCTACCACCGTATTGGCTCGGCGTCCCGCCGAGCCGCTTCATGCGGGTGGAGCTGCAGCACTTCTCCCCCAACTCCATCTCGCAACGCGCCATATTCGCCGCGGTGTGCGAGGGGTACCTGAAGATGGAGCCGCACTGGGAGATGTTCGTCCATCTCTTCCGGGGCGAGCTCTTCATCAAGGCCCTAAAGCCAGCGGGAGGCGCTCTGCGCGCATGGGCTCCCTCGCCATCACTGCGAGGGCGGACCCGACTGGACCGGTCCCAATGTCCCCCGTGAGTACCTGCGTAACAAGCTTCCACCAACCAGGCCGGGTGGGATGACCATTGGTTCTATCTGCGGAATGAAGGTGGTCTCTTTCCGCAGTACTCCGGCAGGGTCCTCGCTCAACGCCCGGAAAAGTGGACCTGGGGCGTCGCGGCGGACAGGCAACGCCACCTGGCCCCGCTGATGAAGATGATGAGACGCTGGTGGATGAGAAGTAGTTGACCGTGCAAGCGGTCATTTGGGCGTTCCACCAGCGAAGAGTTCTCCTGCTGGCGGACCGCCCCCTTCTTATGCACGAGATGGGGCCGGAGGCCAAGCTCGAGGCGCTTAATCGATCGAGGATGGCCGAGGAGAGGCTGTCCCGGAACGAGGGCGTCTCCCTGGTGTCAATCACGATCCAGGGGCCGTTCATCCCTGAGTACACCCCCGGTCGCCATGGCGCCCGACGAGGGGTGTCTCGACCTGTGAGCCTCCCTCGAGCTATGCTGTTCCGAGCCCCCTCCCCCTTTCTCCTCCTTTGAACCTTTTGCATTCTTCTTGTGGTTTGTCTCGTCACGCTTCTTCTTTTTTCAGGGGGCGTTTACTTGTCGCGCGTCGAGGCCCCCGGTGAGGGAGGACGCTGCGGATACTCAGGTGAGGCGCCTCTCTGCTCAGAAAGACAAGGAGAGCAAGGATGCCAGGAAGAAGAAAGAGAAAAACAAAAACCTGTGTCGCTTGCTCGGGAGCAGAGACTGGCGAAGGCTCGTCGCAACCGTCAGCCTGGAGACCGGTCCCCCGAGCTGAGCTCCTCGTGCTCGGAGGAGGAGAGCGGTGATGAGGAGGGGAGCGACGACGAGGGGATGGATGCGCGCCTGAGGCGCGCGGGGGTCGTCGATGACAGGGCTGATCGCTCCTCTGTGCAGGAGGGTATGCTGGAGGTCCCCCCGGCGAAGGGACCCGCGCGGGACGCAGCCGCGGAAGGCGGCGCCGAACCCTGCCTCGTCGGGGGCCCGAGGTACGTCGAGCTCTGCGGCGGACGTGCCCCCGGTCGTGAGGAAGCCCGAACCCGGAGCGCCTCCGCACAACACCAACAAGGCCACCCGGCCCCCCCTCCAGCGCTCAAGCGGAGGTCTGGAGAAGGGTCGGGCCTCGAGAAGCGGCCGACAGGTCGAGAAGGATTTCGGGCCCGACCGCCGCGAGCCGTCAAGGGCGCCGTCGAGCCCGCGGGAGGAGCGGGCGTCAGAGGAGGCGTTGAGCCCGCGCCATCACGAGCTTCGGGGAGGGAGCCCCGGGAGTCTCGTGACCAGGGGCGTGAGCGTCCCCGGAGTCCGTCTCGTCTCCGCACCGCCGCCGGGACACAGAAGCGGACGCCGGGGGCGCGACCGCCACGCGAGCGCCGGAGCGGGTCCCGGAGCCCGCGCCGGGGCGGGCGCCACTACGACAGCATGAGGGAGGTACGGTCGCCCTCCCGCGACGTGGGGCGGAAGGAGGGCTCTCCCTCGAGGTCAAGCCACGGGAGACGTCGGGAGCCCTCCCCCCATCCCAGCCCTGCGGAGATGGCCCAGGCGCAGGCTCGAGCCGTGGGGCGGGCTCGAAGCCCCGAGTGGTTCGGCGATTTCGGGAAGAAGCCCAGCCGCCGCTTTGGTGAGTAATTTTCTTGGACCTCGTCGGCAGCGAGGCTTGACCTCTTTACTTTTGGTGATGCATCCCATCTCTGGTCTCTCAGGGGGAAGCGCTCCTACCCGGAGGTGGACCTTGCTGCATCCAAGCGGGCGAAGGCCTCGAGCCCCGTCGAGGCACAAGCACCTCGAGGTATGGCACCCTCCTCCACCAGAGAAAGCCGCTTGCTGGAGAAGGCTCGAGCTGCCATGGCTCAAGGTGGTCAGATGATCGTCGTGAATTTTGTGGTGAGGCCGTCGCCGTCGACCGCATGGGTCGAGGCATTCCTCCTTGATTCTGATATCAATGTTGTAACAGAACCGACCAATTTGCACCAGATTAAGCACCGAATCGCTGCTTTCACAGAGATTACAAGTACTTAAGCTCGTATAAACCCGGTAGTCCGGAAATCTCGAAGGATTTCAAGTCATTCAACTTTAACCAAGATCGTAATAGATTAGCGTACATGCCCACAAGGTACATTCAGTTCGCACATAGTTCAAATACACCGGAGTTCGATAGTTATTACAAACCATAGTTTTGAATTCAAAGCGGAAGCAACATAGTTTTTGAAACACAAGTCCTTAGTTCACAATACGGTGCCATATGCCTGATCCGTCCGCAAAAGCATCAGGGAAGATAAGGATTGACCATGCCCATGGTCTAGTCACTGCCCTCGACGGGATACAGACAGTTCTCGCAATAGCCGAAGAAGCATTGCCCATCTGCAACAACAAGGGATAAAACCCTGAGTACGAGAAGGTACTCAGCTAGACTTACCCGTCATAAACCAGAAATAACTGACACCAAGGATTATGCAAGGCTGTATCTGGGTTGGCCACACTTACCTTTTTGCATAAAAGCATTTTATTATTAAATAATCATCGTTAGAGTATTAGCAGTCACTTTTATGTAATCAGCCTGATTATCTAGATTTGCACCTGATCTAGAGCAAACACTTGACTACTTATTCAAGCAAGAGTGACTATTTCATCAATAGCCTTTCAGATTCACCAACCATAACCATCATTAATTCCATATATTACTACGGTAACACATGCTCAGTCAAGTTACTCACTAACCAGGAGCGATGGCGATTATAATCGATTCCTACCAGCTGGGGATAAAATGTCGCACACTCGCCCGACACACCCTGCCAGGTGGCCGTTGGCGACCACTCAGGAGGTTCGAGAACCCAAATCGCGGGACGGCCATGGACCCTCTACACCGGGGGTTATCTCAATGCCAGGTGCGCTCTCTTCTACCTGCCCACGGTCATGCCAGGTCGATCAGGCCCTGCCTGCCCTCGGACCATGCCAGGTCGATCAGAATAGTTGCCCACGGTACATATAAGGCCCTGGGTGTTAGGCGTCAACGTCTCCGTCACCGGCTCGAAACACCTTACTCGGGCTTCACGGGAGGTACCCGCACCTGCTCCGTTAAGTGATTGACGCGTTCAAAATGACTAGGTGTGCCTTCGTCGGTTCCTAATCGACACAGACGGGAGACTACTAGCACACAGAACCCATGTCCTGCTGCTCCTACATCCCGCCCGGTCTCAAATTAATTATCACATGGTTATATTCCACGATAGCACGAGGCTAACATGATCAGTATCCACCTATATGCGGGAGACAGGAAATCACCCGACTTTTACCGGTCTAAGCAGGGCTAAGCATGTAATCGAGCCTAGACCTAACAGGGATCACAAGATAATATTTGCAGGTGGACAAGGATAATTAATTAATGCAGCAACGGTATCACACAACTCCTATAACCTAATGCAACAATCATATCAGGTTACTTGTAAACGGTAATTTGCAAACCGTAGGAGAAAATGCTCCGGGGCTTGCCTCGCTCGAAGTCGGCGGGGCGGTGATCACGGCACTCCGGCAGGTCTTCAGCGTCTTCTTCCGGATCCTCTCCTCGGGTGTCTCCTCCCGACGCTGCTCCTCCGGCGTGTCTTGGGCTTCCACTACCGACCCTGCATGATGCGGTACATGAATGAATAACATGAATGCACAGGGGATGCATGGTGATGCAACATGGAGTAACAATCCAGGAGATAAGCACATGTCATCTACTGCTACTCACTTACTTAATCTAACATACTACTTACTAAGTCTTGTTGTCACCACATCAAAGTTTGCTTAACGGGTTTATTACCCTCTAATTAATTGTAGAATTAAATCTAGTTAAATAGGCCTATAACAGTAACCTATCCTAGACAGCTTCACAAAAATCTATAAAAATTACTGGAGATTAACAACACTTGATCTAATCCCCTGTCCAAATTTCACCCCATTTGGACCTAGACTCTACCCCCTATGAAAAAGACAAATTCTATCATGAAAAGGTGCTTTGAACTACACACCTTAGCACAAAGTGTCAAACAACAATTTCATAATTTTCTTCTGAACTTCTTAGCACAAGAGCAGTCAGTAAAAATTACCAAGTCCATACTCTTCATATTTAATTACTACAATAACAAGAAAACAGCATTTAATCATTTTAATTACTACTGCCAAATTATTTCACAGAGTAACCTCATTTTACATTTTTCCCAAAAACTAGTCCTCAACACAAACCTAACAAAACAAGAATCACATTTTTCTGAGACACATACAATTTACTATGCATTTAACAAGATTTCAGCCTAAACATGAATTAAATATAACTACACAGAAAATCACCACAAACTGGACATATTATATTTTATTTCATGCATAGACCTCAAACATAAACAAACCTAACAAACTTGTTTCACCTTTTACATTTATATTTCACAAGATTGAATTAACAAGCAATACACAATTTCTGGAAACTAATTAAAAAACCTGAAAAACATTCAAACCTAAAATGCTACGTGCACCCAAACCAGTGCACACAGACGGAACTAGACTCACTGACGCGCGGGCCCTCGGGTCAAACTGACCCCACTCGTCATACACAGCAAACAGGGGAGGAGGTTGACCATGCCGTAGCTCCCGGCGGCGAACTTTCCGGCGAAGCTAACCCTACCGATGGACTCCCCTTCTCCTTCCGCACCCAACGGTACCCTCGGCTGGCCCAGCGCACACGCGGATAGAGCTCGCCGTCGACGATGGCGGACACGGCGGCGCGGCCCTAGCTACGCCGGCCGGCTCCGGCCACGACGGCTCATCCGACCCTCGAGATCTACTCCGGCGACCTTCATAAACCTAGCCCAGGGCTCGGAAGCCAGGCGCAAGCTCCGAGCACCCGCGACCCCGCCACGCCACTCCGGCGACCATGGCGAGCGGCGGACGACGGCATACTCGAGCTCCAAACCCTAATCGGCCTAACCAACACCACCACGAGCTCCAGCATACCGAGGCGATTCAAGAACGCTAGCTAGGGCAGATGGTTGAGCTCGGGAAGAGGGTTGGCCACGGCGGACCGAGCGCGCCGGCCATGGCGGTCATGGCGGACGGCGGCGTTCGCGGGCTCTAACCCTAATCGACCAAACCAACACCCTACCCTCTCCTCGGACCTCACTAACCCCTAAACGAGCGCTAGGGCAACGCAACCACGAGACGGAGGCCGGCCACGGTGGACCGAGCTCGGCGGTCATGGCGACCGTGGCGGCGGCTCATCCCGGGGCTTGCCTACGGTCTCTCATAGAGCGCTAAGGATAGCACAAGGGGTGGGAGCTCACGGCGAAGCTTGGTGGGTGGTTGGATGTATGGTGCGGTGGCGGAACGGCGGTGAACGGCGGCGGCGCCTTGCTTTCTCCCCTTTCCCGCTCGAGCCCGGCGAGAGCAGAGAGCGAGAGAGAGGCGCGAGCGCGGGAACAGAATGGAGGGAGGAGTTCGGACAGGCGAGGCGAGCTGGCCTTGCCGTTTGCCACGCCGCGCGCGGACGCTGGCTTGGCCGGCCGTCGAGCGCCACGCGGCGGCAACGTCCTGGCGCTGTCGGCCACGACGCCGCGCGCGCGCGCGGCACGGCACGGCCCGGCCCGATTCAGTGCCATCAGGCCGACTGACGGCCAGACTTTGAGCGCGATTAACTCCTAATCCATTTGATGAAAAGCTAAACCACTTGCTCCATTGCTTAGAGCTACATACCGACTACAACTTTGGTTACAAGATTGATCTTTGGTTCGGCCTAGATTGCTCCCGAGAAAGCTCCAAAGATGGCTAGATGAAACTGTTTTGGGCAGTTAGGACTTAAAGAATTTTCTAAGTCTAAACTCCCTCAAATCTGCCTTGTGGGTCCCCAACACCTTGTTAAACTCATTTTCATGAGTTGGGCCTTAAACAACTTTTGTTCTACTCTAAATTCTACACACTTTTGGTTAAGGGCCCACAGCCATGCAAAGCTTCTATCAAGAAGGTCTTAGTTAGTCAAACAAAAGGACTCCTAGGGCTCTATTAAGGCAACTAGGGTTAGAGACTTGGTTAGCCAACATGACCAACATAAACCTAGCTTCATTTTGACTCCTCAACAAGGTTCAACTACTAAGGAGACTTAAGCACTCCACAAACAAGACACACAAGCATTCAATCAAGCATAGCATCACAAAAGGTCACATGAAATGACACTTAACAAAGAAAGAATGCAACATGAAATGATGATGCTTTATGCTCATGAGATGTCAATTATGCACTTAGGGTTGCTTAACACCTAGGGTGTTACAGCCCTCCCCTCCTTAAAGGAATCTCGTCCCGAGATTTGAGTTACTAACCAGTCCTTATAAAACTGTGGATATACTTCCTTTAGATAGTCTTCCGTTTCCCAAGTGGCATCTCGGTCGTCTTGTTCACTCCAAGATACTTTATATTGCTTCAAGATTCTTCCGCGAGTTACCCTTTCTTTCTCGTCGAGTACTCGATATGGCTTCACCGGGTAAGTAAGGTCGGATTGTAACTTGATATTGGCCGGTTGTACTTCCTCTTCTGGAACTCGAAGACATTTCTTTAGTTGTGACACATGGAAAACAGGGAATATAGCCTTTAAATGTTCAGGTAACTGTAGTTGATAAGCCACTTCTCCTTCCTTTCCATTATCCTGTAGGGTCCCACAAACCTTGGCGCTAACTTTCTTTTCACGCCAAAACGTCTAACTCCTTTCATGGGTGATACTTTCAAGTACACATAGTCACCTACTTCGAATTCAAGCGGCCTTCTTCTCTGATCAGCATAACTCTTCTGTCGAGACTGTGCAGCTGCTATGTGTTGTTGGATTATTCTAACTTGTTCTTCTGCTTCCCTAACGAAGTCAGTTCCATAGTAACGACGTTCTCCTGGTTCAACCCAACTTACTGGTGTTCTGCATCTTCTGCCATACAGAGCTTCGAAAGGTGCCATATGAATGCTTTCTTGATAACTGTTGTTGTAAGCAAATTCTGCTAATGGCAACCACTTCTCCCAAGATCCCTTCGCGGATATCACACATGCTCTCAACATATCCTCTAAAACCTGATTTACCCTTTCAGTTTGCCCTGACGTCTGGGATGGTAAGCTGAACTATGGATTAACTTAGTACCTAATTCCTTTTGCATTTTCTCCAGAATGGTGCAGTGAACTGTGTTCCGCGATCCGAAACTATGACTTTGGGTATACCATGCAATCGGACAATCTGATTGATATAAATCTCTGCATAGTCTGGTGCTCGATAACAAGTTTTAACTGGTATGAAATGAGCGGTCTTGGTGAGACGGTCTACTATTACCATATTGAATTGTTTCCCTTCTGAGTGGTAGGCAAACCGGTGATAAAATCCATACTCACTTCTTCCCACTTCCATTCAGGTATTGATAAAGGTTGAAGTGTTCCGGCTGGCTTCAGGTGAATGGCCTTCACTCGACAACACGTGTCGCATCTGGCTACATATGCGGCAATTTCCTTCTTCATTTTGGTCCACCAAAATCTTGGACGCAAATCTTGATACATCTTAGTGCTCCCGGGATGGATAGACAATTTAGAAAGATGAGCCTCATCCATAATCTGATTTTTGAGTTCCCTATTCTTGGGTACCACTAAGCGATTATCAAACCATAACACTCCCTTATCATCAACTCGAAAATGTTACTGGCTTAGTGGCAGTTCTTAGCTTTTCCTTGATATAATAGATTCCCTTGTCTGTTTTCTGCCCTTCTAGAATTGATCAACTAAGGTGCTTTGCAGCTCGATGTGACGCAAGATCACAGGGTGTACGAGACTAAACTCGTTCCCTGGTTGTAACCTCAAGTTATTACAATGCGATTTCCGACTCAAAGCATCAGCAACCACATTTGCTTTTCCTGGATGATAATGTATCTGCAAATTGTAATCCTTAATCAACTCAAGCCATCTTCTCTGCCTCATATTCAGTTCAGGTTGAGTAAAGATATACTTGACTTGAGACTTTTGTGGTCCGTGTACATGTTACAGACGTTACCAAGCAGATAATGTCTCCATATTTTTAGAGCGTGTACCACAGCAGCTAATTCCAAGTCATGCGTAGGATAATTAACTTCATGTTTTCTCAACTGACGTGAAGCATAAGCAATCACTCTGCCTTCTTGCATAAGAACACAACCTAACCCAACTTTCGATGCGTCGCAGAAGACATCAAACGGCTTCTCGATATCTGGTTGAGCTAAGACAGGGGCAGTGGTTAATAGTTTCCGCAAGGTACGGAAAGCTGTTTCACACTTCTCTGTCCACTCAAACTTCTGATCCTTCTGAAGCAAACTTGTCATGGGCTTGGCAATCTTGGAGAAATCGGGAATGAAACGACGGTAATACCCTGCTAAACCGAGAAAACTCCGAATCTCCCCACCGAAGTTGGAGCTTCCCAATCCATTACTTCTTGTACTTTGCTAGGGTCCACAGAATTCCTTCTTCTGACAGGATGTGACCAAGGAATTGTACTTGCTTCAACCAAAACTCGCATTTACTAAACTTAGCGTAAAGTTTATGTTCCGGAGTCTTGTCAAGACGATCCTCAAATGTTCTGCATGGTCGTCCGGGTTCTCCGAATAAACCAAAATATCATCAATGAAACACCACTACAAACTTATCTAGTTCTGGCATGAATACCGAGTTCATCAAACTCATAAAGTATGCTGGAGCATTTGTCAATCCAAAAGACATGACTAAATACTCGTACAGGCCATATCTGGTTGAAAAAGCAGTCTTTGGAATATCTTGTGGTCGGATTCTAATTTGATGATATCCTGATCTCAAATCGATCTTGGAGAATACTTTGGCTCTGGATAACTGATCAAACAAAATATCTATCCGTGGCAACGGATATTTGTTCTTAACGGTCACGGCATTAAGCGGTCGATAATCCACACACATCCGTAGAGACTTGTCCTTTTTCTTGACAAACAAAGCTGGGCATCCCCACTCTGACACACTAGTTTGAATGAAACCCTTGTCCAAAAGTTCCTTAATCTGCGTCTTGAGTTCGGCTAATTCATTGGGCGGCATACGATAAGGTCTTCTCGAGATCGGTGCAGTCCCTGGTAACAGCTCAATGGTAAACTCTACAGCCCGCTTGGGCGGTAAACCCGGCAACTCATCTGGAAAGACGTCTGGGAAATCCCGAACAACTGGAATTTTTGATAGGTCCTCTATAGATAAGGTGCAAGATAAATCAACAAAATCAGCCCCTCGAGGAAGAGAGATACGTAACTTGTTGTTCCTCCTTGGATCAGACAAGGTAAGAGTCCTCTGCAGTGTCTAACACCGCTTTCCACATACTCATCCAACTCATTCCTAGGACTACGTCCATACTGAGTCCTGGCAAAACTACTAAATTAGCCCCAAACTTATGCCCCGATGTCGATGGTTGCATCACGTACCATCTGCCTAGACAAACACACTCTCCCACAGAGCTTACGCGAAACCCATAATCCATTTCAGACACCTCTTGATCATGCTTTTGTGCAAATGCTTTACTCATGAACGAATGCGATATCATGACGAATGCGATGATCATACAAACAAAACAACTGCAGGATGATGGTTAACAAGACACATACCAGCAGTCACGGGTTCTCCAGCACGAGCTTCTTCAGCGGTCATGTTGTGCAGGCGTGCGGGGTAGTTGGCCTGTTGCTTCTTTGGGTAGGGGCAGTACCTTGCAAAGTGCCCCTCTTGGTTGCAATTGTAGCATGGTCCCCGAACCACGGGTTTGTTCCCTGAAGAACTGCCTTGACCTCCACGAGCCTGAGCAGCAGCTATCTTGTATGGCTTCTGATTGCGCTGAGCTTGTGGCTGATTCTTCTTCTGCGGCGGCCTAAAACGTGCCCCGGCGCTGGTGGTCGATACAGGTTTCGCTGAGCTGGTGGTCCTCTGGGTTGTGATGATCCTGATTCAAAGGTCCTCTTCCGGGCCTTGCTAGCAGCATGCTTGTTGTTATGATTCTCTTGAATCAGACAGTCACTTATGAAGTCACTGAAATTGGTACGGGACGATGTACCCACTGACTTTCCCATTTTAGTGTTCAAGCCTCTCTTGAAACTAGCAATCTCTTAGCGTCGGTGTCGACGAAGTCTGGGACATAGCGAGCCAACGAGTTGAACAGATGATGATACTCTGTGATAGACCGAGTTCCTTGAGTCAGATTCATGAACTCTGCCACTTTCATCTGGGTCAAGCCCGGCGGAATGTAATGACCTGAACAGCAGCAGTAAACACTCTCCAAGTGATAGGAACATTGGCAGGATAGGTGGTACGATGATGTCCCCACCAAATCCCGGCTGGTCCCTGCAACTGGTGCGCGGCATATTCTGCTTTCAGTTCTTCTGTGAGCCTGAGCAAACGAAACTTCTGCTCCAAAGTATGCAGCCATTCTTCTGCCTCCAATGGTTCTGTAGCTTCCTTGAAGATTGGTGGTTTGGTATCCAGGAAATCCTTGAAAGAACTATATTGGTTCGGCTCAGGGCGTTGATGTCCCTGGGCCAAGTTCTCCCTCAGCAAAGCTTCGATGTTGCGCTGGCTTCCAAGAAATTGAGCAAAAAGTTGCTCAGCCGTCGGGGATGGAGGAGGTGGTGGATTGCGGTTTTCTCTGGGGTCCTCATTTCCACCACTACACGCCTGCTCCACTACGAGTTGTCGTCATCTGCATAAAGGATAGTAAGCGACCATTAGGCGAAGTTGCAACTTGTAGAGAACAATAATCATACCCACTGAAATTATTCGGAAAACAATTCACCAAACAATGACAGAGGTACAATAAATTTCAATCCACATCGCATCAACACATAACAAGATCACTTAATACATCATGCAAAAGATAACATAACATCCATCATTTTGCCCATACATATGGGACTTTCCAAGTCTCACACCACATCTTAGCACATAACAACAAAAGATCGGGCCACTACAACACAAAAGATCACTAGTCGATAGCGCTAACTAGTCTACTCTCTCATGGCGCCATCACCACTACCACCGTCGCTAGACACATCTGAAGAACTACTAGAAGAACTAATCGGCTCCGGATCCTCCTGGGGAAAGATGGGGTTCCTCTCATTCTCCCTACGGTGGATCTCCTCGTGCAGACGATCGTTGTAGTCCTGCAGGTGATGGAGTTGGAGCTCCAGGTCTCCCACTCGCAACCTCAGCAGCCTGTTCTCCTCTGAAACACGAATGCCCTCAACACAAACTCCTCGAAGCGCCTCCTCAGTCTCCCTCATGACCGAGGCCAAGAAAGTAGTCGACCCCTGCTGAATGGCAAGCTGATGAGCAGTCTCCTGCTCCCTCTGAAGTGCCTGGTCTCTCTCTACTGTCAACTGAGCTAGCTGTGTAGTGAGGAGGTCTATCTCTGTAGCGTTCCTCCTGACGGCGATGCTGCGCTGCAATCTCCTCGCTAAGAACATGGTCCAACTGCTCATAGCTGCGGAATAAGCAGCCATAAGTAGCCATAAGTGCAGCCATGGCACTCCCTGCTGGCCCGGCACAATGCTCCCTCTCAAGCGAACTACCCTCCAAAATAGTAGCTCCTGGCTGACGCCACACCGAAAGATACGGATCCACTGTCGGGAAGATACTGGCAGTAGCCTGAGCAACCACCTCCGGATGGTCCTCCATGATGTCCCGAAGAACGGTATAAGCAACCTGGTTGGCTGCATCCCAGGGGGTCCTCCCCTGCAAAGCAAACACTCGGTGGCACCAGACGTGATCCCGGTCCTCACGGCTAGGCACGTCGACCTCCACCGTGTACACGTGGCGATCCTCTGACAACTGCACACGGTGCCAGTCGTACTGTGGCTCCTGGCCCTCCTGATATCCCACTAGGTGCAGAACTCTCCAAAGAATAGTGGGCATCCCAAACTCCTCTAGAAAGTCCTCTGATCCCTCATCGGTCCATGGCCCCAGCATGTAGTTAGGCCTCTTGCCTCCCGTGGACTTGCGAGCAGTGCGCTTGGTGCGTGCCATCTGTAAGAAGTTTATCCACACAGTTTTTATTAGTTTGAAACAACTTTTATTAGAAAAACGGGACAGAAACCATAAGGAAGGAAGTAAGATTAATGCAAGATTATATGATCATGATGCATGCACGTTTCATACGTCCTCACTGCCTAACAATCTAACGGCTAGACGGTGGCATACACGTTCACTCATAGCGTTAACTATACGTGCTACACGTTCGCAAGTTAGCGTACCTGCAGAAAAACCATTTCAGCCCTTCCCACAGTATGAATATCATGCACTGCGGAAATTTAAATCTAATACTCTCTTAGGTGTACACCCGGTATACACGTAAGCAGTATATGCACCCATCAGAAATTATTACTCCCACATCAATACTTTCACATATACTTGTGTGGAACAGGTATACGCATCAGTATCATATAAGCACTTTCCCTAGATTGGCGGTTGTCCAATCATGCTCTCACAACTCTCATTACCTTTAGCGTAGAGGCAATTGATCCATACATTACTATTCCGAGGAACAGCATCCATACAATTTCACCCTTGCCGTATGGACGACAGAATAACAGAAAATAAGTATGATGCACGACCCCCAAAGTTAGTACTTAAATAGCCACCTAAGTTCCTATTGGGCATAAGGACTTGATCAATGGCACACCTACTCTTGGTCAAGAAGGTTTTTCAAATCCTAATATACTATAAGTTTTTGTCAAATAGGAATTTTAATTGAAAATACAGTTTTTCAAATACACTTGTGAACAGTAACGCTAACCACGCTCCGATGCCAGCTGTAACAGAACCGACCAATTTGCACCAGATTAAGCACCGAATCACTGCTAGCACCGAATCGCTGCTTTCACAGAGATTACAAGTACTTAAGCTCGTACAAACCCGGTAGTCCGGAAATCTCGAAGGATTTCAAGTCATTCAACTTTAACCAAGATCGTAATAGATTAGCGTACATGCCCACAAGGTACATTCAGTTCGCACATAGTTCAAATACATCGGAGTTCGATAGTTATTACAAACCATAGTTTTGAATTCAAAGCGGAAGCAACATAGTTTTTGAAACACAAGTCCTTAGTTCACAATACGGTGCCATATGCCTGATCCGTCCGCAAAAGCATCAGGGAAGATAAGGATTGACCATGCCCATGGTCTAGTCACTGCCCTCGACGGGATACAGACAGTTCTCGCAATAGCCGAAGAAGCATTGCCCATCTGCAACAACAAGGGATAAACCCTGAGTACGAGAAGGTACTCAGCTAGACTTACCCGTCATAAACCAGAAATAACTAACACCAAGGATTATGCAAGGCTGTATCTGGGTTGGCCACACTTACCTTTTGCATAAAAGCATTTTATTATTAAATAATCATCGTTAGAGTATTAGCAGTCACTTTATGTAATCAGCCTGATTATCTAGATTTGCACCTGATCTAGAGCAAACACTTGACTACTTATTCAAGCAAGAGTGACTATTTCATCAATAGCCTTTCAGATTCACCAACCATAACCATCATTAATTCCATATATTACTACGGTAACACATGCTCAGTCAAGTTACTCACTAACCAGGAGCGATGGCGATTATAATCGATTCCTACCAGCTGGGGATAAAATGTCGCACACTCGCCCGACACACCCTGCCAGGTGGCCGTTGGCGACCACTCAGGAGGTTCGAGAACCCAAATCGCGGGACGGCCATGGACCCTTCTACACCGGGGGTTATCTCAATGCCAGGTCGCTCAAGCTATTAACTGCCCACGGTCATGCCAGGTCGATCAGGCCCTGCCTGCCCTCGGACCATGCCAGGTCGATCAGAATAGTTGCCCACGGTACATATAAGGCCCTGGGTGTTAGGCGTCAACGTCTCCGTCACCGGCTCGAAACACCTTACTCGGCTTCACGGGAGGTACCCGCACCTGCTCCGTTAAGTGATTGACGCGTTCAAAATGACTGAGGTGTGCCTTCGTCGGTTCCTAATCGACACAGACGGGAGACTACTAGCACACAGAACCCATGTCCTGCTGCTCCTACATCCCGCCCGGTCTCAATTAATTATCACATGGTTATATTCCACGATAGCACATGGCTAAACATGATCAGTATCCACCTATATGCGGGAGACAGGAAATCACCCGACTTTTACCGGTCTAAGCAGGGCTAAGCATGTAATCGAGCCTAGACCTAACAGGGATCACAAGATAATATTTGCAGGTGGACAAGGATAATTAATATATAATGCAGCAACGGTATCACACAACTCCTATAACCTAATGCAACAATCATATCAGGTTAACTTGTAAACGGTAATTTGCAAACCGTAGGAGAAAATGCTCCGGGGCTTGCCTCGCTCGAAGTCGGCGGGGCGGTGATCACGGCACTCCGGCAGGTCTTCAGCGTCTTCTTCCGGGATCCTCTCCTCGGGTGTCTCCTCCCGACGCTGCTCCTCCGGCGTGTCTTGGGCTTCCACTACCGACCCTGCATGATGCGGTACATGAATGAATAACATGAATGCACAGGGGATGCATGGTGATGCAACATGGAGTAACAATCCAGGAGATAAGCACATGTCATCTACTGCTACTCACTTACTTAATCTAACATACTACTTACTAAGTCTTGTTGTCACCACATCAAAGTTGCTTAACGGGTTTATTACCCTCTAATTAATTGTAGAATTAAATCTAGTTAAATAGGCCTATAACAGTAACCTATCCTAGACAGCTTCACAAAAATCTATAAAAATTACTGGAGATTAACAACACTTGATCTAATCCCCTGTCCAAATTTCACCCCATTTGGACCTAGACTCTACCCCCTATGAAAAAGACAAATTCTATCATGAAAAGGTGCTTTGAACTACACACCTTAGCACAAAGTGTCAAACAACAAATTTCATAATTTTCTTCTGAACTTCTTAGCACAAGAGCAGTCAGTAAAAATTACCAAGTCCATACTCTTCATATTTTAATTACTACAAAATAAACAAGAAAACAGCATTTAATCATTTTAATTACTACTGCCAAATTATTTCACAGAGTAACCTCATTTTACATTTTTCCCAGAAACTAGTCCTCAACACAAACCTAACAAAACAAGAATCACATTTTTCTGAGACACATACAATTTACTATGCATTTAACAAGATTTCAGCCTAAACATGAATTAAATATAACTACACAGAAAATCACCACAAACTGGACATATTATATTTTTCATGCATAGACCTCAACATAACAAACCTAACAAAACTTGTTTCACCTTTTAGCATTTATATTTCACAAGATATGAATTAAACAAGCAATACACAATTTCTGGAAACTAATTAACAAAAACCTGAAAAACATTCAAACCTAAAATGCTACGTGCACCCAAACCAGTGCACACAGACGGAGCTAGACTCACTGACGCGCGGGCCCTCAGGTCAAACTGACCCCACTCGTCATACACAGCAAGCAGGGGAGGAGGTTGACCATGCCGTAGCTCGCCGGCGGCGAACTTTCCGGCGAAGCTAACCCTACCGATGGACTCCCCTTCTCTTCCGCACCCAACGGTACCCTCGGCTGGCCCAGCGCACACGCGGATCGAGCTCGCCGACGGCGATGGCGGACACGGCGGCGCGGCCCTAGCTACGCCGGCCGGCTCCGGCCACACGAGCTCATCCGACCCTCGAGATCTACCCGGCGACCTTCATAACCCTAGCCCAGGGCTCGGAAGCCAGGGCGCAAGCTCCGAGCACCCGCGACCCCGGCCACGCCATTCCGGCGACCATGGCGAGCGGCGGACGACGGCATACTCGAGCTCCCAAACCCTAATCGGCCTAACCAACCACCAACGAGCTCCAGCATACCGAGGCGATTCAAGAACGCTAGCTAGGGCAGATGGTTGAGCTCGGGAAGAGGGTTGGCCACGGCGGACCGAGCGCGCCGGCCATGGCGGTCATGGCGGACGGCGGCGTTCCGCGGGCTCCTAACCCTAATCGACCAAACCAACACCCTCTACCCTCTCCTCGGACCTCACTAACCCCTAAACAAGCGCTAGGGCAACACGCAACCACGAGACGGAGGCCGGCCACGGTGGACCGAGCTCGGCGGTCATGGCGACCGTGGCGGCGGCTCATCCCGGGGCTTGCCTACGGTCTCTCATAGAGCGCTAAGGATAGCACAAGGGGTGGGAGCTCACGGCGAAGCTTGGTGGGTGGTTGGATGTATGGTGCGGTGGCGGAACGGCGGTGAACGGCGGCGGCGCCTTGCTTTCTCCCCTTTCCCGCTCGAGCGCCGGCGAGAGCAGAGAGCGAGAGAGAAGCGCGAGCGCGGGGAACAGAATGGAGGGAGGAGTTCGGACAGGCGAGGCGGAGCTGGCCTTGCCGTTTGCCACGCCACGCGCGGACGCTGGCTTGGCGGCCGTCGAGCGCCACGCGGCGGCAACGTCCTGGCGCTGTCGGCCACGACGCCGCGCGCGCGCGCCGGCACGGCACGGCCCGGCCCGATTCAGTGCCATCAGGCCGACTGACGGCCAGACTTTGAGCGCGATTAACTCCTAATCCATTTGATGAAAAGCTAAACCACTTGCTCCATTGCTTAGAGCTACATACCGACTACCACTTTGGTTACAAGATTGATCTTTGGTTCGGCCTAGATTGCTCCCGAGAAAGCTCCAAAGATGGCTAGATGAAACTGTTTTGGGCAGTTAGGACTTAAAGAATTTTCTAAGTCTAAACTCCCTCAAATCTGCCTTGTGGGTCCCAAAACACCTTGTTAAACTCATTTTCATGAGTTGGGCCTTAAACAACTTTTGTTCTACTCTAAATTCTACACACTTTTGGTTAAGGGCCCACAGCCATGCGAAGCTTCTATCAAGAAGGTCTTAGTTAGTCAAACAAAAGGACTCCTAGGGCTCTATTAAGGCAACTAGGGTTAGAGACTTGTTTAGCCAACATGACCAACATAAACCTAGCTTCATTTTGACTCCTCAACAAGGTTCAACTACTAAGGAGACTTAAGCACTCCACAAACAAGACACACAAGCATTCAATCAAGCATAGCATCACAAAAGGTCACATGAAATGACACTTAACAAAAGAAAGAATGCAACATGAAATGATGATGCTTTATGCTCATGAGATGTCAAATTATGCACTTAGGGTTGCTTAACACCTAGGGTGTTACAACAAGCTTCTTGATAGCTTCGGATGGAGGCTCGTCATTACCAACAAGCTCATCATTGACTTGCTCCTTTTGAGAGCCGTCGGATTCATCAAAAGTCACGTCTACCATTAACTCAATAGTGCCGGTGGCATTATTGAATACACGGTAGCCATGTTCGTTAGTACCATAACCAAGTAGAAAGCCTTCGTGTACCTTAGGTGCAAACTTGAACTTTTGGCTCTCTTGTTAAGTATGAAACACTTGCATCCAAAAAGTCGAAAGTAATGCACCTTTGTTTGTTACCGGTTAGACTCATGTGGCGTCTTCCTCTTAGCTTGTGAAGGTAGAGGCGGTTGATTGCATGACACGCCGTGTTCATCGCCTCCGCCCAAAGCCATGGGAAGTCTTGTACTCATCCAACATAGATCTTGCGGCTTCAACAAGAGTTCTATTCTTCCTTTCCACAACCCCATTTTGTTGTGGGTATATGGAACGGAGAACTCATGCTTGATCCCTTCTTCATCAAGATACTCTTTTATGTTGGTGTTCCTAAACTCGGTCCCATTGTCGTTTCTCACTTTCTT
>VDCT01000166.1:0-40422 GCA_009763385.1 Coix lacryma-jobi var. lacryma-jobi
GATATTCCTGCAGCATGTCCGTTTTTGCACTCGTACTCACCTGTCAGCTGCCTGATCACCAACTCCGAGTCACCGAAGACCTCCACAGCATCTGCTTTAACGTCCACATGCAACCGCAATCCCTGAAGCAGTGCCTCATACTCCGCTTGATTATTAGTCATCGGGTACTCGATCAGTATAGAGTACTTGAAAGGTGTCCCCTTGGGAGAAATCAACATGATCCCGACTCCACCACCTTTGCTACACGACGATCCATCAAAAAACAATGCCCAGGGGGCAATGGTTACTATGTTAGCGTTAGGATCACGATGGTGAGTGACGAAGTCAGCCATAATCTGGCCTTTAATAGCCTTTGCCGATTCAAAATGCAAATCAAATTCAGAAAGAGCTAAAACCCATTTACCGATCCTTCCACTTAAAATTGGCATTGATAACATGTGCTTGATTACATCAAACTCTAATACTACCACGCATTCAGCATTCAATAGATAGTGCCGAAACTTGGTACAGGAATAGAAAACGCACAAGCACAACTTTTCCGTAGCCGAGTACCTCGTTTCGGGGTCCAGTAGCTTTCGGCTAAGATAGGCTACGACTCTCTCTTTTCCTTCGAATTCTTGCATGAGGGCCGACCCTATTGTTAGGTTGTCGGCCGCCACGTACAACTTGAAAGGCTTGTCGAGTTGTGGAGGAACCAATACTGGTGGTGCCTTCATGTATTCTTTGATTTCATCGAAAGCTTTTTGTTGCACGTCACCCCACACGAACTCCTGATCCTTCTTGAGCTTCAACAGTGGAGAGAATGGTAGCACGCGCTCGGACAAGTTGGATATGAACCTTCTGACAAAGTTGATCTTTTTGCCAACCTCGATGCCTCTTTTGTGGACCAAGAATCCCAGAAACTCACCGGCCGACACCCCAAATGCACACTTGGTTGGATTCATCTTTAAACCGTGTTTCCTTGTGCACTCTAAGGTCTTCCTTAAATCGGCTAAGTGTCCTTCTTTGCTTCTGGATTGACCACCACGTCATCAATGTAGATCTCTACGATTTTGCCGATCAGCTCATGAAATATGTAATTCATGGCTCGCTGGTAAGTGGCACCGGCATTTTCAAACCAAAAGTCATGACAATCCATTCAAACAAACCTATATGGCCGGGCACCTGAAGGCGGTTTTGCCACGTCCTCTGCAGCCATGAAGATCTGGTTGTAACCTGCATTGCCGTCCATAAAGCTTATGATTTCAAAACCGGCCGAAGCATCTACTAGCAAATCGCCACTGGCATTGGATAACCGTCCATAGGAGTGGCTTTGTTGAGGTTCCTGAAGTCGATGCAGACCCATCTTCCCGTTCTTCTTGTACACCGGGACAATATTGGAGATCCAGTCCGCATATCGACACGGCCGAATGAAGTTAGCTTCTAGTAATCTTTCCACTTCCTTTTTCACGTCGGCCAATACCTCCTCCTTGTAGATCCTGCGCGGAGGTTGTTTATACGGGCGGTACCCGGGTTGATCGGCAATTTATGCTCACAATGGACCGATCTAATCCGGGCATCTCCGTGTAGTCCCAAGCGAAACAGTCTTTGAACTCTTTTAGAAGATCTACTAATTGCTCTCTGAATCAGGGTCTAAACTGGAACTTGAACATCGGCCTCTTCTTACTTGCGTCACCAACATCCACCTCTTCCAGTTGTCGGCCGACGTGAACGCCACGTCCCAGTTTGCCCTCGCTGTTGTCGGTTGGGTTATCCATCTAAAAGAAGCTTTGAGAGCCGATTGCTTGGATCGGCTGTTGATCTCTGCCGTAGATGTTGACAGGACCTTCTCCCCACACGCGATCGGAGAAGCATCTACTCCGTCGAATTCCCAGTAAGTGGGTCAATGCAGCAACACTCACCGAGTCGTCAGCTTGGACAATCTCGATGTCGTCTCCAACCCACTGATGAGTATTTGGTGCATGGTCGAAGGTATGCAGCAGTTGGCGTGGATCCAATCCCTGCCCAAAAGCAGGCTATATGCCCCCTTGCCATCAATGACAAAGAAGGTCGTGATGAGCGTCTTGGATCCAATCATCAGTTCCATGTGCACGACACCCCGAGTGTCAGAGGGATTGCCGGCAAAGTCACGGAGTATCATGTCCGTTTTGAGCAGATCTTCATCGTTCATGCCCAGCTTTCTGAAGGTGGCGTAAGGCATGATGTTGATCGCTGCGCCGCCATCGACAAACATCTTGGTCAGCTTTCCGTTGACGTACCCCTTGACATACAACGGCTTTAAATGCCGATGCTTGGCTGGCTTGTCAAATGCTGCCTTCTGAGACAACACGAGCTGTGCCGCGAGCTCGTCGTGCTCGGCCTCGTCAGAGTCCGAATACACCTCGTCCTGTGCCCCCTGGCCGGTAGGAGCCATGAATTCCAGGGGAAGGAAGAAAGTCATGGCCACGTCGGCGCCTTTGTCAGCGTCGTCTGGTTTTTCCTTCGGGCGCCACTCTTGCTTCTTCCCATCGGCAGCTGCTTCTTCCAACTCCCTATTCCGGAGGCGCTGCACCCTCCTTTTCTGGCTCTTTCTGAGCCCTGGCGGGCACCACTGCCCCTTTTGCCACCTATATGGGCGGGGCTGTGCCTCCTCGCTGTCGTCCTGGTGGTGCGCCCACTCCTGATCGGCATATCTTTTGGCTTGGGGGCTTTCATTTTTAGGCGCCGATCGTCCATTGGGATGCGTGCTCCCAATCTTTCGTGGACGGGACGGCGGTTGACCCGATCCTGCCTATACCCCCTGTACTGATCGCTGCATTCGGGGCAGTTGTTGACGGCAGGCAGTTTCAAGCCTTCGTTCCAGCAGTGGCGGAAGAACGGGCAGCCCCAGTGAGCTTGCTCCCGCTCTTGGCGGCGTTCTTGCTCCCAGCGATGGGCCTGTTCTCTGTGGTAAGCCCTCTCCTCCAGACGATACCGGTGCTCTCCCGTGTGACCGTCTTCACGCTGGTATTCCTCCGAGTTCTCGCTCTTCGCGTTGGAGACGCCTCTGCTCTTTCTCATTTTGCCGGCGCCACTTGTTAAGGAGATCCCTGTGGGTAGGCCTGCGCCTGGAAGATGACTCTCCGCTCGTATCGACTATTCGTTTGGGCGCGCTGCCGGAGCTCATCGCCAGTGATTTGCCGATCGGGATCCACTGCGCCAGATTCGCGCTTGTCGGAGGTGAGGACTTTGACTTTGCCCTTGCCTCTGGGATCCTGGAGCTACCATGTTCACTGAGAAGAACACGGCGTTCTGGGCGAAGGGGTTGCATCGATCTTCATCTTGCCATTGAACTTGATGTGTCCGTCCTGGATGGCCTTCTGGATCCTTGTCCTGAACACACGGCAATCATTAATAGAATGAGTGTTAGTGTTATGAAAGCCGCAGTACTTCTTGTCCTTAACCCCTCCAGGACGCAGCATCGGGTGATCCGGGGGTAGCCTGACTCTCCCTTCGGCGACCAGAAACTCGAAGAGCTTGTCGGCCTTGGTGACGTCGAAGTCGTATGCCCCCTTCTGCTGGCGCAGCCATTGCTTGTTGGCCTGGGTCGGCTCTTTGTCCCAGTTGAGCTCTGCAGCGGCCACCTCATCTTCGGCATCGGTATAGTCATCGCGCTTCGTCCAGGAAAGCCTGATACATCTGGGCCGCGACATTGTCCTTCTGGAAGCGCCCTTCCCTCCGGAAGCCTTGCGCTTGGATAGTCATTTCATTCAGCCGGCGAGAGAGATGACCCAGGTCCTCAAACTCCTGGCCGAAGAGCTTGTCTCTGATGCTCGGGAGCATGCCTGCCACGGCCAATGGTGGAAGCTGGTCGTCCGGCAGGTACATGCCGAAGCACTGGCTCTTGACTTCCCTAAACCTGCGCAGGTAGTCCTGCGGTGTCTCATTTGGCCTCTGTCGCACGTACATGATGTCCACCAGCTTCTTCTCTTTGCCCGTGTAGAAGTGCGTATGGAACTTTTTCCAAGTCTGCCCAAGAGAGAATAGAGCCCGGCGGCAGAGACGTGAACCAAGCGACGCCGGCCCAGTGAGCGATGACGGGAAAGTACCGAACCCTGAAGGCATCCTTGGTATTGGCCTCTCCAAGCTTGGAGCAGATAACGACTGATGTGCTCCACCGTGCTAGTGTCGTCTAGACTGGAGAACTTGGACAGATCTGTCGGTACTTTTGACTCTGGGAGGCAGGGCCACACGGTGGAACCATTCAGGGAACGGAGACCTGTAAGCATGAGTGCCCTTAGGCTTTCAGGCCTGAAAGTTGCGTTGCATCATGGTCCGCCATCTTTTCCAGCATGACATCGACATTAGAGTCGGTAGTCTTTTCGGCCGTCGACTTCCCATATCCCGGATGTGGGGCGCCCTCTATGTTGTGAGGCTCAAGCATCTCGTGGTACCCGTTTCCGTAGTAGTCCTTTATGAGCCTGCAGGTTTGCGGGAGATCCTGCGTGTTGACTCTGGCGGTTGACCCCTGGCGCCGATCGTGAACTGACCCATGGTCGGCAATCGGCCCTCTGGCGTCTGTTTCTCTTGAACGGTCAGCCCGCTCGATTGAGCCCGGGCGGGGTCTCTTCGCCAGCAGCTCTGCCCCCCTAAGGTGATTCGGCAGGTTGAATAGATGTGGTCCTGCTATAGGGCCAAACTCCGCCTCCATAAGCTCGTCAGCCTTGGGGCCGAATTGGGCGATCATGATGGTGCGGAAGGTGTTGAGAAACGCTCCATGCATGCGGCCGATGGTGCCAGAGACAGCTTCATTGACCATGTTAGTCATCTTCAGCACTGCCTCCTCATCCCCGGGATTAGTTGGGTTGAGCTGAACGGGCTTCGGCAAATCATGCAGACGGCGGACCTTTCCGCTCTTGTTCTTGGAGAAGGCTTCTAAGCACTTGGCCTGAAATTCGGCGCAAGCGTTAAGCACCTGCTCTTTGTACTCGTCGGGTAGCTCGGCGAACTGCACCCGCACGAGCTCCGCCTTATTGCTGGTTTCAGTTTCAATGACTTCAACCATTGTTCCAGGAAAAAGGTGTCCCACCGGGCGTGCCAAAATGTGTGTTGGCACCAAAATGACGCACTGTGCCAATCACACAGCAAGCCGGAGAAGCTGGCTTCAAACGTGGCCCGGGTGCTCAGAAGTCCGGTGCGTGCCAGTCAGTTTGTCCTGCAACTAACAAAGGAGATAAACTGTTAAACACAAAGCTGGAACATGCCGGGTATGACCAGACAGTTCCAAGATGTACGGCCCTGAAGCCACTTACGACGACATATAGCTATGAAAGCTATCTGCCAACAGATTTAAAGATCATTCGGCAGTATGAACGAAGTTACGTGAGTAATAAGTTGCCGAATACGTTTGCATGAGAATTGTACTTGCATGGTGTATTAACTATGAATTGAAGTTTAACCAATCTCGATTGTGCAACCGAGTTGGGATCCATGGGGATTGAACATGCAACCGAGCATAATTAAACTAATCTAAAGCCTGCGCCTGCCGCACGACACCTAGCCTTGTCATAGATCAAACATACTTAACATGCATGAACCCTCACCACGTGGCAATCTAGATATGATCAAATCGGCTATTACGGATAATAGATCTACTGCATGGAAACTTTACAATAATGAATATGAAAGAACAAGATAGATCTATAAAAGAGAGCCGAACCGATCAAGATCTAGATTGGGCAATAAAGTGTTATAACGAAATAAACGTAAAAAGACATATAACACAAGGTAACTTGATGAATCTATTAGACCTTGCCAAACTAATAGAGCCGATAACTATCTTGTTTATGCTAAGGTTACCAAATAAGTGCCTGCCGCACGGTACTTACTCGTAATCTTACATAAACCAAGACTTCGATCATCGAGTAATGATCCGCCGCACGACCATTACCAACAAACGAGACTACTTGCATCATGCCTAAATCCGCCGCACGATACTAGGCATAATAGCAAGGTTGTCGGGACTTACGGAGGTCGACAGGTCGATGGCTCCTCTCGAAGAACACGACGACACGACTTGGACTCGAAGACGGCACGGTGCCGGTTTGGTTGTATTGATTGTGTATATCCTTACAATAGTCTTAGGGTTTATATTTATACCCTGGTGTTCCTGAGTCCTAGAAGGACACGATTACAATGATAAAATTAGGAAACTATCAAAAACATGATGCCTTCTGCTCCAAGCTTCCGTTAATAACCGGCATGCACTAAAATGATGAGATCCCCATCGCTAAATCTTCATGACATGCCGCATTTGTCATCTTCTGACGCAAACCGACTTGGCTTGAGGTAGCCGACCGCAGCGTCACATTGCCGAATTCGCTCGCCATTGACCAGTCGCCTCCACAGCCTTGCCGAACCTACTAAGTTAGCCGACCGCTCTGGCCATCTGCCGAATCCCCTCAGGCGGTGATTTCTCTGACCCTGCACTGGGCTGGCCTACTTGTCATAGTGCAAAAATTATGTGTTAACACTTGGTATGTTTGCTTCTAGATATAGAGTTGTGCTCCAATCTAGTAAACAGGAAATAAAATAATGACAACCTCTGTTCACCATGTTTTGCATGTCTATGTTTGCTTGAGTGCTATAGATAGATGCTTGTCTGGTTTGAGCTTGGTGATTAGTGTTGGTTACTTAATCTGATTGTTTGTGTGATCCAAATGCTTGTTAAGGCTGTGTGTAGATGTGCTGTTATCTAAGTGATGCCTTGGTTAATCAACCTTTGTCCTCGGTGAGTACATGAGTGGTTTGTTGAGACTTTGTTTCCCAAGCCCTCTTGACCTTCCGAGATGCCTTTAGTTGAACCCATGTTGCTTAAAGGCTTGTGTTTGTGTGTCTAGTTTTGATGGTTTTGGATGCTTGTGCCAAAAACCTGTACCTAGGCCTGTCCATGCCCTTTGTTGGACCAGTTGGCCCTAGCTAACCCTCCAAAAATCCTAGTTCCGAACCGGGGTATGCCTATGCTTGTTGTGTAGCCATGCCTCTAACTAACCAGTAGATCCAAGTTTGGCCTTAGAGTGTTCCCTAAGCCATAGATGTTGTAACCTTTTGATGTATAGGCCCTTGTTTGCTGTGACCAGCCAAGTTTAGTTCTTGCTAACCATAGCCTTTGACCATAGTTTGTCTAGCCCAGTCGTGGAGACCATGCCAAACCCATGTATCCGATCGGATGCCTTTTGCTGCTGCTTGGCCAAATCACGTTCCTGAAATCTTTCATCTTGTCATGACCTTGATGTGCACCAGACGAACCCTTGTTGTCTTGTGCCATGTTTTGTCCTGGAAATCGCATCCTAAGTGATTTTTCAAACCTTGTGATCATCCTTGTTTTGCTAGCTTATGCCATGCATGTGATGCCTATCCATGCAAGATTTATCTGCGTCATGTGGGATTTCACATTGGTTGTGGATTCAATATTGGTGTCTTGGTTAAGAACTAATGGTGCCGCGACAAAACTGAGAGCCTCCTGTGGCTGCAGACACATGGTTGTGCTGCTCGGCACGCGCTGGTACCGTGGGTTATGGTCAAGATCTATTATAGAACTGCGCTAATGTGTTATCTTTCATGAAGCTTCCACCTTGATTATATCTTATATTCCTTCAGAAAAATCCTTATGTCGGCTCGGATGAGGCAGTGTTTCTTTCTGAAAATGGCAAGGAGGATGACTTTCCAAAATCCGTCAAAGATGAAAGCAGTAACAGACTGTAAGAGGTGGTAGACAAAGGACTCTTTTGGATCGACAACAAAAGAAGGAGTATCATATATGGTCATAGTGAAGCAAAGTGGTACACAATTCTTAAAAGTGGGCAAGTATCAGCTGAAGGATGAGTAACAGAAATGGTGTGTTGTTGATCCAGATTCCTGAGGTCCAGAAGTTTCTGTCTGAACTTAATATATATCTGCATGATGATCCTTTAGTGAACCCAATCTTCCCAGATGTGTCTGATTCTCGACTGACTTTGGTGATGACCATGTGCATTGATATCCAACATTGTTTGTCATAAAAGTTGAAACCTTGGAGCTTTTTTTAGTGTTGAGAGACAACTGATTAGTTTTTGCCAGTGAAAAGCTAATCTCCAGTTTAGAAATGACTCTTTGGTAGCTATGAAGGCTATGTCTCATAGAACAAGGTTATGCTCGAAGTCTATAAACCAACTAATTTGTTTGTGGCCCTCATACATCCAAGTCTCTGACAGGTTCCAGCCAGCTCTATCTGAGAGAAATTTTAATGGTAATACAAAATAGTATGCCAGCCTAGTAACTCAGTCAGAATTATGCCTCAAGTAAGGACTACCTGATAATACATTGAGTACTATGAAAGATTTATTCCAGATTATTTTGGATGAAGCCAGAAAGGATTTTCAGACTCAGTCTCTTACTCTTGAGTAGTCAAGGTGTCCTACCAAAAATCAACTCTTAGAAGTGCCAGATTGATGGAAATTGAACAATCAAACGGCAGATTTCAGGTTGTGTTCATGCAGTGCTGAGGGAATTTAAGAAGATCGCTCTATGACCCAAGTGATTCAATAATCTAGTTCCACTGAGTCCCAACTACCACATGGAGAAGAATGATGTTGATCTGCTTAGTAGTGTATCGAGATTCAGTAACCTCGTATTTGTATCCAAGAGGTTGCATCAAATTTAACCTGAGTGACTGTCGCAGCTTAAGGAACAAGAATTTCTGTACAGAAGGATCAGTGAAAATGTGGAATTGGTGGAGTCAGCTATCACGTTCACCGCTCTCTTATCAGATTCGGATAATATAGTGTTATCATCAGAGGCAGAGAACGACACACATGGAACATTATGTGGCTTTCCATTGATTGCTATCTGATTGATCAGAGATTCACATGTAGTATAAACAGTGGTTGCTGTCAGTCAGTTCCTGACCTTATCAAGGATGTATTTTTGCTATGGTCCCAATCGGATGAAGATACAATATTTAAAGTAATATTAGCTTGGATTCCTCCCAAAGTAATAATGTAGTTTTGGTTTCCTTTTAACCCGACAGTGATATTGTGAGTATACCTTAATGCTCGATGGAAGTCAAAGAAGAAAATTCTTCTGACAATAGTAATTGGAAAATGACATGAAAGATCGGAAAGTTGTTCTATTCATAACAGTTTCTGTCCTGTCGAGAAGTCAGTATCTTGAGCTGTCAATAGCTAGTGATTAAGGATGGGTGCTATGCTTCTCTTCCCTTGAAAAGTCTTTCGTCTGAATCTTGGGATGAGATTCTTTTAAGGGGGAAGGACTGTAACACCCCAGGTGTTCGACGTCAGTTGAGCACAGACCTGGTATATCAAGCGATGATGATGGACTAAGTTCAAGGTTAGTCAGTGATGACCGAAGTGTCAGGATCAATCTCAGAGGCAGAACCTCAGTTTGATTCATTCAGGAATTTATTTAACAGAGCCAGTTAATAACAACTGCTAATTTATGAATATTCAGGATTTATGCTAAACATGGATTTTTCATATGACCCACCTCCATTCCTGTCTATAGTAACTGGTGAAAAGGTTTCGTGAAGTTTGGAATCAAAAAGTTACATGAAATGATGAGTCGCAGCTTTGCTAGTCCTGACTAATTAATGGAAGAAAATCATTCGGATTTCAACCAACTGTTGCAATTATGCCCGATCAACTATATATGAACTCACAGTCAAAAGTTATGAAAGTTCCGTGTTGAGCAGATGACCGGAAAATGTTCCGACCGACGAGAAACCCTAATTCGGATCCTACCGGGTGACTGCTTTGACCAGCGTTGGACGGTTATTTTCGGATGTTCGCATGTTCAGTGCGCCTGAAACAAAAGTTGTTGTACAGATCGAAAGGAACAAATTTCGTTTTATGGCCGAGACCTGGATCGGTGCCGAAAATAGTAAAAACGAGCTCGCAAGATTAGATACAACGCAATTTTCAGGTTCCGGAAACTGGTTAAGTCTGTAGTGCGAAATTAGAATTTCGGTCACCGCAAAGCGGCCGTCGACGATCGTTACCGGGCAAACCATCGGGAATCTGACCAACTGCCTTTAACGAAAGTCGGAGGTACTCGGCGAGACGACGACAACAAAATTTGTTTCATCGAAATCGGAGTCCGTTTGAGCAGTGTTTGCAATTTTGGAGTTTGACTGAAAGTTTCTGGAAACTTGCCATTTTGGAAAGAAATTTTGGAAAAAATTTTGACGACACTTTTGGCCGTGGATGTATAAAATAATGTGTGTTAGTGGAAAGTTTCTGCTGTGATGATTGATTTGTGTAAATAGGTTTAAATAGGAAGAAAATGATACCTGCTGTTGTGATGCTTTGTTTGCTGTGAAATTGTTATGGTAGGCTCCTCATATGATGTGTGTGCTATCATAAAAATTTAAGGATTTTTGGTGCATGTATGAATTAGTTATGAATTTATCTTGTTCTCGGCTCATTAAATGGATTAAAATGGTTTGTAATAAATGTTTGCAAGTAAAAATGGAAATTATGGTCTACTGCCTTTATATGATGTTGTGGTAGCTTAGGTAATTTTATCATGGCCATGTGTTTGCAGGAAATGTGATTTGTAGATTTATTTTGCTCTCACATGCATTTTTGTGAACTAAACTTGCCATGTTTTAATAAATAAATTATAATACCTGGGCATGTGATATTTTTACAGTAGTCATGATTTGGCATTGTCTATCAACTGTAAAAATATGAGGCCGAAATTATATGTCTGCAATATCACATAAAGATAATGCCTATGTTTAATAATTATCTAGTTAATAGGAATATAGCAATGGATCAATATGTATATGTTTATGTGCTTGTCCTTGTTGCATATTGATCTGAGATAAATTATGTGTGCTCATGTTTATAAGCATTGCATGTTGTTTATAGCTTATATGTGTGCTCATATGTTAACCAAATAATTAGCAAAGTGGATTTACTAAATTGCTGAAATGGCTGTATGTGCAGTTTGTGTTGTGTGTATGTTTTCATTATGATAATAATGTTTGCTGTGAATGTGTTGTATATAAAAGTTGTAGATAACATCTTAATCTTGCTTGTCACCAAATTGCATGGCCATAGGCTTAATAGTTTAAGTGATATGGCTGTTGTAAGATTCTTGTCAAGTTTTGCCTACATTCTGTCTAGATCTGAATGTTTGGCTTGTTACACCTAGTTATGTTATGATTCATGCTTAGGTGTTTATAGAAGAGTTGTATTACTTTTTATAAGCTTTCTAAATTGTCTTAGATCCTGTTTGTTGGAGTTCTATAACTTGAGTTATAGCTGTTTTAGTGTAGATGGGTAAATCTGTCCATGTCTGGACAGAGGTGCCTAATTATACTAATTAGACCATGTTAACTTATGAATCATCTTAAGATGAATATAGATGATTTGTAGAAAACTTAATAACCTTTCTAAAAGTCTAGGGGCAAGTTCCCAGGTGCTATAGATCTTTAGTTATGGTTGTTTTAAGTTACTGTTGTTGATGTGTGGCTAGTTCTGTCCAAGTGTGGACAAAGCTGCACTAATCATGTGTTTGACTTTGTTAATGATTGATTAACCTTGAGATAATAATAAGAAAGGTTTAGATAACCTTGTAATCTTTCTATAATGTCTAATTGTATTCTCATGTGATGTTTGTATCTTGAGTTATGCTTCTCTGAAGCTCTGTCAGTCCTGCTGTCCAACAGTTGGATAGAGCTACATAGTTATTTATTTTTGAGTTAGATAACCTTTGAATTAGCTCTTGTGGTAAATAACAAAGTTGTAGCTAATCTTGTTATCCTTCCAGAAAGTCTTAGTGCACTTTGTTTGGAGGTCTCTACCATGAGTTATGATTAAAAGAGTGGACTGCTGTCCTATCATACAGAGTTTGTGTTTGTGCTCTATTACTTGTTTGTGCAATGTGCTTAGAGGTGTGCTAAGTTATCCCGATTGCTTATATGAAACGATGATGAATGCTTGCTAGTGGTTGCTTGTGCTACGTGTCTTATGTGCATTGTGCATCCCATCTTAGGTGCGATATATGGTGAACGTCAAGCGGAGGACGTGGTGATGGAGCCAGACCTCAGGATGGTGGTTTGGTGATCACCCGAAGATGATGGTGTTGGTGAACCACAAGTTGCTGGAGTGGTGACGTTCCCAAAGATGGTGCTAACTAACACTAGCTTAAGTGTTGTGTCCGAGGCAAGCCCCGGAGCATTCTAAGTCTCCTACCATTCTTTATAAATGCAATCGAGTCAATATAATGATTGTTGCATTAAGTTATAGGAGTTGAATGATACCGTTGATGCATTACTTACTAATCCTTGTCCACCAGCAAATATTATCTTGATATCCCTGCTAGGTCTAGGCTCGTTTATATGCTTAGCCCTGCTTAGACCGGTAAAAGTCGGGTGATTTCCTGTCTCCCGCATATAGGTGGATACTGATCATGACTAGTCTGGTGCTATCATGGAGATAACCATGTGATAATTAATTTGAGACCGGGCGGGATGTAGGAGCAGCAGGACATGGGTTCTGTGTGCTGGTAGTCTCCCATCTGTGTCGATTAGGACCCGACGAAGGCACACCTCAGTCATTTTGAACGCGTCAATCACTTAACGTAGTAGGTCGGAGTACCTCCCATGAAGCCGAGTAAGGTTATTCGAGCCGGTGATGGAGATGTTGACGCCAAACACTCAGGGCCTCAGCTGTACCATGGGCAACTATTCTGAACAACCTGGCATGGACCGAGGGCAGGCAGGGCCTGATCGACCTGGCATGACCGTGGGCAGCTATAGCTTGAGTGACCTGGCACTGAGATAACCCCTGGGTAGAAGGGCCCATGGCTGTCCCGCGAATTGTGTTCTCGAATCTCCAGAGTGGCAGCTGACGGCTACCGAGCGCGGGTGTGATCGGGCGAGTGTGCGACATTTTATCCCCAGCTGGGTAGGAATCGATTATAATCGCCATCGCTCCTAGACAGTGAGTAGCTTGACTGGGCATGTGTTACCGTAGTAACTTATGGAATTAAAGATGGTTATGGAACTGAATCTGAAAGGCTATTGATGAAATAGCCACTCTTGCTTGATTAATTAGCCAAGTGATTGCTCTAGATCAGGTGCAAATCTAGTTAATCAGGTTGATTATATAAAATTGACTGCTAATACTCTAATGATGATTATTTAATAATAAAATGCACTTCTGCAAAAAGGTAAGTATGGCCAACCTCAGATACAGCCTTGCATACTCCTTGGTGTCACTTTATTTCTGGTTTATGATGGGTAAGTCTAGCTGAGTACATTCGAGTACTCAGGGTTTATCCCACCTTGTTGCAGGTGAAGGTTAGGCCTGCTGAAAGGTGATGGCCAGTGCCGGTGGGCTCGGCAGTTCCATACTTCTTCTCTTATGCTGTTGTTGGAGGATGTCACTCAAACTAGCAAAGTATTTCAACTTATGTTATGGTATTTATTTCGAAGCTATGTTGTTCTTCTAAATTAAGTGGAACTCAACTTGTATTATTATTTGGGAACTCTATTGTAATATTATTTCGGCTGCAAAGCTCCGTGGACATGATTTGTATTTGCTTGACCATGCGATCTTGGTTGAGATGTTGGAAATGTTTGAAATCCTTCGAGATTTTCGGACTACCGGGTTTATATGAGCTCAAGTGTGCTAATTCAGCTGCTTCAGCGGAGGTTTTCGCACTTGTGCTCTTATAAATTGGTCGGTTCTGTCACATGCATATCTCTAGTGTAGAGAATGAGCAATTTATTTGGTGGTTGCAAACTTCCAAAGTGGAGAGTAAGCAATTTATGGTGGGTGTGTGTATCTTGATCAAAAGAAATGATAAGCTTCTCTACTAAGATCTATGAGGTCTAACAAAGCTCAACACAAACAAAGCTCTTTGTGGTTTTGACTAACAAATATTTGGCTAGTGGTGGGATGGGATAAAATCCAGGAGGATCTTCTAGCAAGGTTTTCATGATTTTTAAAGGAATCCTCCAGATTATGTCCTAATTTCACCTTAGCAAGTTTAAGGAATTACTCTATTTCTAACTAACTTTATTCACAAAGAATGATTTTAGTTAAAACATGTGCAACCCACAAAAGCTACAACTTAGATAAAACTAGTTATACTTATGCATATAACTAATGATAACTGATTTTTTTTAGTTACATGCATGACATATGTTATTTATTTGAAAAAGAGAAATTTAAAAAGTAAATCCATACCTTAGATTCCATGGAATTTCATCCTCATTGGGTGGATATTCTTCCTTGGGTGCTTCTTCTTTAATACTTCATTGGGTTCTTCTTTCTTTTGGCTCCTCTCCTTTGTTATGTGAATTACACAACTCAGGAGAAGGTGGTTCTTTCTTTCTGTTCCATCTTGTTCTTAGGCGCCTCTTCTTGGTACGAATGGGTTTTGCTTCCTGCATGTTAGCGGCATATGCGGGACCACGGAAAAGGAGAATATTTCCTTCCTCCCTCCTAATGTCATTTGCATTTTACCACTCCCCACATATATGCAAGCATCAACAGTGTTCGAGAAAGGTCTAGCTAAGATTAGAGGCACATCTTTCCTATTTCCCATATCTAGTATTCTGAAATCAGCAGGAACATATGAACCTCTAATATGAACAGGTAAATCAGTGACTATTCCTTCTACATAGCATGTTGATTGATCAGCTAGCACGACATAGGCAGATGTGGATGACATGGGTGGAAAGAACGAGTTTTCATAGAAATCCTTAGATAAAATGTTCACACTCGATCCTAAATCACACATGGCAATTTTAAAGATTTCACCAAGATTGAGCATCTAATTATGGGACTACCAGGATCACCCTTTTTACAGTCATGGTTTGATCTTCATAATAGTTAAAATATTTTATTTCAACCATATTTGCAGTTTCCATGTTAGGTTCAAAAGATTGTATGATCGCAACAAAATTGAGCTAATTGGGTTTCTAACATCTTATTAAAGCTAAGTTGATTTTTCAGAGCAGATGAGAAATCTTCCAATTTAGCATTTATGTTCTCAAGCATTTATCATTTGACATTAATTTCTTATTCAAAAATTCAGTAGTTCTACCTTGAGAGTAGACTAGATTCTTTAAGAACGAGAAATTTCAGTACTTTGGAAATTAGAGCGAGGGAATGAATTATTACCTTGAGAGTTGGAATGCTGATTCCATCCTTGATCTTGTTGACGGAAACCATTGTTGTTGTTGTTGTTGATGAAGTTCAAATCTTCATGTAACTTGGGGCAGTGGTTCCCAGAATGTCTGGTTTCTCCACAGACTTCACAAGTCATGTAGGATTCCAGAGATTGGACACTCTCTTGTTGGTTCATCTTCTCACAGCTGTCCAGCTTCTTTGCCAGCAGGTCCATCTTGGCCACGATCATGTCAGCCCTCCTTAAGGGAATGCATACCTCGGTTACGGGGCTGCAGTCTCTCGTCATTCCATCCTTGGTTCGACACCATCTTCTCTATGAGAGCCTTAGCATCTGCAACATTCAGAGAAAGAATGCACCACCGGCGGCGGCATCCAAATGGCTTCTAGAGAGTGGGGTTAGGCCATGGTAGAAGTTCTGGATCAATAGCCAGTCCTCCATACCATGGTGTGGACAAGCAGTGACGTACTCTTGCATTCTCTCCCAAGCCTCGGGAATAGATTCCTCGGCTTGTTGCATAAAGCTGGAGATTTTGTTGCGAAGGGCGTTCGTCTTTGCCATCGGAAAGAATTTGGCGAGAAAAGCATTGGAACACTTGTCCCATGTGTCTACAGCGTTGCGATTGGATAGAACCATTGCTTCGCTTTTCCTAGGAGAGAAAAGGGAAAGATACGAAGACAGATGGCTTCTTGGGTTATCACCTTAATGGTGAAGGTGCCGCAAATCTCCAAAAATTGTTGGAGGTGAGCATTGGCATCCTCATGAGCTTTGCCATAGAACGGGCTAGCTTGGACCATCGTGATCAAAGCCGGTTTCAACTCGAAATTAAGGTTGGCATCGATCACGGCTGGTCCTGTCACTACATTAGCGGCAGAAGGAGCAGAAAACTCACAAATGGTCTTGTTGGCCATCGTGAAGGTAGAACGAGATAAGAAAGAAAGAAGTTGAAGAAGATGAAGGAAAAAGATAAGAAGGACTAAGGAAAGAAAGAATGGGGAAAGATGATTCTCTAAGCGGGAGCTTAAGCGAAGATAAATTCGACAAGGACTCGAAGGATACACCGATTGCCTTCCCCGGCAACGGCGCCAGAAATGCTTGTTGGTAGTTCTTAACTTCACTAAAGATAGAGCTAGGCAACTATCCCCGGTAACGGCCCAGAAATGCTTGTTGACACTTGCTAACGTCGTTACTAGGAGTAGACTATGGAATCTATCCCTGGCAACGGCGCCAAAATGCTTGTAGCAAGTCCAGTCACTATACCTAAAGGAGTGAAGCTAAAGCAGCTATCTACTAATGTCAAATGGGGTTGTCAATCCTGACACTAGTAGGATCTAGCTAGAGAGATTGCAATCTACCTGGAGGAGATTCTGCAAGCGCACAGAACTATCGTAGTAGCACTTCGCCTGGGAGTACCAGGTGTCGATTTATTTGATCCTAAAGGAAGGCTAGGGTGGTGTATGAGTCGAGTCAAGGAGGGGATGAGAGTCGAAGAATAAGAAAGGGAAAGGAGAGAGAGAAAGAGGAGATGAAAGGCTAGAAAGAATTTATGAGTGGATAGGTAAGGATGAAATAATGGTTAAGGTAAGGTGGATAGATAGGTAGATAGGGGGAAGATAACTAAGGATAACTAATATAACTAACTAATAACTACTCCTAGATAACTACGAAGCAAGATAGGCAAATGCCAAATAAGCAACCAAGTTAAGTATAGTTTTATTCCTATCTTGTCAAGTACCGAGGCGTACTAGCCTTTACCACTAACTTAGGTTGAACGCTAGCACAATGAGTCTTACTGTTAAACTAGACCAACTACATGGTGGAATTCAAGGCGCACAGGGCTGTCACCACCTGCTTGCTACCACGGCTATCCGGGGGTCTAGCCGTATCTGAAGGTAAGTCTATAACTAAGCACCACGCCTAATTATATTCTAACTATCTCTATCCTGGCCTAGAATAGAGACACCTTTGCGGACACCAGAGCAAATACTTGACTTAATAAGATAAACACTAAACTAACTAAGCAACCTATTGGCAAAGATCAAACACTAAGCACACTAGAGATTAACTATTATGGCTAAGGGAATTGAATTGTAGGATAGTCTTGACGCTGGTTATCAATCAAAATTAAAGGATAAATAAATATGAAAAGGGCAAGAATTTGATCACCAACAAAGGTTTAGGGTTTCAACTGACAATATTCAACTAGTTTTGGTGAGTTATGATTCTGCAGGGACTAAACCAGGAAATCGCACCGATAGCTTCCCATAGAAGGAAACCGTCGGGAGATAACGCAACCGCCACGTCGGGATACTTCTAGAAGACTCCAGAGAACACATAGAGACACCACGAGAAAGGGCACCGCGGTCCACCTCCAGGTGGGACCGACCGGTCCCCTGACCCACCGGTCGGTCCCCCCTGGGCCCGCTGGTCTCCGTCTTCTGCAAGCTTCCTCCACCGACCTCTAGGATGCATCTTAGCCGTACCTTAAGTCGGTTTGATCCAACGGCCGCGGTTGATCCCTCAGGGCTATATAAGCAGCCCCAGACCCCCCTCCAGGCATCTCCCTCTTCATTATTCATCTCCACATCAGAAATTAGGGTTCCAATGTAGAAGTAGAGGTCCCTCTAGATGAATCTCTTCTAGTTCATCTAGAATTAGATCTAGTTCATCTAGTTGTAATCAAGAGTTAGCTTTCAAGTAGAAGACTAGATACCCCTCTAGTAGGATTAGAACCTAGTCTTATTTAGAACTAGAAGAGAGAGAGAGAGAGGAAGAGATCAAGAAGGAGCTCCGGCCTGTCGGACCACTTCTTCATCTTGTACTGTGGATTCAAGTTCTTCATCAACTTCAGCGATTGTTTCGGTAATCAATGTCTCTATTTAAGTTTGAGGTATTGTTCTTATTATTCTTAAGGTTTGTGACTCTCTTTTGAGTACTTTAATTCTAGTCATTCTAGAGTTAGAGTTGTTGGATAGTGTAAGCGTGGTGCTTAGACTTGATAGCTCATAAATGCCTCCTATAACGCCGGGTAGTAGTGGTTGTTCGCAAGGGTGACTCTTATAGCCTTGTTGATTCTTCTATAGTCCACTTACCCGTGTGTAGGCTCGGTAGCATTATACATTTGCATAAAAGACTCATACTCTATTTGTGACCTTTTATGGCAACTTCCCCACTAAGAATAATATAAACATATCACTCTTAAATTAGAATTAGACAGCCTTAGTGATCCCCTCTATACTTCTAGATTCTCCGTCCTTGTTAGCTACTCAGGGGTTAGACTTTAAGACTTAGCACTATCCGTTCCTTTGGGTTCGATAGTAAAATTGGGTTACTCTGGTGAAGTGCTACATCGGTAGATTTTATCTGTGCGCTTGCGGATAAGTAGAGTGTGCGTTAATTTATACCAACAAGCATTTCTGGCGCCGTTGCTGGGGAACGTAGATCATTTTACGTCTTAAGTTTAACCTTGTAATCATACTTTTATCTTTTTCCTTTTGTCCCAGTCTTTTCATTATTTTTGTTTTCATTCTTATGAATGTTATTTTTTGAATTCCCACTCTTATCTATCACTACCCCACTGAGCAAGCTAAACCAGTAGAATCCTTATACCCCATCATAATACCTGGTTATGAGCTATACCTTTTTGCTGCACTGTCCTTGTAATGAGCATAGAAATATAATTATGAAAATATTCCATCGAGTATTTTTGGTCAATAACCCTCCCAGTCTGGAGCAGAAAAGAACGAAGGAACAACAAACACAAGGTATGTCCCACCAATCATCATGCAACATTGAATTACATTCATCCAATCTTATTTGTGCAAAATCCAAGCTTGGGGAATAGACCTTCTAAGAATATCTCTTGCCATGTTGCTATGTTGGTTGTCCCTACCTTTAAGATTAGCTCATATACTAATCATGCTCTTTCATCACCATCTGAATAAATCTCTATAATACTTTCATGCTACCCTCATTCGCTATATTATATGTTTAGGTTTGGAGTACTTTCATACATCTCTTAAATTAAGCATGGTGCCTAGTTTAGGAGTGGTGATCTTGCTTTCAAAGGCTTTTAATTTAAGCAATTAAGTTAAAATGCCTTCCAAGATCAAATTAGACATGGTGTCTAGGTTGATTTTTGAGCCGATATTATGCTACAGTGGATGCTGGATATTTTGTGGGACTAACCCTCTGCAGAGAAACTTTCAATATCAATTGGGAAAGTCCGGAGATGAACCACACTGGAGATGAGAGACACATGAACTTCAACAACTTTGCACATGAAGACTCAGCTTCCATCTATAGATGAAAGAACGTGAGTATCAAAGTTTATTTATTTTGTTTCTACTACAAGTTATCTTTTGCCTCGAATCATGTTAAAGTGCAGCCAACACATAACATACTAGTTTATGCTAAAATAATCCTAAAAACATCTCCTTATTAGCATAGATGCAAAATACATAAGTTGTGGATAATAACCCATGCTTCAAATTCTTGCAATCCTTCGGGTATATGTCCACTAACATTACACAGGAGAGAGATTTTGTTCATCCATGGTTTGGTCTGAACATTGAAGATCCAAAACCCAAACCATAGACACACAAACCTACTCTCAGATCACAAATGGTGCTAGCCTAGCTTTGAGTCTTGCTTGGGCGCTGATGACAACAGGATGCAACTTACATTGTATGAGACAACCTATGTCTGCAATCATCATTGTCCAAGACATCAAGACAAGAAGTGGGAAGTTATCCTCTTTTCTAATTAAGAGCTAGTTTGGGAGATAAGATGGTACCACTACAACAATAGCAAGATCTACAAGTCAAACACATTAACATGTTGTTGGGAGTCCATCTACATCACAAGCCAGCCTGGGAGAGACAATTCCGTTGTCTAGATGTGTTTCACATCAAAGGGAGGAAGGAGAAACCACTTCAAGACATATTGATCTCCTATCCACCACTTTGATCAATACAAACCACTAGATGCTGTCCCAGTCAAGAGAAGAATATGATCCACCACTCATTCTTGGAAGATCGTTCTGAACACCATCAATGTTATCATCTTCGCCGAACCTGGAGGAGTCAACTTTGGATCTTTCGCTGCATCTTCAACATCTATATTACTTATGAGCAGCAAGAGAACCAAGAGAAGACCTCGAAGGGAAGAACCAACTACCAAGGAATTGAGGAGGACATCATGAAGGATGAAACCACTGCACCACAGAGTTAGAAGATGAAGAGATTACCTGAGCTAGCAATCAGAAGAACAACGATAAGATCTCATCATCTAGACACTGTTGAGAGAACAAGTCTAGTTGTGACATTACAAGACAAAAGACTCTCATGGAGGCACTCGAGTAGCAGCTCTAAATTCAAGTCTCTTGCCAACCCAATGATTAAAGGAAAACAAGAAAGGTTGACAAGAGAAGAATGCAAAACTGTCCCTACATCCTCATAGTACAAAATTAATACAAGAAAGAGAAGAGGATCCTATCAGCATACTCGAGGAACATGCGCCTTCACTGATAAGTGAACACAAGAGAAGGAAGATCGATACCTCTAAAGATGATTCCACTGTGATCTTCCTCCTCTCAATCACACTGTGAGACAACAAGAAAAGACAAGCCAGCTAGACAAGAGGAGCTTCCACAAGGTGGTTCAGCACAATCACTTTCCAATGACAAAGTAACATTTCAAGGTAAGTAACCATCACTTTAAAAACTTCTTCTTGATTCTAGTATGAACATAAATAAAGAACTAATATGTTTAAGTTGCACCTCACTTGATCCAACCTAATCAACTCAACATATTCAGTCCTTTGATCCTTGTTCATAGCTTTACTCTCTTGTATCTCACTGTCTTAACTAAATGGGCTAAAATGTTGTGCATCTAACCTTTGGAAGATGATATATCTCAATTATGAAAAGATCGACACTTTATGCATAGATTATCCTTCCTTGGGTTAAATAATTTGATCTGTTAAATATTTTAAGATGCTACTTTTATGCTCATCCTCTGATCCTATCACTCATGTTAAGATTGAATAGAACACATAAACAACAAGTTTGTCTTGTGCAATGTGCCTAAGGTTAGGGGAGGAATAAACAAAACTTTTGGTTCTGTTGGTGTTTTTCCACCAACAGAGCCCATGCACTTGATCTCTACCTTGTCTTTATGAGCAGGACACACTCTTGAGCAAACGTGGCAAAGTTTGTCACTCCCAAATTCTACAGAGTAAAGGTCCTAGATCTACAAGAACATGCACACTGAGCAAGATGCTACCAGCTTCTATAATTAACACTTCATTTCAATCTGTTGGATGAACGAAGAACATGAGTGACACCATATCAAGAGGCTTAAACAAGAAGGAATGATGGAAGACGTCATAGTCAGAATTAGAGGTCATTAAGTCCCTATAGACTTCTTGATCCTTGACATGAGAAGGCAATGATGTCCACCTCATCCTAGGAAGACCATTCCTCTACGCTACAAGTACAATCATCTACAAGAGGAAATCCATTTTTCACTTTCCTGGAGAAAAGACACGATGCAACTTCATCAACTACATGCTCAATGAAGCACTCAAGAAGAACATAAGTGAAAGACGCCACTCTCAATGCCAAAGAAGACAAGCTATCAAGAATAGAGAGGCCAATCACGAAGAAGAAGCTATCGACACTGTCCCAGAAAAGAAAGAAGAAAAACCTCAAGACAGTGAACCACAGGAAGTGAAGACTCAGACCAAGAAAGTATGAAAAGTCTGCACCTCAGAGGTACAATCAATAACAACTTTCCAAACGTCTGGCATACCTTGGGAGGTCTAAACCAAGGGAAGGTCCGGTTCGTCGGACCTAAATATCCGAACCTTCGCCAAAAGGGTAAAATCGGTAGTTATCCTCATATTTATTTCCTGCATATTTCTCATTTTTAATTCTTAGTCATTTATACATCATCATATTTAATTCACAAACATTTTAATTTCTGTATTACATTAGAAAAGAAAATAAAAAAAATTACATTGTTACACTACATCATAACCATAAAGCATCATGTGAATAATTCTATGATATGAAAACCCGCAAGGATATTCACCGTGGGTGGCATAAAAATAATAAAAATAAATATGCATGCATTCATCCTGTTGTATTTTCTCTTGCATCATAAAAATATAAAATACAAAATATTAAGAAAGAGATCTTACTGAAATTCTAGACAACTAAGGCTTAAGTGGCCAACCACTGACGCTTAATCTGTTCCACAAGTTTTGTTGTCTATTTGAGTTTCACAGGATTTAAAAGGCCAAGAAAAGCTGACGAGCAAATGAATGTGACATCCACTGTTGGAGCACTGTCTCAACAGACATCAACATCAATCAAAGCTCTAATAGAGGAAGGACATATCCACTACTAGTCTGCTACATTGCAAGATCGAACGACTACGTCAACATTCAGCTTGGGGGAAGGCACCCCCAGTATCCACGTAAGTATTTTTATCCTCTTAAGTTTTTTATTCTATAACAGATTCAAACACCAAAAATATGTGAGCACATGAAGGTTCACTCTTAAAAATGAAAACACCATAAATATGTGAGCACATGAAGGCTCACCCTTAAAAAGAAAAGAACAAAAAAAATATGTGGGCACATGAAGAATCACCATTAATTAAAGAAAAAGAGACAAAAATATATGAGCACATGAAGGCTCAACACTATTAAGGGAAACAGCTTGGGGGAGACGCACCCCTGTTATCTTCGCGATTCAGGTATGTCTTTATTATTATTACTACTACTATTATTATTGGCTTTTATATTATATCTTAAAGTGTGTTAGACTAAATAAATAAAATAGTGTGTCTAGTTTGTTTTAAGAAGTTGATAACTAAAGAAGAAACCCTCTCTAATCTTTTGCATGGAATGATGAATAGTTGCTCTATCTAATTTCTTTCAAGTACCTAGCCTTCAAAGCATGAGTTCTCCCAATTAATAATGATGTCTTAAATAAAATTAAATACAGGATGGCAAATACTTAATCTAAGGTCCAGGTAATTGGGATATGTCATGTGATGATCTAAGCTGTTATTATCTTGTTCTAAACACACTAAAGTTCCGGAGATTTCAAATATGAATATGACTGATAATTGCATTGAGTTAAATTAAGCTTTGTGACCCTGTGAGATGTTATCTTGCCATTGAATTGAGATCACTTACACATTTCATCCATCTTCGCATAAATGCTCATAATTATCTATTGCTACCTTCTCAGAAGTTTGTTGGAAGCATATGACTATTAAAAAAAAGAGAAAAAAAGAGAGAAAAGAAAAAAAAATCTGAGAAAATAAAAAGGGACAAGTGTCCAAAACCTCAAAAGATAGATCCGAGGAAATAAAAAGGGACAAGTGTCCGGAACCTCGAAAAGAAAAAAAGAAGAAAAAAAAATGTCAGAAAAAATGGCACGTGCCCGACAGTAGAATTAGCCTGATAGTCATATGTCTCTGATAAACAGAAGAGAGTGAATATATTCAAAAGAGCATCCGACTTCATTTTCCATACACATGCACTTCTGATTCAATGGTTGGTTGACTTTCTCTTTGGATCCATTGTTTAATTTGACAACATATGTATTAATGCTTTTGGAAATTAATTAAAACTCCGGGATAAAGTTGAAGTGAAAGAACTAGAGACATAGTGCTTGATTTGATTGTTTCAATCTCATAATTATTTAAGATCTAAGGAAAGAGTAATAAGCCCCATGAAGAATAATATGATATGTTTCGGAGAATTTTGTTTAACGGCAGGTATACTTGTTGAAAGTGAAGATATTGTAGCAACTCCTGATCCATTGTTAAGTTTTGGTTTTGCTAAGGGACTAGCAAAGAGTAAGCTTGGGGGAATTGTTGACGCTGGTTATCTATCAAAATTAAAGGATAAATAAATATGAAAGGGCAAGAATTTGATCACCAACAAAGGTTTAGGGTTTCAACTGACAATATTCCACGAGTTTTTGTGAGTTATGATTCTGCAGGGACCTAAACCAGGAAATCGGCACCGATAGCTTCCCATAGAAGGAAACCGTCGGGAGATAACGCAACCGCCACGTCGGGATACTTCTAGAAGACTCCAGAGAACACATAGAGACACCACGAGAAAGGGCACCGCGGTCCACCTCCAGGTGGGACCGACCGGTCCCCTGGACCCACCGGTCGGTCCCTCCTGGGCCTGTTGGTCTCCGTCTTCTGCAAGCTTCCTCCACCGACCTCTAGGATGCATCTTAGCCGTACCTTAAGTCGGTTTGATCCAACGGCCGCGGTTGATCCCTCAGGGCTATATAAGCAGCCCCAGACCCCCCTCTCCAGGCATCTCCATCTTCATTATTCATCTCCACATCAGAAACTAGGGTTTCAATTAGAAGTAGAGGTCCCTCTAGATGAATCTCTTCTAGTTCATCTAGAATTAGATCTAGTTCATCTAGTTGTAATCAAGAGCCAGCTATCAAGTAGAAGACTAGTTACCCCTCTAGTTTAGGTTTAGAACCTAGTCTTATACTAGAACTAGAAGAGAGAGAGAGAGAGAGAGGAAGAGATCAAGAAGGAGCTCCGGCCTGTCGGATCCACTTCTTCATCTTGTACCTGTGGATTCAAGTTCTTCATCAACTTCAGCGATTGTTTCGGTATTCAACGTCTATATTTAAGTTTGAGCTATTGTTCTTATTATTCTTAAGGTTTGTGACTCTCTTTTGAGTACTTTAATTCTAGTCATTCTAGAGTTAGAGTTGTTGGATAGTGTAAGCGTGGTGCTTAGACTTGATATCTCATAAATGCCTCCTATAACGCCGGTAGTAGTGGTTGTTCGCAAGGGTGACTCTTATAGCCTTGTTGATTCTTCTATAGTCACTTACCCGTGTGTAGGCTCGGTAGGATTATACATTTGCATAAAAGACTCATACTCTGTTTGTGACCTTTTATGGCAACTTCCCCACTAAGAATAATATAAACATATCACTCTTAAATTAGAATTAGACAGCCTTAGTGATCCCCTCTATACTTCTAGATTCTCCGTCCTTGTTAGCTACTCAGGGGTTAGACTTTAAGACTTAGCACTATCTGTTCCTTTGGGTTCGATAGTAAAACTGGGTTACTCTAGTGAAGTGCTACATTGGTAGATTTTATCTGTGCGCTTGCGGATAAAGTAGAGTGTGCGTTAATTTATACCAACAGCAAGGTTGTTAGAAACAAGGCAAGGCTAGTAGCAAAGGGGTTCTCTCAAGTTGAGGGTTTGGATTTTGGAGAGACCTTTGCACCGGTTGCAAGACTTGAAGCCATTCGTATCCTCCTTGCATATGCATCACATCATGACATTAAATTATATCAAATGGATGTGAAAAGTGCATTTTTAAATGGCTTCATAAATGAACTAGTCTATGTTGATCAACCTCCCGGGTTTGAAGACCCTAGATATCCTAATCATGTTTATAGGTTATCCAAGGCGCTATATGGGCTCAAGCAAGCCCAAGAGCTTGGTACGAGCACCTCCGGGACTTCCTCATTGAGAAGGGCTTCACCATTGGGATGGTCGACACCACACTATTCACCAAGAAGCTTGATGGAGAAATCTTCATTTGTCAAGTCTACGTTGATGATATCATCTTCGGGTCAACAAATGAAGCCTATTGCAAGGAATTTGGTGACTTGATGTCGAAGGAGTTCGAAATGTCCATGATTGGAGAGCTCACATTCTTCCTAGGCTTCCAAGTCAAGCAATTCAAGGAGGGGACTTTCATATCTCAAGAGAAGTATACAAAAGACCTCCTCAAACGCTTCAACATGGATGATTGCAAGCCTATCAAGACTAATGCCAACAAATGGACATCTCGACCTAGATGTGGGAGGTAACCCGATTGACCAAACTCTCTACCGTTCTATGATTGGTAGCTTGTTATATTTGACCACATCTAGGCCCGACATCATGTTTACTGTGTGCATGTGTGCTCGCTTTCAAGCCGATCCTAGGGAATCACATCTCATAGCGGTGAAGAGAATCCTTAGGTACCTAAAGCACACCCCAAGCTTTGGCCTTTGGTATCCCAAAGGAGCTAACTTCCAACTCGTTGGGTATTCCGATTCGGATTACGCGTGTTGCAAAGTAGATAGAAAAAACACATCCGGAGGGTGCCATTTGTGACACCCTAGTGTCAAGCACTGCATTAGGAATTGCAATTAGCTACTAAGAAGCATAAGCAATGCATTGCATCATTTCATGTGCATGAGAGTGCTTTTGTCTTTTGTTTATTTATTTGGATTTGGATTTCTATTTGACTCGATGATTTAAGTGGATCTCTGCTTGGGCAAAGAGTTTTATAAAATAGAGTTGGAGTTTTTGACCTAGTTCAAAATAGTTTATCAGATAAAAAAAATGAGGCAAAGAAAATGGTTTATGTTGCAAAACTGGCTTTATTTTTGAGGAGGTTGTAAAAATGGTTTTCAGAAAAAGTATCCTATATGAAAGTTGTAGAGAAAATTATTTTGAGCAACTTTCATATTTGAGTCAAAACCTAGTTTGGAGTTTTTGAAATTGTTTTTGAGTGGTCAAAGTTTGAAAAGAATTTGGCAAAAGAAAAAGGAAAACGATTTCTCCCGCGCCCCACCTTTTGGCCCATCTGGCCTTTCGGCCTTTCGGCCCAGCTAGCCCGCGCCCGTGCGCCAGCCCGCTCCCGCACTCGCCCGCGCGCCGCGCGCTCGCCGCGCACCGCCGCCCGCCTGACGCCCGTGCCGTACGCCGGCCGCAACCGCCACGTGGCCGTCGTATCCTGCCGAGGATCCTCGCCGGCCACTCCTCGCTCGATCCCCTCTCATCCGAGCATGCAAGCTATCTTCCCCGGCCACTCTCCGCTCGCCTCGCCTGCCGCGCCCGCTCGCAGTGCACGGCATCGCCCGCGCTGCCTCGCCGACCGCGCCGTCGTGGCCCCGCCACGACCACCGGCCGGTCAAGCCCATCAAAACCCCGAGCGCACCGCACTCCCCTCTCCCCACTGCCATTCCAGGTCGCCCGCTCTCACTCCCGCTCTCCCTCTCAGCTCCCACGAACGCGCAAGCATCCGCCACTCTCGCCGACCGTTCACCACCATCACTCCCCTCCACCGTTCCGGCCACACCCGACCACCACCAACCAATCCCTCTCGCCAGCCTCTCCACCTACGCCGTGCACACGCCGTGCGCACGTCGCCATCCCCGACCGAGCCCCGACGCCGCCGGAGGACGAAGCGCCTCTTTCGGTCCGTCACTCGCCACCGCCGAGCCGCAACGCCGTTCTTCCCCAACCCGAGCTCCACCGACTCCTCTTCTTCATCCTCGAGCTTCACCGAGCCAAGGCAAGGTGAGAACACCACCCAGTCTCAACGCTACCGTCTTCTACCACCCGTTTCTCTCCGGCCGAGCGCCATGGGCGCCGCCGCGGACCTCGCTCGTGGCCAAGCTCCTCTGGAGCCACCCGGGCCAAACCAACCCCGTAGCTTTGCTCCTTAGGGTTCACTCGAGCTTTTGCCTCCCTCAATTTCTCCGGCCGCCGCCGGAAATGGCGTAGCCGCGCGTTGCCGCCATCACCGTGCACCGCCGCTCGCCGCCGGCATGCTCCGGCCGTGCGCTAGCCAAACCACCTACACCACTCGATGCGCCTCGTCGAGGCGAGTTCACAAGCCTAGCTTCCCCGCCGGCGACCTCACCGTCGGCGAGGAATCGACGGTCAAACCTCTCCCTTGTTTTCCGTCTCGCTCGAGTCTCCGAGCCAGGCCTCGGACGGGCGATTGCTTTCCGTCTCGCCCGAGCCCTCGAGCCAGGCCTCGGACGGACGATTGCTTTCCGTCTCGCCCGAGCCCTCGAGCCAGGCCTCGGACGGACGATTGTTTCCGTCTCGCCCGAGCCCTCGAGCCAGGCCTCGGACGGGCGATTGTTTCCGTCTCGCCCGAGCCCTCGAGCCAGGCCTCGGACGGGCGATTGTTTCCGTCTCGCCCGAGCCCTCGAGCCAGGCCTCAGACGGCGATTGTTTCCGTCTCGCCCGAGCCCTCGAGCCAGGCCTCGGACGGGCGGTTGTTTTCCGTCTCGCCCGAGCCCTCGAGCCAGGCCTCGGACGGGCGGTTGTTTCCGTCTCGCCCGAGCCTCCGAGCCATGCCTCGACAGACGTTTGTTTTCCGTCTCGCTCGAGCTAGGCCTCGAGCGAACCCTCGGCGCTGTCCACGTTCGAGCCGGGCCTCGAGGCGACGCACACCTTTTCCGTGCGCCGAGTGTTTTTCCAGAAAACGTTTTCCAAAATGTTTTTCTATTTCCAGTAAATGCTTGTTTATTTTGTAGATCCTGTTTTGTTAGTCCAAATGGAGTGCTTTCAGTTTTGTTAGCTTGTTTGTGAGTAGATCTGTCATGGAAAAATATAAAAGTATTTTTGGCAGAAGTTTATTTTACTGTTTTCATTTATTCCAGTTTATATGCTCTTGCTAAGATAAATGGTTATGTATGTTTTCTGGTTGAGTTAATTCCTGGAAAATTTTGTGTAAGTTTATTATCATGTTTTACACCTGTGAAAAATATATGATGCACTGTTTATGTGGAAAAAGTTTCTGTTATGGTTTAAAGTCCTTTTTGGCTCATTTCTTAAGAATAAGTGTTAAGGTGTTTTATATGCTGAAATAAAATATGGGAAAATTTGTATAGTCTCTGTTTATGATGTCCAAGCTAAGAAAAATGTAAGCATGATCTATTATGTGAATAAATATGAAGTTGCTTTACAAAGGTGCTTTTCTGTGTTTTCCTTTGGAAATTCATGTAAGAAATAATATAATGTTTCTGTTCATGAAACTTTCTTGATAAGCATAAAATGTAAAGTAGAATCTGGGAAAAATATGAAATAGAGTTGTGCACCCTTTTACAGTAGGGTTGTAGTTCAAAGTACCTTTTTGGGCTGTTTGCTTGTCATTTTTGTATCTGCAGTTCAGTATTTTATTTTTGACTGAAATTTATTCAGTGGAGTCCAGCAACTGTTATTTGCCTTCTGGAATTTTCGTGGATTTTTCTGAGTACAGAAAAGTGCACTTGCAGTTCAAACCTAAGTTTCTTTTGATTTATTAAATAAGAAAAAGGTGAATAAATGGATTTTGTTTTATGAATTAAATAAGTATTTACCTCAATGGTTCAACAAGTTGGTTTTGTTGGTTTGCAAGAAATGCTCTTTCTCATACCTTCACATCTTGCACCCGCATTGTAATTATTTATTATTCGTCGCATGCAATAGGATCGACACTCCCGGAGCCCGAGCAGGAGCCAGAAGCAAACGCCGAGCAGCAGATCCCGGAGCTCCAGCAAGCCGAGGAAGCCGACCCCGCCTGCGACACTAACTTGCCCGAGTGCCCCTCCCACGAGGCCTCGGTCTTCACCCAAGGCAAGCCCCGGAGCATTCTAAGCCTCCTATTATTTACAATTAAATTACTTGAGTCCTTTTATATTGTGATGCATTAGGTTTAGGAGTTGGAATGAATCCTACTTGCTGCATTACCATTCCTTGGTTATTGATTAAATATCTACCTTGTTATCCTGTTATTTAATTACAATGTAGAATTGCTTAGCTTGTTTAATAAAAGTAGTAGTTAAGGATGTTCCCGTAATACCCTGATGGGTAGTTACCGGATCACGATTGGCTATATTTGCTATCGTGGAAAAGTGTAACACTCTGGTGTTAAGCAAGACTAAAACTTGACATGTCATCATATGCACTGGCATTTTATCTGAGTTAATAACCTGATTATGCATTCACTTAAAACAAGTTTAATTTTCATGCTTGTGCTTAGTAATAAGGAGTGTTTAAGTTTGCAATCCTAGTTTATGCTTTCTTGTTAAGAATAATGCTTTTATGCTTTATAAGGGTATTATGGTAATCTTATGTATAGTAGTTGAATTTTATACCCAACCCTGGTATTATGTCTCAAAGGTGTAGTGGGAACATGTTTCAAGCTACCTTTGAGGTGTAATTCCAGATTGGAATGAAATTCAAATAAATAGTTTAAATAATTCAAAAACCCTATTTTGTCCCCTTTTCTATAAATCAAAATTTTGAAAGAATTTGGGTATGCTTCAAAAAGCAAAGTTGCTCTATTTCTGTTTAGAAACAACTTTGGTGTTTAAAGTTTTTCAAGTGTTTTAGTGAAATCAAAAGTAATTGTAAAAGTCCTCTTTTGCCCTTTTAGTCCTCTTTTGTATTTCAAATCCTAATTCAAAATCTGAACATATTTTGGGTATCTTGCAAAAATGAAAGATGTTCAGTATTGAATTCTGAGCATTTGATATTTTGGCATATTTTCAGCTTATATTCAAAAATCCTAAGTAATTTCAAAGTTTGGAAAGGGTAGATTTGGGAAAGGGGGGATAAGTTCTTGCTCCTGTTCATGGCGGCAGCAAGGCCGATCTTTTGATCGCCTGCTCTCGTGCGTGGACGGCGACTTCTCCCGAAGGAACACGCGACCGAGTTCGTGGCCAAGTTAAGCTGCTGCTGGCACTCTTCCTCGCGTCGTGGCGTCACCTCCGAGCTCGCCATCGCCATGTTTGCCACCAAGGTACCGACGGGAACAATCCGGTCAAACCTCCAGATTCACCGTCTCCAGTCATTCCCATCCTTTTTCACCGCGCCTATAAGTACTTCACTTCTTTGCGCATCTCCCAGACCTATCCTCTCCATCTCTTTTGCACCAGAGAGCTCATACTCGCGGTTTTCTTCCCGCCGAGCAGAAAGCGCCGCCGAGCTCGACCTCTTCGTGGTCAGCTCAACGGAGCACTTCTCCACTCTCTCTTTCTCGTGTTTGTGTTTCGTCTTGATCCCAAAGGGCTCATCGGCTCGATGGTTCCTTGTCTGGTGCTCAGGTTTTACCGGAACAGCATCGTCTTCGCCGGAGTTCACCGCCGAAGGCCACTGCTCCGTGGACGCCTACTCTCCGAGCAACCTTCGCTCGAACCGGCTTCTCCATCAGCACCAGGGTGAGCTTCTAGACCTTCCTAGCCTCTCCGTTTGCTTGCTACCGGTCTAGGATCGCCGGAACAGGGCTAGCCGAGATCCAATCCGCCGCCATGCGTGGCCAGGCTCAACCCGAGTGGTAGAGTGTAGGGTTGAGAGCTCTATCGACTGCGGCTGTCTTGCCGGTGTTGATGCTTGCGTCAGCTGAGTCTCTTCTGGCCAGAGTCGGCCGGCGTAAGGCCCGTCGGCGCTCGGTTCGCCGTCGTGCACACCGGCCATGGTCGGGGACCTTGTGTTTGTAAAGATGAGAAGTTCCAGGGTGTTGGTTGCAAAGTCGCAGACTCAGGTGAATAGCGCCTTGGACTGCGGGTTGTTTTAGGGTAAGTCGAAGGGTTTTTCTGCAAAGCTGTCAGGCACACCGCTTCGCTCGAGCCAAGCCTCGGGCGAACGCGTTCACCGTCTCGCCCGAGCTAGGCCTCGGACGGACGAGCGTTTTTCCGTCTCGCCCGAGCCTCGAGCTAAGTCTCGAGCTAAGCCTCGAGCGGACGCATGCGCAGCGTATCGCCCGAGCTAGGCCTCGGACGGACGAGCGTTTTTCCGTCTCGCCCGAGCCTCGAGCTAAGTCTCGAGCTAAGCCTCGAGCGGACGCATGCGCAGCGTATCGCCCGAGCTAGGCCTCGGACGGACGAGCGTTTTTTCCGTCTCGCCCGAGCCCTGAGTCAGGCCTCGGGTAGACGTTTATCTCGTTGTCTCGCTGGAGCCAGGCCTCGAGCGGACCCTCGGGTGCTGTCTCGCTCGCGCCGAGCCTCGAGGGAACGCACCCGCACTCACCGCCGTGCGCTCGCGCCACGCTGGGCTGTGTTGGCTTGGGCCGAAAGCCCAGTTTGGGTTCGTTCAAGTTTTTCTTTTTCTGGTTATGCACAGTAATCAGTTTTGTTGTTTTTGCTATAATTAATCTATAACGCTGTTATTTATGAAATTTGACATGATAGATGATAGCATATCTGTGCTAATATAAAAATTATAAAATTTGTGTTTTAAGTACTTTTGATATGACAATTAAATCTGTGCTTTAATTAATAAAGGTAACGTTGTTGATTTATGTAATTTTCTGTGTTTCTCCAAAAATCATAAAATTTGACATGGGAGTTGATATCTTTGATATACACCTTCAGGTTTAATTTCATCTCTGTTTGACAAAGTATGCTTGGTGTATAAATAAAAGGCTAATTAAAATAATTAATAAAATAAATAGAAATAGTTGATCCCTGTAGATTTGTGTGACTTTTGGGATTGTTTGACAACCAATGGGAATTTAGCAAAATTTGCTCCCTGGTTATGGGTTTCTTTTATACAAATGCCTTTTTGTTGTTTGTAAGTTGCTTTATCAGAAAATAATAAAACTTGTTTAATGTTTATAATAACTAAAGTAGGTTTGTTGGTTTGCAACTTTACCGTGAGGGAAAGTTGTACTCTGTAAAGGGTATAGTTAAGAAAATTTCCATCTTTACCATGATCACATCATAAGCATCTCATTATTCATGCATATGCACTTTTACGTGTAGATCCCGCTTCGGAAGGCCCTAACTCTCAGTGGATTTTTCCTGAGGGTGCAGACCTTTCTTGTTTTTCAGAATCCTCGGACTTCACCGATCCTCAAGGCAAGCCCCGGTGCATTTAACCCTTTCCTTGAATTTATAAAATAATTTCTTTAAATGCTTTTGAGTTAAATTATTGCATTAGGTTTATAGGAGTTGTGTGCTATCCTAATTGATGCACTATCCACCTTGACCACTGATACACCCGATACCTGCTTTTCAAAAGTATTTGAAAAATGCTTAGCAATGCTTATTGAATTAGACTTTGCAATAAAATGCCAATTTCAAAAGTGTGATCACTTAAGGAATGTTTATGGGAATTTAGCTTTACTCCCGACTGTTGGCTAAGTATCTGATCCGTACCTAGTCAACGGCAAGGAGAGGTTGTCCTAGCGTACGGTGCCGTCATGTTGTAGTCCGGGACTCAACAGTTGACACCGACCGGGACAGGGTTGAAAAACTGACAGGACTATTACGCTTGGGTGAGATATAACCAAGGTACAGTTTCTGGCAAAAAAAATTAGGGACCATCCGTATGGGAGCCTGCTGGTCAAGACTTGCAACTATTCACATACTACGGCAAGCTCTGGCTCCGAGAAATCCTTTATTGGGACCGACAACCGCGCACTGGGAGTGGAGAGATGGCGGAAGTAGCTTGTACCCACGTGGTCGTCGTACCTGGATAAGAGTGGTGTACTGTACTTCTGGGTGGCGTAGGACCGGGCCCAATCTTGGAGGAATCGTGGTAGACAGGTTGGCCTATGCAAGCTTGGGTGCTACATATGCCGTGTGAATAGGGATCCTCAGCTGAGTATTCTTTATCCGGATTAACGTTGCTCCTCGGTTATGGAGACTTGGTCTTCGACTGTCAACGGAGAGTGGTTCTCAACTAGGGATGTTTTTGAAAGATAAAATGAATCTTGAACAATGAAGAATTGAGAAATACAGAAATCTTTCCAAAATAAAACAAGGTTTACAAAATGCTTTTTGTGCAAAATACTTGATTTTGCTTAAGCCTTACCTTGACTTCCTAAGCCTCTCATTCCTGAGTCTTCTCCTCTTTTCTAGTCGGTTAAGTCTTGTTGAGTACTTTTGTACTCAGGGTTTGTTAACCCTTGTTGCAGGTGAGTACATGGATCCACCTTTTGATGGACAATGCTACTTCACTCTAGTAGAAGAAAGTGATAACGATTCTGATGTGTGACCTTGGGCAAGTAACCTCTTTTGAATGAGTTTTGTAATATAAAGTTCCGAACAAGTTTTGTAATAAGTATTTTGGTGATGTAAACTTTAAACCTAAGTTTTAATCTATGTATATTAATCTTTCCGCTTTTACTCTGATTTATCTTATCTATAAAACTGTTGTAATACTGTGATGCTTGATGAGGGATTATCCTGGAAAGAATGTAACGTGGATGCTTCGGGTTTCCCGAGGACACCCGACAGACCTCTTGAATCATTTGGAACTCGTGCACGCTGATCAAAGGTCCTTAGGACAATGATGGGTGCATGTGGGCCACTTAATTTAGGAGGTTCTGCCACAGCTGGTATCAGAGCAGGATTCCCTTAGAAAGTATAACAGTATTCATTTTGAAAACTTCAAAGGTTTTGAGTCAAACTAAATTTCGAATTAGTTTGAGTCCAAATTGCTTCTAAGACTTGTCTTATTCTTCTGACTTGCCTTAATTCATTCTTCAGACTTATTCTTCTATCTAAATGGATATGTTTTAGTATAGTTATGGTGATATCTATATCTAAGGAACAATGTTTATAGTATTATAATATTGCCCTAAATTGTGAAAAGGAAGTTTATTCACTTTTATTAAAAGTGACTATTTTAAAGTTAATTATTTGTTTGATATATGCTTTATTCGTAAGTTCGATTCATGCATCATGATTGATAACCTATAATTAACTTTCCCTCTTAGAAGTTGTATCTAAATAGAGTTGATATATTTATCTAATTATAAAACTCTATCTCTTAATCCTGGAACATATATAGTTCTAATGTTCAAAATGAATATATTTTAGCAGATGGTGCGTACCAAGCAGACTGCACGCAAATGTACCGGACCTCGAGGTGTTCCTCGGCACGTTCTTGCCCCAAGAGGTGATGACCCTGCTGAGAGTGAGGGAAGTAACCAGCCCCTGGTCACTTACGAAGAAGGTGAAGGTAGTAACACTGCCACTTCACAGCTGCAGGCGGAAGTAGACCGCCTGTATATGGAGTTGGCAAGGGCAAATGGAGAAAGGATGAGGGGCACTAGAGATAGGGAAGAGTTGCGTGAACAGCTACAATACCACCACAAGCAGCACCAAGAGTATGAATGCAAGTGGAGGCAGGCCGTTGAGCAGAGAAACCGGGCACGAACCCGGGTAGATATAATGAGAGATAATCAAAACATCCTGGCAAACCATCATGCTGACTTGCATAGGCATATAGAAGAGCTGACCGCACAGTTGCAGCCAGAACCTGCCACACCACCACATCCTGAGAATGCTTCTGAAGAAGAAGAAGAAGGAGATGAGGAGTTAGAGCCGGTGGAAGATGAAGTCACATCTGAGGAAGAGTCATAGGTTTCGAGGTTGGATACACATAAGGTGTATCATAGTATCTTTCTGACTTTGTAACCTAGTTAGTCAGAAAACCTCTAATATGGTCAGGTGTGTAAAATAGTGATATCAGTAGTCCTGCCCAAGAGCGGACTTGTATGAAAAATAAGTTGACCATGATGTGCATGTCATAATGTGTATATGAATGTTAATCAAGGTATGGTTTGTTTAAACAGATGCCTGTTAACACTCGTGGAGCTAGTTCTTCTCATGGTGGGGATGATATCCCTAATGCACCACCAGTTCCACCCTCATTGGCTGATGCAATTGCAGCATTGGTCAACGCAACCACCTTGTTGGCACAAAATCAGAATGGTGGTCAACGTGGTCGTGGTCGAAATAATAGGGAAGAGACAACATATGTGGATTTCACTGACACCCGTCCTCCAGTGTTCGTTAAAGCTGATGAACCTCTGGAAGCTGACGACTGGCTCCGGACTATGGAACAAAAATTCAGTCTTATCAATTGTACCGAAATCCAGAAGCCAGCTTTTGCAGCCCAACAACTTCGAGGAGCCGCAGGGGTTTGGTGGGCAAATTTATTAGCTGTTCAACCAGCTGACCACCGAATTACTTGGGCTGAGTTCAAGGAAGCCTTCCGGGCTCATTATATTCGTGATGGAGTTATGAAGATGAAGCTTGAAGAGTTTTTAGCTCTTCGTCAAGGAGATGAACCAGTTATGCAGTACATTGGGAAGTTCAACCATCTGTCCCAATATGCTTTTGATCAAGTCAACACTGATGAGAAGAAGAAAGGATGTTTTATGCGTGGATTGAATACAAAGCTTCAATCTATGATGACCACTTGTGGCAATATAAACTATCATGAGACAGTGAATATTGCTATAGCCAGTGAAGAAAAGAACCGCAAACATAAGGAGGCTAAGAAGAAGAGGGGGATTGTGTCAAGGCCTGGATCATCTGGCGGCAACAAGAAGCGTCAGAAGTTTGTATATCATCCAGTCCAGCAGTTCCGCCCATCTTATCGTCCATCTTATCGTCCGCCTCAGCAGCAGCAGTATCCTTAGAGGACGTTTGCAAGGCCTACTATGCCTTTCAATACTCAACGTCAGCCGTATGTTCCTGCCATTCGTCCACCAGTGCCACAAGCTGCAAGCTATCCATGCTATAATTGCGGAAAGGCGGGGCATTTTGCTCGTGAATGTCCTTATCCAAGGCAGAATGTTTCCCAATGCCAATGCACCAAGGCCAGCAGGAAATCAGCAAGCAAATCAGAATCGGGGAAATGCACAGAATAATCAAAAGGGTAAAGGTGCTCCGAAAACGGGAAAGGTTTTCCACACTCAAATAGAAGCTATTCCTGAAGGAGAACCTGTTATGCTTGGTATGTTCCCTGTTGCTCAACACCCAGCTATTACACTTTTTGATTCTGGTGCATCGCATACTTTTATGAATAGAACATTTGCGGAAAAGCATGATATACTTATTGATGAAACCCAAGATAACTTCTTGATACAGTCACCTGGGGGTCGACTAAGTACTAAGGAAATGGTACGTCAGGTACCTATAGATCTGGGTGGATATATATTTCCAACCTCCATGATAATCTTAAAAGATCCAAGTATAGATGTGATCTTGGGTATGAACTGGATGAACCAGAGAGGTGCAGTGATAGACACCTTGAATAGAACCATCAGACTCAACTTACCTAATAGCAAGTCTCAACTTCTTATCCATCTTCCTACTCTTAAGAGAGCAGTTGAGCAAGTGTGTGCTACCTCTGTCAAGGAAATCCAAGACATTCCAGTGGTCTGTGAGTTTCCTGATGTGTTCCCAGAGGATTTACCTGGTCTGCCACCAAATCGTGATGTGGAGTTTGAGATAGAACTCAAACCAGGCACAGCACCAATAGCCAGAAGGGCTTATAGGATGCCACCAAAGGAGTTAGCAGAGTTGAAAGCTCAGTTACAAGGCTTGCTAGATAAAGGTTTCATTAGACCTAGTTCGTCACCCTGGGGTTGTCCAGCAATATTTGTAAAGAAGAAGGACCATACCCTGAGGCTATGTGTGGATTATCGTCCTTTAAATGAAGTGACAATCAAGAACAAGTATCCTTTGCCCCGTATTGATCTCCTCTTTGATCAACTTACCAGTGCGAAGGTATTCTCGAAGATAGATTTGAGATCAGGGTATCATCAGATCAAGATCAAACCAGAAGATGTTCCGAAAACAGCATTCACTACTAGATACGGTCTGTATGAATATCTAGTTATGTCTTTTGGTCTGACCAATGCCCCAGCACATTTCATGTATTTGATGAATTCAGTGTTCATGCCAGAACTAGATAAGTTCGTGGTTGTGTTTATTGATGACATTCTCGTCTATTCCAAAACCAAAGAAGAACATGCAGAACATCTCAGGATAGTGTTGACTCGCCTGAGAGAACATCAGTTATATGCTAAATTCAGTAAATGTGAGTTCTGGATAAATGAAGTTCAATTTTTGGGTCATGTTCTGTCAGCCGAAGGAGTGGCAGTGGATCCAAGTAAAGTTCAAGAGGTTCTTGACTGGAAGTCCCCAATTTCAGTACATCAAGTTCGGAGGTTTCTTAGGATTTGGCAGGGTATTATCGAAGATTTATCCCTGACTTCTCCAAGATCTCTAAACCCATGACCACACTACTAAAGAATGACACTAAGTTTGTATGGTCAAAGGAATGTGAAGAATCTTTTTGAACTTGAAGAAGTTGTTGACAACCGCACCAGTGTTAGCTCAGCCAGTTATTGAAAAGTCCTTTGATGTTTATTGTGATGCTTCAGGCAAGGCATTGGGTGTGTACTGATGCAGGAAGGCAGAGTCATTGCTTATGCTTCACGACAGCTAAACGGCACGAGGAACATTACCCCAACGCATGATTTAGAGTTAGCAGCTGTGGTTCATGCTCTAAAGATCTGGCGGCACTATTTATTGGGTAATACATGTCATATATACACCGATCATAAAAGTTTGAAGTATATCTTCACACAATCAGAATTGAATATGCGACAGAGAAGATGGCTAGAATTGATAAAGGATATGATATTGAAGTGCACTATCATCCAGGTAAAGCCAATGTAGTGGCAGATGCACTCAGTCGAAAGGATCATTGCAATTGTCTAGAAGTCAAGCCAATCGATGTTACCTTGTGTTATGAGTTTGAAAAGTTAAGTCTTAAATGATTCCACAAGGAAGTCTCGCCATGTGACAGTTCAATCATCCATTAAGGATCAGATCATTGCGGCCTAAAATAGAAAGCAAGGGAATGATCCATCTAAAAGAAAAGATTCACTCTGAGCAAAATTCCAATGTCAAAATAGATGAAGCTGGAGTAATTTGGTTCAAGGATCGGTTAGTGGTTCCAAAAGTTCCTGAGCTCCGAAAGCAGATTCTTGATGAAAGCTCATGCAACAAGATTTTCAATACATCCAGGCAGTAATAAGATGTATCATGATCTAAACAGAGATTCTGGTGGACTAAGATGAAACTTGAAATTGCCAGTTATGTAACAAAATGTGATACTGTCAGAAAGTGAAGGCAATTCATCTTAGGTCTGCTGGAGAATTGCAACCGTTACCAATTCCCCCTCTTGGAAATGGGATGACATTAGTAATGGACCTTTATAGTGGGGTCCTGCCCCAGACATCAAAAGGGTTTGATTCTATATGGGTCATTATTGATCGTCTGACCAAATCAGCTCATTTCATATCTGTGAAGACAATATATCCAGCATCTACCTATGCCAAGATATATTTGGACAGAATTGTAAGTCTGCATGGTGTTCCAAGGACCATCGTATCAGATAGGGGGACACAGTTTGTTAATGTTTTCTGGAGGCACTTACATGAGTCTTTGGGTACCAAGCTTCTACATAGTACAGCTTATCATCCACAGACTGGGGGTCAAACTGAAAGAGTTAATCAGATCTTAGAAGATATGTTAAGATCCTGTGTACTCAGTTATTCAGAGAAATGGGATGAATGTTTGTCTTTAGCAGAGTTCTCTTACAATAACAGTTATCAAGAGAGCATTAGGATGGCACCATTTGAAGCTCTGTATGGTAGAAGATGCAGAACACCTTTAAACTGGTCTGAGCCTGGAGAGCATAGTCTTTTTGGAGTTGATTTAGTCAGAGAAGCTGAAGAAAAGGTCAAGTTGATTCAAGAGAACATGAAGAAGGCACAATCCAGACAAAAAAGTTATGCTGATAAAAGACGTCAGTCCTTACCTTTAAAGTTGGTGATTATGTTTATCTCAAGGTGTCACCAATGAAAGGAGTTACTCGATTTGGAATCAAAGGAAAGTTGGCACCTCGATATATAGGTCCATATCAGATCCTTAAAAGATGTGGAAAGGTGGCATATCAACTTGACTTACCACCACAGCTATCTTTAGTCCATAATGTGTTCCATGTCTCTCAGTTGAAGAAATGTCTTCAAGTACCTGACCATGTTATTCATGTTGAAGAGATTGAATTAGAGCCTGATCTGACATACTCAGAATATCCTATCAAGATTCTTGACCAGAAAGATCGAGTTACGCGAAAAAGAACTGTCAAGTTCTACAAGGTTCAATGGAATCAACATACGGAGGAAGAAGCCACGTGGGAGTCGGAAGAGTTTCTCTTAGAAAGTTTTCCAGAGTTTCTCTCTTCTGTGTAATCCTCGTAATCTGTCTTATGGGAATCTTTCCCTGCTTTATGTAAAGGTTAGTAATGGAAGTGCCGAACACATTTCCTTTTCCATTACTTAGCCTACAGGTTAAATCTCGGGACGAGATTTCTTTAAGGGGGAAAGAGCTGTAACACTCTGGTGTTAAGCAAGACTAAAACTTGACATGTCATCATATGCACTGGCATTTTATCTGAGTTAATAACCTGATTATGCATTCACTTAAAACAAGTTTAATTTTCATGTGCTTAGTGATAAGGAGTGTTTAAGTTTGCAATCCTAGTTTATGCTTTCTTGTTAAGAATAATGCTTTTATGCTTTATAAGGGTATTATGGTAATCTTATGTATAGTAGTTGAATTTTATACCCAACCCTGGTATTATGTCTCAAAGGTGTAG
>VDCT01000167.1:0-15099 GCA_009763385.1 Coix lacryma-jobi var. lacryma-jobi
CGATGTTCGTCCATCTCTTCCGGGGCGAGCTCTTCATCAAGGCCCTAAAGCCCAGCGGGAGGCGGCTCGTGCGCATGGGCTCCCTTGCCATCACTGCGAGGGCTGGGACCTCGTCGGCCAACGTCCCCCGTGAATACCTGCGATACAAGCTTTCCACCAACCAGGCCGGGTGGGACGACCATTGGTTCTATCTGCGGAATGAAGATGGTCTCTTTCCGCAGTACACCGGCAGGGTCCTCGCTCAACGCCCGGAGAAGTGGACCTGGGGCGTCGCGGCGGACAGGCAATGCCACCTGGCCCCGCTGATGAAGATGATGAAGACGCTGGTGGATGAGAAGAAGTTGACCGTGCAAGCGGTCATTTGGGCGTTCCACCAGCGAAGAGTTCTCCCGCTGGCGGACCGCCCCCTTCTTATGCACGAGATGGGGCCGGAGGCCAAGCTCGAGGCGCTTAATCGATCGAGGATGGCCGAGGAGAGGCTGTCCCGGAACGAGGGCATCTCCCGGGTGTCAATCACGATCCAGGGGCCGTTCATCCCTGAGTACACCCACCTGGTCTCCATGGCACCCGACGAGGGGTGTCTCGACCTGGTGAGCCTCCCTCGAGCTGAGCTGTTCCGAGCCCCCTCCCCCTTTCTCCTCCTTCGAACCTTTTGCATTTTTCTTGTGGTTTGTCTCGTCACGCTTCTTCTTTTTTTCAGGGGGCGTTTACTTGTCGCGCGTCGAGGCCCCCGGTGAGGGAGGACGCCGCGGATACTCAGGTGAGGCGCCTTTCTGCTCAGAAAGACACGGAGAGCAAGGATGCCAGGAAGAAGAAAGAGAAAAACAAAAACCTGCGTCGCTTGGCTCGGGAGCAGAGACTAGCGAAGGCTCGTCGCAACCGTCAGCCTGGAGACGGGTCCCCCGAGCTGAGCTCCTCGAGCTCGGAGGAGGAGAGCGGTGATGAGGAGGAGAGCGACGACGAGGGGATGGATGCGCGCCTGAGGCGCGCGGGGGTCGTCGATGACAGGGCTGACCGCTCCTCTGTGCAGGAGGGTATGCTGGAGGTCCCCCCGGCGAAGGGACCGCGCGGGACGCAGCCGCGGAAGGCGGCGCCGATCCCTGCCTCGTCGGGGGCCCGAGGTCCATCGAGCTCTGCGGCGGACGTGCCCCCGGTCGTGAGGAAGCCCCGAACCCGGAGCGCCTCCGCCACAGCACCAACGGAGGTCGCCCCCGCGCCAGTCCAGGCGGGAGGTCTGGAGGAGGGCCGGGCCTCGAGAAGCGTCCGACAGGTCGAGAAGGATTTCGGGCCCGATCGCCGCGAGCCGTCAAGGGCGCCGTCGAGCCCGCGGAGGAGCGGGCGTCAGGAGGAGGCGTCGAGCCCGCGCCATCACGAGCTTCGGGGAGGGATCCCCCGGGCGTCTCGTGACCAGGGGCGTGAGCGTCCCCGGAGTCCGTCGCCGCACCGCCGCCGGGACACAGAAGCGGACGCGGGAGGGCGTGACCGCCAGCGCGAGCGCCGGAGCGGGTCCCGGAGCCCGCGCCGGGGCGGGCGCCACTACGACAGCACGAGGGAGGTACGGTCGCCCTCCCGCGACGTGGGGCTGAAGGAGGGCTCTCCCTCGAGGTCAAGCCACGGGAGGCGTCGGGAGCCCTCCCCCCATCCCAGCCCTGCGGAGATGGCCCAGGCGCAGGGCTCGAGCCGTGGGGTGGGCTCGAAGCCCCCGAGTGGGTCCGGCGATTCCGGGAAGAAGCCCAGCCGCCGCTTTGGGTGAGTAATTTTCTTGGACCTCGTCGGCAGCGAGGCTTGACCTCTTTACTTTTGATGATGCATGCCATCTCTGGTCTCTCAGGGGGAAGCGCTCCTACCCGGAGGTGGACCTTGCTGCGTCCAAGCGGGCGAAGGCCTCGAGCCCCGTCGAGGCACAAGCACCTCGAGGTATGGCACCCTCCTCCGCTAGAGAAGCCGCTTGGCTGGAGAAGGCTCGAGCTGCAATGGCTCGAGGTGGTCAGATGATCGTCGCGAATTTTGGTGAGGCCATCGTCGTCGACCGCAGGGGTCGAGGCATTCCTCTTGATTCTGATATCAATGTCATCTCGTATTGCAGGGGCCTCAGCTCACGGCATCGAGCCCGCCGCTACCATGCTTACTGAGGCGCTGCCGTCTCCCCCTTCTCCTCCTGCGATGGCGTCTGTCGGGAGCGCCACCCCTCCCCCCGCTACAACGGCTGTTCCGGGGGAAGCGCCTGGGGCGAGCACGGCCCCGCCGGTGTCTGGAGCCGAGGAGACTGTGCCCCTCGAGGCCCCGACGGTGGAGGACCTCCTGAACGAGCTGGAGCAGGGGCCGCCCCTCGCCGCGAGCTTGCCGATGGTGGAGGCGCCCGAGGCGCCGGCCAGTGCTGACGAGACGCAGGAGGGCCCGGCCAGGGAAGAGCTGGGGCCCGTGCCGTCGGGCGGCGGGCCGCAGCTGGGGCAGCTCGGGACGGAGGAGGATCAGCCCGACATCGAGCTCGACCGACCAGTATGGCCGTTTCCTGACGCGCCAAGCCCGCCCCTTGCCATGGTCCACGTCGAGCGACCGGTCCAGCGGGGGGCTCCGCGCGAGGTGCGGCCATCTTTCGGGAGGTGGCCGAGCTCATGGCGGAGGCGGAGCGGTCCTGCTCCGAGGAGGCGGGCCGGTCCGCACAGGTGTCGGTCGCCCTCGCGAGGGCTGAGGCGGAGCTTCAAGATCTCCGCGCTGAGCTGAGCCGGAACGCCCAAATGGCGAGCCGGCTCAACGAGGCGGAGGCGGAGGTCCGGGCGGCTCGAGGTGAGGTCGCTCGATCCAAGGAGGAGGCCGCCGCCGCTCTCGAAGCGTCGAGGAAGGAGGCCGCGGACGCCCGAAGCGAGGCCACCTCCGCCCGGGCTGAAGCCGAGGCGGCGAAGCAGGAGGCCGCTGACGCCCGTGGCGAGGCCGCCCCGCCCGAACCGCAGCGGAGGCGGCGAGAAAAGAGGCCGACGCCGAGATTGGTGTCGCCACCCGCCCGAGCTGCCGAGGGGGCGCGCGGCAGGAGGTGATCCGCAAGGATCTGGCCCTTGTGGAGGCGGGCCGGCAGATCGAGGACCTTAGGTCCGAGAGGCTCCTCATGTTGGCCGAGAAGCGCAGGCTTGAGCAGCGTGCTGAGGGCCTGACCAGCGACTCGCCGCATTGGGGCAACATTGCGACGGTGAGGCTTACACCTTGTTCTTGTTTGGGTCTCGAAGTTTTTTTGTTACGCCGCAGTCTCACTCTTCCTTGTTCGTCGCGCAGGGGTCGAGAGGACGGTCGAGGAGCTCCGCGGGACGAACCAGGCTCTCTTGGACCAACTCCAAGACGAGACGATGGTGGCGGAGCGGGCTCGCACCTCCCTCGACCGGCTTGGCCCCATGTGGGGTGCTCCTCCAGTGGCTGCGGCAGAAGGTGCAGTGGCCCGAGGCGATGCCTTGGTCGACGCCTTGTGCTTCTTTGACGCAGCGGCGCGGGACCGTGTCCGGCAAGCTCTCCATCATGGCGTCAAGCAGACGCTCGCGGTCGTTCGCTCCGGTTTCCGTTTCCGCTCCCGTCCACGTTGTCGCCAACGGCTTCATCGAGATCGAGGGGAAGGACGAGGAGTGGAACAACCGCCGTGTCGACAAAATTTTGGAGAAGATGGAGAGGCCGGGACATCGCTCGCCAAGATTTTCGAGGAGGACGTGCTGCCTCCTGACGCCAGCAGCGGTGTCGAGGGCCCTCCCTTCTAGCTCGGGTGTCGAGGCTGAGCCCGCCGTGGAAGACCTCGGGGAGGAGTACCACACCGACGAAGATTAGGGCCTGCGTGCCAAATTTGGGCGTCGAGGCCCTTGTAAGAATTTTATGGCATGGATGAGGGTCCGTCGAGACCCATTTGTATATATGACTTGTTTGTTTAAAGGTGTTGTTTTCTTTTCAAATGCGTTTGACCACTTCTCTTTGTTGCAAGCTCGAGTTTCTGCTAACTTAGTCTGTACTCCTTCGATACGTCGTCGCGAGCCCCTCGAGGGGAGGCGTAGGTAGGGTACCGTAGCCCGGGGCGTAGGTGGCCGTCTACGTCGACGCCTCCCGACCTTTGGAGGCTCGAGGTATTTTGGGATTTAGACGTCGCTAGTTCACTCGAGGCACGAGTCGAGACGAGGGTCGAATTTTTTGAAAAGAAACACGCATTTTTTCCGGAGTCTGGGGGGGGTTACCCCCCTGTCAGCCCCCGAGGGAGGCTCGACCCTGAGCAAGGCAGGGTCGAGGCTACCTTATGCTGCTAAGCAAAATGAAAGACAACGCACGAGATTGTTCATTCATATTTGACATGTTTGTACAAAGCAACAAAATGAACAAGGCCTTGAGGCCCTTAAGGATAGAAGCGACGTAGCTGAGATATGTTCCACGCGTTCGCCAGGATTCTGCCTTGATCGTCGTAGAGCTTGTATGTTCCTGGCTTGAGCACCTTAGCCACGGTGTATGGGCCCTCCCATGGAGGGGTGAGCTTGTGGCGCCCTCGATTTCTTGAAGCCGTCGAAGCACGAGGTCCCCCACTGCTAGGTCCCTTTTGCGCACATACTTGTCGTGGTAGCGTCGAAGTGATTGCTGGTAGCGTGCGGAGTTGATGAGCGCCACATCTCGGGCCTCCTCGAGCTGGTCCTTGGCGTTGGCAAGCCTCTCGTCGTTGTTTTGCTCGTTGTAGGCTCGAAGTCGAGGGGAGCCGTACTCGAGGTCCGTAGGCAAGACTGCCTCGGCGCCGTAGGTTAGGAAAAACGGAGTGAACCCGGTGGCTCGACTCGGCGTAGTCCTGAGGCCCCACAGCACCGAGGGGAGCTCTGCGGCCCATCCCTTTCCGAAATTTTTGAGAGTCTTGAACAGCCTCGGCTTCAGCCCATGGAGTATCATGCCGTTGGCGCGCTCGACCTGCCCGTTGCATTGAGGGTATGCGACCGAGGCCCAGGTTACGCGAATGTTGTTGTCATCGCAGAAGTTTGTGAACTTTTTGCCCGTGAATTGGGTGCCATTGTCGGTGATGATGACGTTAGGCACCCCAAACCGGTACATGATGTTGGCGATGAACTCGACAGCCTTCTCGGAGGTGGGGTCGCCTATCGGCTTAGCCTCGATCCACTTGGTGAACTTGTCGATGGCCACAAGCACGTGTGAGTGCCCTCCACTTGTCTTTTTGAGGGGACCTACAAGGTCGAGCCCCCAAACGGCGAATGGCCAAGTATTGGGATCATCTGCAGGGCATGTGCGGGTTGGTGCGTTTGCTTGGCGTAGAATTGACACCCATGGCATGCCGTACCAAGCGCTTGGCGTCTCCCATGGCGGTCGGCCAATAGAAGCCTTGACGGAAGGCATTCCCAACCAGGGTCCTTGGCGCTGCGTGGTGGCCGCAAGCCCCCGAGTGCATGTCGTCGAGGAGCTTGCGCCCTTCTTCGAGTGGGATGCAGCGCTGAAGGATCCCGGTCGGACTTCGTCGGTACAGTTCCCGCTCGTCGCCGTAGATGACGTAGGTCTTGGCCCTTCGAGCAACGCGTCGGGCCTCCGTCTTGTCTTCCGGTAGCACGCTTGCGTCAGGTAGTCGAGGTAGGCCGTGCGCCAGTCGAGGTGTCGTGGTGAAGAAGAGGCGGTGCGTCGATCTGCATTGCCTCATCGGGTGTCGAGGCATCGCCCTCGGGGCGCGGTGTCGAAGGTCGAGCCCCCGTGTCTGGCTCGAAGGGTGGCGTCGAGGGCCAGCCCCCGGACCGATTTTGACTGATGGCTCGAAACGTCCCTCGAGAAGACGTCTGGTGGAACCGTGCCGCGCGTGGACGCCAATTTTGCCAGCTCGTCTGCGGCCTCGTTGTACTTTCGAGCTATGTGGTTGAGCTCGAGGCCGTAAACTTGTCTTCTAGCTTGCGCACCTCCCCGCAGTATGCCTCCATCTTGGGATCGATGCAGCTTGAAGCCTTCATAACCTGGTTGATGACGAGCTGCGAGTCTCCTCGGGCGTCGAGGCGTCGGACCCCGAGCTCGAGGGCGATGCGCAGTCCATTGACGAGGGCCTCGTACTCGGCGACGTTGTTGGAGGCGGGGAAGTGCAAGCGCAGCAGGTAGCGCATGTGGACCCGAGGGGTGAGATGAAGAGCAGGCCTGCGCCTGCCCCCGTCTTCATGAGGGATCCGTCGAAGTACATGGTCCAGAGCTCGGCTTGAATCTGCGCCGGCGGGAGCTGAGTGTCGGTCCATTCAGCAACGAAGTCCGCCAACGCTTGCGACTTGATGGCCTTTCGCGGGGCGTAGGTGATGGTCTCCCCCATTAGTTCGGCGGACCACTTGGCGATGCGCCCCGTGGCCTCCCGATTGTTGATGATCTCACCGAGGGGGAAGGACGACACCACCGTTACGGGATGAGCGAGGAAGTAGTGCTGGAGCTTGCGCCTTGTGACGATGATGCCGTAGAGCAGCTTCTGGATGTGCGGATACCGGACCTTGGCCTCGGAGAGTACCTCACTGGTGAAGTACACCGGTCGTTGGACCGGCAATGCATGACCCTCCTCGTGCCTCTCGACGGCTACGACCGCGCTGACCACCTGAGTGGTTGCGGCCACATAGAGGAGGAGAGGCTCGGGGAATCGCAACCTGGGCTGGTCGCGGCGGCACGAGGATTGGTGCGGAAGTCAGCAACCCCTTCAACTTGGTTAAGGCCTCCTCGGCTTCGACAGTCCACGCAAAGTGTTCCGTCTTCTTCAGCAGGCGGTAGAGGGGTAGCGCTTTTTCCCCTAGCCTCGAGATGAATCTGCTGAGAGCGGCTAGGCAGCCAGTCACTTTCTGCACACCCTTGAGGTCTCGAATCGGGCCCATCCTCGTGACTGCTGAGATTTTTTCAGGGTTTGCCTCGATCCCCCGTTGTGAGACAACGTAGCCAAGTAGCATGCCTCGAGGCACACCAAAGACACACTTCTCGGGGTTGAGCTTCACATTCTTGGCCCGGAGGCACTCGAATGTGGTCTCGAGGTCGCTGATGAGGTTCCCGACTTTCTTGGTTTTAACCACGATGTCATCGACGTAGGCCTCGACGGTCCTGCCTATGTGCTTGCCAAAGATGTGCTGCATACATCGTTGATACGTTGCCCCGGCGTTTCGTAGGCCGAAGGGCATCGTAACGTAGCAATACATACCAAATGGCGTGATAAAAGAGGTTGCGAGTTCGTCGGATTTTTCATCTTAATTTGGTGGTAGCCGGAATACGCATCAAGGAACGAAAGCACTTCGCACCCAGCAGTGGAATCGACAATCTGATCAATTCTAGGTAAAGGAAATGGAACTTTTGGACATGCTTTATTCAGACCAGTGTAGTCTACACACATCCGCATTTTTCCATTCTTTTTCCTAACTAATACAGGGTTAGCTAGCCACTCTGGGTAAAATACCTCCTTGATGACCCGGCCGCTTCCTGCCTCCTCGTCGAAGCGGCGCAGGCGTTGCTTCACCGGTCTGGAACCGGCCCGGATTTCCAAGGCGTGCTCGGCGACTTCCCTTGGTATGCCCGGCATGTCCGAGGGACCCCACGCAAACATGTCGATGTTCGCGCGGAGAAAGTCGACGAGCACTGCTTCCTATTTAGGCTCGAGGCTGGCACTGACGGCCAGCGTCTTGCCATCGGTCGAGGTCGGGTCGACGGGTATCCGCTTTGTGTGCTCCGCCGGCTCGAAGTTGCCAGCGTGACGCTTCGCTTCAGGAGCCTCCTCGTGGCCAGGGCGGCTAGGGCCTCGAGCGAGTCGAGGTGGACGTTGGCCTCCCCACGCTCGACGCACTCCACGTCGCAGTGGTATGCGTGCTCGTAGGAGTGTCGATGGTGATGACCCCTTTTGGCCCCGGCATCTTGAGCTTTAAGTACGTGTAATTGGGAACCGCCATGAACTTGGCGTAGCCTGGCCGGCCGATGATGGCGTGGTAGGCCCTTGGAACCCAACCACCTCGAAGGTGAGCGTCTCTCGGCGGAAGTTAGCCGGCGTGCCAAAGCAAACCGGCAGGTCGATGCGCCCGAGGGGGTGGCCTTCTTCCCCGGTACGACTCCGTGGAACCCCCCGACGCTGGGCCGGAGCTGACCCTCTGAAATCCCCAGGAGGTCGAGTGTCTCGAGGTATATGATGTTGAGGCTCGAGCCCCCATCCATCAACACCTTGGAGAACCGTACGTCGACGATGACGGGGTCGACGACGAGGGGGTACGCCCCCGGGTTTATGACACGGTCCGGGTGGTCGTCACGGTCGAACGTGATCGGCGCATCAGACCAGTCAAGATACCGGGGGCGTCGTGGCAGAGTGCAAAGACCTCCCGGCGCTCCTTCTTTCTTTCTCGAGCCGAGAGCCCGACGGTCGGCCCCCCGTAGATCATGTAGCAGTCGCGCACCGGGGGGAAGTCGCCGTCCGCGTCCCCACCGCCGCGTCGATTGGTATCCTTGCCCTTAGGCGCGTCTTCTCTCTTATCGCCGAGCTTGGAGTAGTAGCCTTTCAGCAGTCGGCAGTCCTTTAACTTGTGATTTACGGGGCCCCTGTGATAAGTGCAGGGGTCCTCGAGCATCTGGTCGAAAACAGCCCCGTCAGGGGGGCCTCGGGCTTCTTAGGCTCGAGGGCGCCTGCGAGCACTTCTTCGTCGTCGTCGTCATTGGCGTCGCGCTTCGCCTTCTGACCTTTGCGTTTGTTCTTCTTCTTTTTGTTGCTGTTATTGTTGTCGTTCTTGGCGTCGTTGCCTTTGTTCGTGACCTCCGGCGCGGCCACCGCCTTGCCTTTGTCCGTGGAACGGCCAAAGAAGGCCCCCACTGCCTCGTCGCCTGAGGCAAAGCTGGTGACACGATCCATCAGGTCCTCGACCGTCCTGGGACGGTAGCGTCCTAGCTCATGGACTAGCTCTTGGCATGTCGTGCCCGCGAGAAACGCTGAGATGACGTCCTCATCAGGCACGTGGGGGAGCTCGAGGCGCTGCTTCGAGAACCGTCGAGCAAAATCGCGGAGGGGCTCGTTCGCCGCCTGCCTGCAACGCCGTAGATCCCAGGGGTTGCCTGGGCGCACGCACGTCCCCTTGAAATTCCCGTCGAAGACCCTGACTAGGTCGGCCCAGTCGTCGATCCGATCCGGCGGGAGCCCCTCGAGCCACCGGCGGGCGGTGTCCGAGAGGTAAAGTGGGAGTTGGCGTATGATCACACGGTCGTCGTTCTTCGCTCCGCCCAGTTGGCAGCCTAGGCGGAAGTCCGAGAGCCAGAGCTTGGGCTCGACCTCCCCGTCATACTTCACGATGTTGGTCGGCGGTCGGAAGCGGTCGGGGAGGGTTGAGCTGCGGATGGCCCGGCTGAAGACTCTGGGGCCCGGGGGCTCGAGGACTTGCCGGTCCTCGTCGCTGTCGTAGCGCCCCCCTCGATGGGCGCTATAGCCACGCTCCTGGGCCCCCTTGTCCTTGCGCCGGCGGTTGATGTCGTTGCGGGCGTCGTTGGGGTCTCGAGGTGGCCGGTTGTCGATGATCCGTTCGCGGACTGGCCTAGCTCGAGAGGCGTCAGGTTGGTGGACGGATGCCTCGCGCTCGTTGCGGGGCGTGTCCGCCGGCTTCCCCGAGGCTGCTCCGCGTCGTCGTGACGCCGAGCTCTCGGCTTGCTGCACAGCGGCTGTCTCGAGGAGGTTCTTCATTTCCCCAAGCATGCGCCTGGCGTCAGGGTTGGAGACGGCGGGCAGATCGCGGAGCAGCATCGCCGCCGCCACCACGTTCTGTCCCGCTCGCGGAAACGCACCTCGGGGCGTGCTGGCGCCCCGTCCTCGAGGATCTGCCGGTGGACCTCTCGAGCTCGGCCACGAGCGCCGGCACCTCGAGGCTGGGCTGGTTCTTGTGCTAGGGTTTTCTCGAGCTGCAGCAGGCGTTGTCGGTCCTCCTCAGCCTTGGCGATGGCCTCCCGCAGCTGCGCGAGCTGCGCCGCTCGGTCGTCTGTGCTGGGATGGTGCAGCCGGTGCCGGGGTTCGTTCCTCCCGTGAACACGTGACCCGCCTGCCGCAGCCACGTCTCCGGGCCCTTCGAGGTTGAGCGCCGGCCTGCCGTCGTCGCCCTCGTCCTCGGTGTCGCATACGACCCCCTCGAGTTGGAAGCACTCCCTGGTGGGATCCCAGAGGTCGGGGTCGTGGTAGTCGTATTCGTCGGAGTCGGAGCTGGTGATGCCGTGCCGCCTTGGCTCGTGCCGGGGCTGCAGCTCGCGGTACCACTCCCCGAAGGTGGCTTGACGAGGTGGCCCGACGGCTCGTGAGAGGCCGCGGTCGACGCGTGCGGGGTGGACAATCTCCAGGTTGGCCATGGCCTGCAGCAGCACGCCCGGGCGTTCCTCCTGCTCCGCCGGCTGTCGGCCCCGACTGCGCTCGTTGAGCTGGCGGGCGTAGGCTGCCGCGGAGCTGTCGAGGCCGAACGGGAACTGCCGGCGTCGAGCGCGGTACACCCCGTGCGGGAGGAGGCTGGGCGGCGTCGACGGTGCACGGCTCGGAGGCCTCTGGCCTGGCTCCTGGTCCGTGCGCATGATGAACGCGAAGTCGCTGGGCGGGCGCGGGCGCGCCCGGGAAGTCTCCGGCCGTGCGCCGGCAAGCTCCTCCTTGGGAACTCCGCGCCGGCCGCGGGGAAGTGGGTGTATGCCGCCGGCACCGCCTGTGCCTGGCGACGATGATGACGACGGCGCCGCTCACGGGTGGCGACGCGTGATGGTGTGGGCGACGTGCCATGCTCCTCGCACGGGCGGCGCGACACGCCCTCCACTCGGGCCCTCCGTGGAGAGCAAGGTCAGCTCGTTGCCGTTGTCAGTGGCCAGGAACTCGAGGCTCCCGAACCAGATGACGGCACCGGCAGAGAACGAAGGAGTCGAAGCAGCCATCCAGGAAACGGCGAGAAACCGACTCGACACGCGAAGGCCCCTACCTGGCGCGCCAACTGTCGGTGTTTCGAAACCGGGGGTATGACACCAACGAGTAATATGATCGCGTGCTTCTCTTCCTGGATGGTGATGCAAGAGGGACCAAGGATTTATCCTGGTTCGGGCAAAGAAGGCCCTACGTCCAGCGGGGGGAGGATGTTCTTGTATTACTTGCACCTAAGTGCTTGTACAGGGGCGAATACAAGCTCAGTGAGCGTGGACCGGAGTCCGGACTCGTGTGTGTGTGGACTTGTGTCTTAACGTGTCTGTTCCCGACCGAAGGAATGAGGGCCTTGGTGTCCCCTTTTATAGAGCAAGGGAGGCCAGGGTTACACAAGGGTATTACAGGTGTCGGGGTGTATTGTGTCCCTTACGAAGAAGGGTAGGAACCCTGTCTTGTCGAAGACATTGTAGCCGACGTGGGCGTTGCTGTTGAAGCGTCCTTGAAGCGTGGCCTCCATCCTGGGCGCGGACGTGGAGGCGCGGCGAGGTGGAAGCCGTACAGCGCCCATCCCGGAACGTACAGGACGCGGCGGGGTCCCTCCGGGTCTTGGGGTACCTGTCCTCCAATAGCATGAAAGTAGTTAGGGCTCGAGGGGCGCGGAGCCGGCCTCGAGGCGGCGCCTACGGGGGGCTCGAGTCCCCGCAGGTATGGGCAAGTCCCGTGAAAATCGATTGAGCGGCAGGCATCTGGGCCTCGAGGCGTGGCTTGGACGTGCCACAGTGTAGGGCGTGGGTTAACAGTGCTTCACTGTGCGCCTTTTCGCCCATACTTGTGGTGAAAACGAGACTTGACTCTGCCCCGACCACTGTGGCACACGTTGTGTTACAGAGGACGTGACTGGAGTAGGTGGATGAATTAAGTGCGCGGTATGGGGCTGGCATCCGATGTCTGCACCGCTCGAGGGAGGCATAACGCGTCTCGAGGGATAGGCCGCTGTGCCAGAGAGGCTCGAGGTCCCCGCGTGGGGTCTCGAGGTGTGGTGTTCGGCTGTGGGGGGCTCGAAGGGTAGTGGAGCGCTTGCCCGAGGCCTGACGTGGAGGGCTCGGGCGAGACGGAAACGATCGTGCGCCCGAGGCCTGGCTTGGAGGGCTCGGGCGAGACGGAAAACGAGCGTGCGCCCGAGGCCTGGCTTGGAGGGCTCGGGCGAGACGGAAAACGAACGTGCGCCCGAGGCCTGGCTTGGAGGGCTCGGGCGAGACGGAAAACGAGCGTGCGCCCGAGGCCTGGCTTGGAGGGCTCGGGCGAGACGGAAAACGAGCGTGCGCCCGAGGCCTGGCTTGGAGGCTCGGGCGAGACGAAACGAACGTGCGCCCGAGGCCTGGCTTGGAGGGCTCGGGCGAACGAAAACGAGCGTGCGCCCCTAGCCTGCTTGGAGGGCTCGGCTCGTTGGCCAGCGTGTAGGCCTCGGGGGGTCGGCTTTTTAGGGGGTTAGACTAGTAGGTCTTGTATACCGGTGTTCTAGTTTACCCTATTTGTTTGCGTTGATTGGGTTTCCCCTTTTGCGGACCCCTGACAGAGGGTGATATCGACCTTAGCCATGTCGATACTCACATCATTTGGCTGATATTTTTTCCACCAAGCCTTAACCAATCAACTTTTCTATGTTGAAGAGGTGGCTTGGTGTGTGTTTCCTCCCCTTTTAGATGGTGGAAACCTTTTGGTTCGTGTTATTATAGACTGACTCTTTTTATTTTACTTAGTTTTATCATGCACTTTGCATTTCATCTTGGATTTTACACATTCAGAGCTCATGTATATAATCTTTAGAATGTGACTATTCTCTATGTCGTGTATGCTCCGATGCCTTCCTGATGTGCTTGTATGTTTATGCTCTTTCTCTGATCTTGATACATGTTGTGAGCTAGCTATTTTATATTGTGAACTGCTTAATGATCATACAACTTGAAAAATGTTCACCATTGAGATATGCAACTAGCATGTACAGAATTGGTTAATCACTTGTGCTTTTCTTCATATATGCTAGGTTGCTGATGTCTCTAGTTCTGAGTTCATTCACTTGCTTGGTATGTTCATATTCTATTCTAAAATGAACCAAGTTAAGTGAATTAGAAAGATCGAGATGGATTGCTTGTCAACACATCACAGTATCGAGACTGTCTCTCATTGCACTTTGAGTTAAACTTGAGCTGTGTAGTGCATGACCGAACTATTGTTTTTAAGCTTCTGATTGCTTCTGCATAGGCTTCACACAGTGGAAAAGTTAGCAATGACAAGCTTTCAACCTCTCCCAATCACATGCTGAAATTTGAACTTGTGTAATTTAACCGCTGCAACTCCGATAATTTTTGGATACACAAGCTATGTTTCATTCTATAGCATGATGATTGAACCTTGCTAGGGGTAGTTCACCTTGTATACATGTTTAGCACTTGTTTGACTTCCTGTCTATACATGTCTAGTGCTATTTTTGATGTGAATATCTTTTTGACGGCAAACTGCTCACTCGGCTCCTATGTTCAAATTTGTATTTGGTGATCAGTTTGAGCCTTTGCTAGCATTTTGTGCATATTGTTGAGTCATCGGATCAGCATTTTGTTGAGCATCTTCTCATTCTATCGACTATATTCCTGAAGCTGTAACTTGCATTTTAACTCATATGCATTGGAGGGAAGATCTTTGATAGTGCATTTTCAACTAAGGGGGAGAAATTTGCCAAATCATAAGGACATAAGGGGAAACTCTCTCAAATCATAAGATCATCTAAGGGGAGATTTTCTGGTTGTGTGCACTATTGGAGGGGGAGTTTGAGCTGGCTCGGATTTTTTTCAGACTTTGAATTTTCCAATTGCAGAGCTTTTCTGAAGTCTCTATTTGTTTTGGAGCATTTTTGGTAGCTAGTCGTGTTGAGCCTTTGCCTCTTTCTTGAGGGACTAGCGCTTTAGCCTTTGTGCTCTTCAGTTGATATCGAGCTTTCTCGCTAGCGGTGTTAAGCCCGTTCTGCCTCTTCTTGAGGGCTAGCTCTATTCTGCTTGAACTTCAAATGGTATTTCAATTGATGTCGAGCTTTCTCCCTAGTGGTGTTGAGCCTGTTCTACCTCTTCTTGAGGGCTAGCTTTGTTTTGCTTGGTTGCGTCGAGCCGTTGCCCATGTCTTTGGGGACTAAGTTGTCTTGCTCTTTCCACTTGGCCTCTTCGGCTTTGCTATGCTTTTGGTCATTTGGTCGAGTTCACTCTCTCCTTCTTCTTTCTTCTTCTCTACATTATGATTTGTGTTGGTAGTTGACAATGCACTCATCAAGGGTAGATTGCGGATACATGGGTGTATGCCGAGTCTCGAGTGATGAGTGATTGTCAACTAGGATAATGCGCATGTTCTTTGGCTTGTGTTGTGCAGGTGTCGAGCATGGATACAGTGATCAAAGGCAAGGTGAAGGTCAAGTAGGGACGTGCCTGTCGATGGACCGAGAGTGGCGAAGGGCGGACGTGAGGCTTGGACTGAGGGACCGGTGGCCCGAGGATCAGCTATGGTGGCTGACAGCCTGGGACAGCAACGAGCGAAGACTTGCGGGCACGGTGTTGCTTGGGTCGAGGACCTGGGGACACGTGTCGGTGGACGGGGTGCACGAGCGTTGCATCTCTTCTACGGCTAGGTTTGGTGGTTGAGCCACAGAAAAACCACCGAGTGGACGGTTTCCAGGTTTGGGCCTCAAAACCTGGGCGCTGATGGTTTCCGAGTTTGGGACACAAAACTCGGGCTGAGGACGGTTTCCAGGTTTGGGCCTCAAAACCTGGGCGCTGCGGGTTTCTGAGTTTGGGCCACAAAACTCAGGCGATGGACCGGTTTCCCGATTTGGACCTCAAAACCGGGGGTTGATCATGAAGGCTGGTTTCCCGGTTTGGGCCTCAAAACCGGGGGCTAAGTCCGGGAAAAGGACAAGCAGAGCGGTGGCGGCACGTGGCGGCAATCGGTGACACTCAGATCCAATGCTCCTTCCGCATTTTTATGTCGGTTTAGAGAAAGAGAGCGCCCTTCACCTTGATCATTCGTCAGGTGAGCGTTTCTTCATCTTTCTCCATGAGGTGGAAAGGAGGTTCTCGATAGAACTCTTGAGAATACTCCTTATACTGGAGTTCCGATGAAATCCCTAACGAAGAAGTCGTAGAAACTCACGTTTCGACCGTAGAACAACAAGAAGAGCCCGAGTCTAGCTCGCTGGACTTAGC
>VDCT01000168.1:0-15099 GCA_009763385.1 Coix lacryma-jobi var. lacryma-jobi
GCTAAGTCCAGCGAGCTAGACTCGGGCTCTTCTTGTTGTTCTACGGTCGAAACGTGAGTTTCTACGACTTCTTCGTTAGGGATTTCATCGGAAACTCCAGTATAAGGAGTATTCTCAAGAGTTCTATCGAGAACCTCCTTTCCACCTCATGGAGAAAGATGAAGAAACGCTCCACCTGACGAATGATCAAGGTGAAGGGCGCTCTCTTTCTCTAAACCGACATAAAAATGCGGAAGGAGCATTGGATCTGAGTGTCACCGATTGCCGCCACGTGCCGCCACCGCTCTGCTTGTCCTTTTCCCGGACTTAGCCCCCGGTTTTGAGGCCCAAACCGGGAAACCAGCCTTCATGATCAACCCCCGGTTTTGAGGTCCAAATCGGGAAACGGTCCATCGCCTGAGTTTTGTGGCCCAAACTCAGAAACCCGCAGCGCCCAGGTTTTGAGGCCCAAACCTGGAAACCGTCCTCAGCCCGAGTTTTGGTGTCCCAAACTCGGAAACCATCAGCGCCCAGGTTTTGAGGCCCAACCTGGAAACCGTCCACTCGGTGGTTTTTCTGTGGCTCAACCACCAAACCTAGCCGTAGAAGTAGAAGAGATGCAACGCTCGTGCACCCGTCCACCGACACGTGTCCCCAGGTCCTCGACCCAAGCAACACCGTGCCCGCAAGTCTTCGCTCGTTGCTGTCCCAGGCTGTCAGCCACCATAGCTGATCCTCGGGCCACCGGTCCCTCAGTCCAAGCCTCACGTCCGCCCTTCGCCACTCTCGGTCCATCGACATGGCACGTCCCTACTTGACCTTCACCTTGCCTTTGATCACTGTATCCATGCTCGACACCTGCACAACACAAGCCAAAGAACATGCGCATTATCCTAGTTGACAATCACTCATCACTCGAGACTCGGCATACACCCATGTATCCGCAATCTACCCCTTGATGAGTGCATTGTCAACTACCAACACAAATCATAATGTAGAGAAGAAGAAAGAAGAAGGAGAAGAGTGAACTCGACCAAATGACCCAAAAGCATAGCAAAGCCGAAGAAGGCCAAGTGGAAAGAGCAAGACAACTTAGTCCCCAAAGACATGGGCAACGGCTCGACGCAACCAAGCAAAACAAAGCTAGCCCTCAAGAAGAGGTAGAACAGGCTCAACACCACTAGGGAGAAAGCTCGACATCAATTGAAATACCATTTGAAGTTCAAGCAGAATAGAGCTAGCCCTCAAGAAGAGGCAGAACGGGCTTAACACCGCTAGCGAGAAAGCTCGATAAACTGAAGAGCACAAAGGCTAAAGCGCTAGTCCCTCAAGAAAGAGGCAAAGGCTCAACACGACTAGCTACCAAAAATGCTCCAAAACAAATAGAGACTTCAGAAAGCTCTGCAATTGGAAAATTCAAAGTCTGAAAAAAATCCGAGCCAGCTCAAACTCCCCCTCCAATAGTGCACACAACCAGAAAATCCCCCTTAGATGATCTTATGATTTGAGAGAGTTCCCCTTATGTCCTTATGATTTGGCAATTTCTCCCCCTTAGTTGAAAATGCACTATCAAAGATCTTCCCCAAATGCATATGAGTTAAAATGCAAGTTAACAGCTTCAGGAATATAGTCGATAGAATGAGAAGATGCTCAACAAAATGCTGATCCGATGACTCAACAATATGCACAAAATGCTAGCAAAGGCTCAAACTGATCACCAAATACGAAATTTGAACATAGGAGCCGAGTGAGCAGTTTGCCGTCAAAAAGATATTCACCATCAAAAATAGCACTAGACATGTATAGACAGGAAGTCAAACAAGTGCTAAACATGTATACAAGTGAACTACCCCTAGCAAGGTTCAATCATCATGCTATAGAATGAAACATAGACTTGTGTATCCAAAAATTATCGGAGTTGCAGCGGTTAAATTACACAAGTTCAAATTTCAGCATGTGATTGGGAGAGGTTGAAAGCTTGTCATTGCCTAACTTTTCCACTGTGTGAAGCCTATGCAGAAGCAATCAGAAGCTTAAAACAATAGTTTCGGTCATGCACTACACAGCTCAAGTTTAACTCAAAGTGCAATGAGAGACAGTCTCGATACTGTGATGTTGACAAGCAATCCCATCTCGATCTTTCTAATTCACTTAACTTGGTTCATTTAGAATAGAATATGAACATACCAAGCAAGTGAATGACTCAGACCTAGAGACATAGCAACTAGCATATATGAAAAGCACAAGTGATTAACCAATTCTGTACATGCTAGTTGCATATCTCAATGGTGAACATTTTTCAAGTTGTATGATCATTAAGCAGTTCACAATATAAAATAGCTAGCTCACAACATGTATCAAGATCAGAGAAAGAGCATAAACATACAAGCACATCAGGAAGGCATCGGAGCATACACGACATAGAGAATAGTCACATTCTAAAGATTATATACATGAGCTCTGAATGTGTAAAATCCAAGATGAAATGCAAAGTGCATGATAAAACTAAGTAAAATAAAAAGAGTCAGTCTATAATAACACGAACCAAAAGGTTTCCACCATCTAAAAGGGGAGGAAACACACACCAAGCCACCTCTTCAACATAGAAAAGTTGATTGGTTAAGGCTTGGTGGAAAAAATATCAGCCAAATGATGTGAGTATCGACATGGCTAAGGTCGATATCACCCTCTGTCAGGGGTCCGCAAAAGGGGAAACCCAATCAACGCAAACAAATAGGGTAAACTAGAACACCGGTATACAAGACCTACTAGTCTAACCCCCTAAAAAGCCGACCCCCCGAGGCCTACACGCTGGCCAACGAGCCGAGCCCTCCAAGCAGGCTAGGGGCGCACGCTCGTTTTCGTTCGCCCGAGCCCTCCAAGCCAGGCCTCGGGCGCACGTTCGTTTCGTCTCGCCCGAGCCTCCAAGCCAGGCCTCGGGCGCACGCTCGTTTTCCGTCTCGCCCGAGCCCTCCAAGCCAGGCCTCGGGCGCACGCTCGTTTTCCGTCTCGCCCGAGCCCTCCAAGCCAGGCCTCGGGCGCACGTTCGTTTTCCGTCTCGCCCGAGCCCTCCAAGCCAGGCCTCGGGCGCACGCTCGTTTTCCGTCTCGCCCGAGCCCTCCAAGCCAGGCCTCGGGCGCACGATCGTTTCCGTCTCGCCCGAGCCCTCCACGTCAGGCCTCGGGCAAGCGCTCCACTACCCTTCGAGCCCCCCACAGCCGAACACCACACCTCGAGACCCCACGCGGGGACCTCGAGCCTCTCTGGCACAGCGGCCTATCCCTCGAGACGCGTTATGCCTCCCTCGAGCGGTGCAGACATCGGATGCCAGCCCCATACCGCGCACTTAATTCATCCACCTACTCCAGTCACGTCCTCTGTAACACAACGTGTGCCACAGTGGTCGGGGCAGAGTCAAGTCTCGTTTTCACCACAAGTATGGGCGAAAAGGCGCACAGTGAAGCACTGTTAACCCACGCCCTACACTGTGGCACGTCCAAGCCACGCCTCGAGGCCCAGATGCCTGCCGCTCAATCGATTTTCACGGGACTTGCCCATACCTGCGGGGACTCGAGCCCCCCGTAGGCGCCGCCTCGAGGCCGGCTCCGCGCCCCTCGAGCCCTAACTACTTTCATGCTATTGGAGGACAGGTACCCCAAGACCCGGAGGGACCCCGCCGCGTCCTGTACGTTCCGGGATGGGCGCTGTACGGCTTCCACCTCGCCGCGCCTCCACGTCCGCGCCCAGGATGGAGGCCACGCTTCAAGGACGCTTCAACAGCAACGCCCACGTCGGCTACAATGTCTTCGACAAGACAGGGTTCCTACCCTTCTTCGTAAGGGACACAATACACCCCGACACCTGTAATACCCTTGTGTAACCCTGGCCTCCCTTGCTCTATAAAAGGGGACACCAAGGCCCTCATTCCTTCGGTCGGGAACAGACACGTTAAGACACAAGTCCACACACACACGAGTCCGGACTCCGGTCCACGCTCACTGAGCTTGTATTCGCCCCTGTACAAGCACTTAGGTGCAAGTAATACAAGAACATCCTCCCCCCGCTGGACGTAGGGCCTTCTTTGCCCGAACCAGGATAAATCCTTGGTCCCTCTTGCATCACCATCCAGGAAGAGAAGCACGCGATCATATTACTCGTTGGTGTCATACCCCCGGTTTCGAAACACCGACAGTTGGCGCGCCAGGTAGGGGCCTTCGCGTGTCGAGTCGGTTTCTCGCCGTTTCCTGGATGGCTGCTTCGACTCCTTCGTTCTCTGCCGGTGCCGTCATCTGGTTCGGGAGCCTCGAGTTCCTGGCCACTGACAACGGCAACGAGCTGACCTTGCTCTCCACGGAGGGCCCGAGTGGAGGGCGTGTCGCGCCGCCCGTGCGAGGAGCATGGCACGTCGCCCACACCATCACGCGTCGCCACCCGTGAGCGGCGCCGTCGTCATCATCGTCGCCAGGCACAGGCGGTGCCGGCGGCATACACCCACTTCCCCGCGGCCGGCGCGGAGTTCCCAAGGAGGAGCTTGCCGGCGCACGGCCGGAGACTTCCCGGGCGCGCCCGCGCCCGCCCAGCGACTTCGCGTTCATCATGCGCACGGACCAGGAGCCAGGCCAGAGGCCTCCGAGCCGTGCACCGTCGACGCCGCCCAGCCTCCTCCCGCACGGGGTGTACCGCGCTCGACGCCGGCAGTTCCCGTTCGGCCTCGACAGCTCCGCGGCAGCCTACGCCCGCCAGCTCAACGAGCGCAGTCGGGGCCGACAGCCGGCGGAGCAGGAGGAACGCCCGGGCGTGCTGCTGCAGGCCATGGCCAACCTGGAGATTGTCCACCCCGCACGCGTCGACCGCGGCCTCTCACGAGCCGTCGGGCCACCTCGTCAAGCCACCTTCGGGGAGTGGTACCGCGAGCTGCAGCCCCGGCACGAGCCAAGGCGGCACGGCATCACCAGCTCCGACTCCGACGAATACGACTACCACGACCCCGACCTCTGGGATCCCACCAGGGAGTGCTTCCAACTCGAGGGGGTCGTATGCGACACCGAGGACGAGGGCGACGACGGCAGGCCGGCGCTCAACCTCGAAGGGCCCGGAGACGTGGCTGCGGCAGGCGGGTCACGTGTTCACGGGAGGAACGAACCCCGGCACCGGCTGCACCATCCCAGCACAGACGACCGAGCGGCGCAGCTCGCGCAGCTGCGGGAGGCCATCGCCAAGGCTGAGGAGGACCGACAACGCCTGCTGCAGCTCGAGAAAACCCTAGCACAAGAACCAGCCCAGCCTCGAGGTGCCGGCGCTCGTGGCCGAGCTCGAGAGGTCCACCGGCAGATCCTCGAGGACGGGGCGCCAGCACGCCCCGAGGTGCGTTTCCGCGAGCGGGACAGAACGTGGTGGCGGCGGCGATGCTGCTCCGCGATCTGCCCGCCGTCTCCAACCCTGACGCCAGGCGCATGCTTGGGGAAATGAAGAACCTCCTCGAGACAGCCGCTGTGCAGCAAGCCGAGAGCTCGGCGTCACGACGACGCGGAGCAGCCTCGGGGAAGCCGGCGGACACGCCCCGCAACGAGCGCGAGGCATCCGTCCACCAACCTGACGCCTCTCGAGCTAGGCCAGTCCGCGAACGGATCATCGACAACCGGCCACCTCGAGACCCCAACGACGCCCGCAACGACATCAACCGCCGGCGCAAGGACAAGGGGGCCCAGGAGCGTGGCTATAGCGCCCATCGAGGGGGGCGCTACGACAGCGACGAGGACCGGCAAGTCCTCGAGCCCCCGGGCCCCAGAGTCTTCAGCCGGGCCATCCGCAGCTCAACCCTCCCCGACCGCTTCCGACCGCCGACCAACATCGTGAAGTATGACGGGGAGGTCGAGCCCAAGCTCTGGCTCTCGGACTTCCGCCTAGGCTGCCAACTGGGCGGAGCGAAGAACGACGACCGTGTGATCATACGCCAACTCCCACTTTACCTCTCGGACACCGCCCGCCGGTGGCTCGAGGGGCTCCCGCCGGATCGGATCGACGACTGGGCCGACCTAGTCAGGGTCTTCGACGGGAATTTCAAGGGGACGTGCGTGCGCCCAGGCAACCCCTGGGATCTACGGCGTTGCAGGCAGGCGGCGAACGAGCCCCTCCGCGATTTTGCTCGACGGTTCTCGAAGCAGCGCCTCGAGCTCCCCCACGTGCCTGATGAGGACGTCATCTCAGCGTTTCTCGCGGGCACGACATGCCAAGAGCTAGTCCATGAGCTAGGACGCTACCGTCCCAGGACGGTCGAGGACCTGATGGATCGTGTCACCAGCTTTGCCTCAGGCGACGAGGCAGTGGGGGCCTTCTTTGGCCGTTCCACGGACAAAGGCAAGGCGGTGGCCGCGCCGGAGGTCACGAACAAAGGCAACGACGCCAAGAACGACAACAATAACAGCAACAAAAAGAAGAAGAACAAACGCAAAGGTCAGAAGGCGAAGCGCGACGCCAATGACGACGACGACGAAGAAGTGCTCGCAGGCGCCCTCGAGCCTAAGAAGCCCGAGGCCCCCCTGACGGGGCTGTTTTCGACCAGATGCTCGAGGACCCCTGCACTTATCACAGGGGCCCCGTAAATCACAAGTTAAAGGACTGCCGACTGCTGAAAGGCTACTACTCCAAGCTCGGCGATAAGAGAGAAGACGCGCCTAAGGGCAAGGATACCAATCGACGCGGCGGTGGGGACGCGGACGGCGACTTCCCCCCGGTGCGCGACTGCTACATGATCTACGGGGGGCCGACCGTCGGGCTCTCGGCTCGAGAAAGAAAGAAGGAGCGCCGGGAGGTCTTTGCACTCTGCCACGACGCCCCCGGTATCTTGACTGGTCTGATGCGCCGATCACGTTCGACCGTGACGACCACCCGGACCGTGTCATAAACCCGGGGGCGTACCCCCTCGTCGTCGACCCCGTCATCGTCGACGTACGGTTCTCCAAGGTGTTGATGGATGGGGGCTCGAGCCTCAACATCATATACCTCGAGACACTCGACCTCCTGGGGATTTCAGAGGGTCAGCTCCGGCCCAGCGTCGGGGGGTTCCACGGAGTCGTACCGGGGAAGAAGGCCACCCCCTCGGGCGCATCGACCTGCCGGTTTGCTTTGGCACGCCGGCTAACTTCCGCCGAGAGACGCTCACCTTCGAGGTGGTTGGGTTCCAAGGGCCTACCACGCCATCATCGGCCGGCCAGGCTACGCCAAGTTCATGGCGGTTCCCAATTACACGTACTTAAAGCTCAAGATGCCGGGGCCAAAAGGGGTCATCACCATCGACACTCCTACGAGCACGCATACCACTGCGACGTGGAGTGCGTCGAGCGTGGGGAGGCCAACGTCCACCTCGACTCGCTCGAGGCCCTAGCCGCCCTGGCCACGAGGAGGCTCCTGAAGCGAAGCGTCACGCTGGCAACTTCGAGCCGGCGGAGCACACAAAGCGGATACCCGTCGACCCGACCTCGACCGATGGCAAGACGCTGGCCGTCAGTGCCAGCCTCGAGCCTAAATAGGAAGCAGTGCTCGTCGACTTTCTCCGCGCGAACATCGACATGTTTGCGTGGGGTCCCTCGGACATGCCGGGCATACCAAGGGAAGTCGCCGAGCACGCCTTGGAAATCCGGGCCGGTTCCAGACCGGTGAAGCAACGCCTGCGCCGCTTCGACGAGGAGGCAGGAAGCGGCCGGGTCATCAAGGAGGTATTTTACCCAGAGTGGCTAGCTAACCCTGTATTAGTTAGGAAAAAGAATGGAAAAATGCGGATGTGTGTAGACTACACTGGTCTGAATAAAGCATGTCCAAAAGTTCCATTTCCTTTACCTAGAATTGATCAGATTGTCGATTCCACTGCTGGGTGCGAAGTGCTTTCGTTCCTTGATGCGTATTCCGGCTACCACCAAATTAAGATGAAAAATCCGACGAACTCGCAACCTCTTTTATCACGCCATTTGGTATGTATTGCTACGTTACGATGCCCTTCGGCCTACGAAACGCCGGGGCAACGTATCAACGATGTATGCAGCACATCTTTGGCAAGCACATAGGCAGGACCGTCGAGGCCTACGTCGATGACATCGTGGTTAAAACCAAGAAAGTCGGGAACCTCATCAGCGACCTCGAGACCACATTCGAGTGCCTCCGGGCCAAGAATGTGAAGCTCAACCCCGAGAAGTGTGTCTTTGGTGTGCCTCGAGGCATGCTACTTGGCTACGTTGTCTCACAACGGGGGATCGAGGCAAACCCTGAAAAAATCTCAGCAGTCACGAGGATGGGCCCGATTCGAGACCTCAAGGGTGTGCAGAAAGTGACTGGCTGCCTAGCCGCTCTCAGCAGATTCATCTCGAGGCTAGGGGAAAAAGCGCTACCCCTCTACCGCCTGCTGAAGAAGACGGAACACTTTGCGTGGACTGTCGAAGCCGAGGAGGCCTTAACCAAGTTGAAGGGGTTGCTGACTTCCGCACCAATCCTCGTGCCGCCGCGACCAGCCCAGGTTGCGATTCCCCGAGCCTCTCCTCCTCTATGTGGCCGCAACCACTCAGGTGGTCAGCGCGGTCGTAGCCGTCGAGAGGCACGAGGAGGGTCATGCATTGCCGGTCCAACGACCGGTGTACTTCACCAGTGAGGTACTCTCCGAGGCCAAGGTCCGGTATCCGCACATCCAGAAGCTGCTCTACGGCATCATCGTCACAAGGCGCAAGCTCCAGCACTACTTCCTCGCTCATCCCGTAACGGTGGTGTCGTCCTTCCCCCTCGGTGAGATCATCAACAATCGGGAGGCCACGGGGCGCATCGCCAAGTGGTCCGCCGAACTAATGGGGGAGACCATCACCTACGCCCCGCGAAAGGCCATCAAGTCGCAAGCGTTGGCGGACTTCGTTGCTGAATGGACCGACACTCAGCTCCCGCCGGCGCAGATTCAAGCCGAGCTCTGGACCATGTACTTCGACGGATCCCTCATGAAGACGGGGGCAGGCGCAGGCCTGCTCTTCATCTCACCCCTCGGGTCCACATGCGCTACCTGCTGCGCTTGCACTTCCCCGCCTCCAACAACGTCGCCGAGTACGAGGCCCTCGTCAATGGACTGCGCATCGCCCTCGAGCTCGGGGTCCGACGCCTCGACGCCCGAGGAGACTCGCAGCTCGTCATCAACCAGGTTATGAAGGCTTCAAGCTGCATCGATCCCAAGATGGAGGCATACTGCGGGGAGGTGCGCAAGCTAGAAGACAAGTTTACGGCCTCGAGCTCAACCACATAGCTCGAAAGTACAACGAGGCCGCAGACGAGCTGGCAAAATTGGCGTCCACGCGCGGCACGGTTCCACCAGACGTCTTCTCGAGGGACGTTTCGAGCCATCAGTCAAAATCGGTCCGGGGGCTGGCCCTCGACGCCACCCTTCGAGCCAGACACGGGGGCTCGACCTTCGACACCGCGCCCCGAGGGCGATGCCTCGACACCCGATGAGGCAATGCAGATCGACGCACCGCCTCTTCTTCACCACGACACCTCGACTGGCGCACGGCCTACCTCGACTACCTGACGCAAGCGTGCTACCGGAAGACAAGACGGAGGCCCGACGCGTTGCTCGAAGGGCCAAGACCTACGTCATCTACGGCGACGAGCGGGAACTGTACCGACGAAGTCCGACCGGGATCCTTCAGCGCTGCATCCCACTCGAAGAAGGGCGCAAGCTCCTCGACGACATGCACTCGGGGGCTTGCGGCCACCACGCAGCGCCAAGGACCCTGGTTGGGAATGCCTTCCGTCAAGGCTTCTATTGGCCGACCGCCATGGGAGACGCCAAGCGCTTGGTACGGCATGCCATGGGTGTCAATTCTACGCCAAGCAAACGCACCAACCCGCACATGCCCTGCAGATGATCCCAATACTTGGCCATTCGCCGTTTGGGGGCTCGACCTTGTAGGTCCCCTCAAAAAGACAAGTGGAGGGCACTCACACGTGCTTGTGGCCATCGACAAGTTCACCAAGTGGATCGAGGCTAAGCCGATAGGCGACCCCACCTCCGAGAAGGCTGTCGAGTTCATCGCCAACATCATGTACCGGTTTGGGGTGCCTAACGTCATCATCACCGACAATGGCACCCAATTCACGGGCAAAAAGTTCACAAACTTCTGCGATGACAACAACATTCGCGTAACCTGGGCCTCGGTCGCATACCCTCAATGCAACGGGCAGGTCGAGCGCGCCAACGGCATGATACTCCATGGGCTGAAGCCGAGGCTGTTCAAGACTCTCAAAAATTTCGGAAAGGGATGGGCCGCAGAGCTCCCCTCGGTGCTGTGGGGCCTCAGGACTACGCCGAGTCGAGCCACCGGGTTCACTCCGTTTTTCCTAACCTACGGCGCCGAGGCAGTCTTGCCTACGGACCTCGAGTACGGCTCCCCTCGACTTCGAGCCTACAACGAGCAAAACAACGACGAGAGGCTTGCCAACGCCAAGGACCAGCTCGAGGAGGCCCGAGATGTGGCGCTCATCAACTCCGCACGCTACCAGCAATCACTTCGACGCTACCACGACAAGTATGTGCGCAAAAGGGACCTAGCAGTGGGGGACCTCGTGCTTCGACGGCTTCAAGAAATCGAGGGCGCCACAAGCTCACCCCTCCATGGGAGGGCCCATACACCGTGGCTAAGGTGCTCAAGCCAGGAACATACAAGCTCTACGACGATCAAGGCAGAATCCTGGCGAACGCGTGGAACATATCTCAGCTACGTCGCTTCTATCCTTAAGGGCCTCAAGGCCTTGTTCATTTTGTTGCTTTGTACAAACATGTCAAATATGAATGAACAATCTCGTGCGTTGTCTTTCATTTTGCTTAGCAGCATAAGGTAGCCTCGACCCTGCCTTGCTCAGGGTCGAGCCTCCCTCGGGGGCTGACAGGGGGGTAACCCCCCCCAGACTCCGGAAAAAATGCGTGTTTCTTTTCAAAAAATTCGACCCTCGTCTCGACTCGTGCCTCGAGTGAACTAGCGACGTCTAAATCCCAAAATACCTCGAGCCTCCAAAGGTCGGGAGGCGTCGACGTAGACGGCCACCTACGCCCCGGGCTACGGTACCCTACCTACGCCTCCCCTCGAGGGGCTCGCGACGACGTATCGAAGGAGTACAGACTAAGTTAGCAGAAACTCGAGCTTGCAACAAAGAGAAGTGGTCAAACGCATTTGAAAAGAAAACAACACCTTTAAACAAACAAGTCATATATACAAATGGGTCTCGACGGACCCTCATCCATGCCATAAAATTCTTACAAGGGCCTCGACGCCCAAATTTGGCACGCAGGCCCTAATCTTCGTCGGTGTGGTACTCCTCCCCGAGGTCTTCCACGGCGGGCTCAGCCTCGACACCCGAGCTAGAAGGGAGGGCCCTCGACACCGCTGCTGGCGTCAGGAGGCAGCACGTCCTCCTCGAAAATCTTGGCGAGCGATGTCCCGGCCTCTCCATCTTCTCCAAAATTTTGTCGACACGGCGGTTGTTCCACTCCTCGTCCTTCCCCTCGATCTCGATGAAGCCGTTGGCGACAACGTGGACGGGAGCGGAAACGGAAACCGGAGCGAACGACCGCGAGCGTCTGCTTGACGCCATGATGGAGAGCTTGCCGGACACGGTCCCGCGCCGCTGCGTCAAAGAAGCACAAGGCGTCGACCAAGGCATCGCCTCGGGCCACTGCACCTTCTGCCGCAGCCACTGGAGGAGCACCCCACATGGGGCCAAGCCGGTCGAGGGAGGTGCGAGCCCGCTCCGCCACCATCGTCTCGTCTTGGAGTTGGTCCAAGAGAGCCTGGTTCGTCCCGCGGAGCTCCTCGACCGTCCTCTCGACCCCTGCGCGACGAACAAGGAAGAGTGAGACTGCGGCGTAACAAAAAAACTTCGAGACCCAAACAAGAACAAGGTGTAAGCCTCACCGTCGCAATGTTGCCCCAATGCGGCGAGTCGCTGGTCAGGCCCTCAGCACGCTGCTCAAGCCTGCGCTTCTCGGCCAACATGAGGAGCCTCTCGGACCTAAGGTCCTCGATCTGCCGGCCCGCCTCCACAAGGGCCAGATCCTTGCGGATCACCTCCTGCCGCGCGCCCCCTCGGCAGCTCGGGCGGGTGGCGACACCAATCTCGGCGTCGGCCTCTTTTCTCGCCGCCTCCGCTGCGGTTCGGGCGGGGCGGCCTCGCCACGGGCGTCAGCGGCCTCCTGCTTCGCCGCCTCGGCTTCAGCCCGGGCGGAGGTGGCCTCGCTTCGGGCGTCCGCGGCCTCCTTCCTCGACGCTTCGAGAGCGGCGGCGGCCTCCTCCTTGGATCGAGCGACCTCACCTCGAGCCGCCCGGACCTCCGCCTCCGCCTCGTTGAGCCGGCTCGCCATTTGGGCGTTCCGGCTCAGCTCAGCGCGGAGATCTTGAAGCTCCGCCTCAGCCCTCGCGAGGGCGACCGACACCTGTGCGGACCGGCCCGCCTCCTCGGAGCAGGACCGCTCCGCCTCCGCCATGAGCTCGGCCACCTCCCGAAAGATGGCCGCACCTCGCGCGGAGCCCCCCGCTGGACCGGTCGCTCGACGTGGACCATGGCAAGGGGCGGGCTTGGCGCGTCAGGAAACGGCCATACTGGTCGGTCGAGCTCGATGTCGGGCTGATCCTCCTCCGTCCCGAGCTGCCCCAGCTGCGGCCCGCCGCCCGACGGCACGGGCCCCAGCTCTTCCCTGGCCGGGCCCTCCTGCGTCTCGTCAGCACTGGCCGGCGCCTCGGGCGCCTCCACCATCGGCAAGCTCGCGGCGAGGGGCGGCCCCTGCTCCAGCTCGTTCAGGAGGTCCTCCACCGTCGGGGCCTCGAGGGGCACAGTCTCCTCGGCTCCAGACACCGGCGGGGCCGTGCTCGCCCCAGGCGCTTCCCCCGGAACAGCCGTTGTAGCGGGGGGAGGGGTGGCGCTCCCGACAGACGCCATCGCAGGAGGAGAAGGGGGAGACGGCAGCGCCTCAGTAAGCATGGTAGCGGCGGGCTCGATGCCGTGAGCTGAGGCCCCTGCAATACGAGATGACATTGATATCAGAATCAAGAGGAATGCCTCGACCCCTGCGGTCGACGACGATGGCCTCACCAAAATTCGCGACGATCATCTGACCACCTCGAGCCATTGCAGCTCGAGCCTTCTCCAGCCAAGCGGCTTCTCTAGCGGAGGAGGGTGCCATACCTCGAGGTGCTTGTGCCTCGACGGGGCTCGAGGCCTTCGCCCGCTTGGACGCAGCAAGGTCCACCTCCGGGTAGGAGCGCTTCCCCCTGAGAGACCAGAGATGGCATGCATCATCAAAAGTAAAGAGGTCAAGCCTCGCTGCCGACGAGGTCCAAGAAAATTACTCACCCAAAGCGGCGGCTGGGCTTCTTCCCGGAATCGCCGGACCCACTCGGGGGCTTCGAGCCCACCCCACGGCTCGAGCCCTGCGCCTGGGCCATCTCCGCAGGGCTGGGATGGGGGGAGGGCTCCCGACGCCTCCCGTGGCTTGACCTCGAGGGAGAGCCCTCCTTCAGCCCCACGTCGCGGGAGGGCGACCGTACCTCCCTCGTGCTGTCGTAGTGGCGCCCGCCCCGGCGCGGGCTCCGGGACCCGCTCCGGCGCTCGCGCTGGCGGTCACGCCCTCCCGCGTCCGCTTCTGTGTCCCGGCGGCGGTGCGGCGACGGACTCCGGGGACGCTCACGCCCCTGGTCACGAGACGCCCGGGGGATCCCTCCCCGAAGCTCGTGATGGCGCGGGCTCGACGCCTCCTCCTGACGCCCGCTCCTCCGCGGGCTCGACGGCGCCCTTGACGGCTCGCGGCGATCGGGCCCGAAATCCTTCTCGACCTGTCGGACGCTTCTCGAGGCCCGGCCCTCCTCCAGACCTCCCGCCTGGACTGGCGCGGGGGCGACCTCCGTTGGTGCTGTGGCGGAGGCGCTCCGGGTTCGGGGCTTCCTCACGACCGGGGGCACGTCCGCCGCAGAGCTCGATGGACCTCGGGCCCCCGACGAGGCAGGGATCGGCGCCGCCTTCCGCGGCTGCGTCCCGCGCGGTCCCTTCGCCGGGGGGACCTCCAGCATACCCTCCTGCACAGAGGAGCGGTCAGCCCTGTCATCGACGACCCCCGCGCGCCTCAGGCGCGCATCCATCCCCTCGTCGTCGCTCTCCTCCTCATCACCGCTCTCCTCCTCCGAGCTCGAGGAGCTCAGCTCGGGGGACCCGTCTCCAGGCTGACGGTTGCGACGAGCCTTCGCTAGTCTCTGCTCCCGAGCCAAGCGACGCAGGTTTTTGTTTTTCTCTTTCTTCTTCCTGGCATCCTTGCTCTCCGTGTCTTTCTGAGCAGAAAGGCGCCTCACCTGAGTATCCGCGGCGTCCTCCCTCACCGGGGGCCTCGACGCGCGACAAGTAAACGCCCCCTGAAAAAAAGAAGAAGCGTGACGAGACAAACCACAAGAAAAATGCAAAAGGTTCGAAGGAGGAGAAAGGGGGAGGGGGCTCGGAACAGCTCAGCTCGAGGGAGGCTCACCAGGTCGAGACACCCCTCGTCGGGTGCCATGGAGACCAGGTGGGTGTACTCAGGGATGAACGGCCCCTGGATCGTGATTGACACCCGGGAGATGCCCTCGTTCCGGGACAGCCTCTCCTCGGCCATCCTCGATCGATTAAGCGCCTCGAGCTTGGCCTCCGGCCCCATCTCGTGCATAAGAAGGGGGCGGTCCGCCAGCGGGAGAACTCTTCGCTGGTGGAACGCCCAAATGACCGCTTGCACGGTCAACTTCTTCTCATCCACCAGCGTCTTCATCATCTTCATCAGCGGGGCCAGGTGGCATTGCCTGTCCGCCGCGACGCCCCAGGTCCACTTCTCCGGGCGTTGAGCGAGGACCCTGCCGGTGTACTGCGGAAAGAGACCATCTTCATTCCGCAGATAGAACCAATGGTCGTCCCACCCGGCCTGGTTGGTGGAAAGCTTGTATCGCAGGTATTCACGGGGGACGTTGGCCGACGAGGTCCCAGCCCTCGCAGTGATGGCAAGGGAGCCCATGCGCACGAGCCGCCTCCCGCTGGGCTTTAGGGCCTTGATGAAGAGCTCGCCCCGGAAGAGATGGACGAACATCT
>VDCT01000169.1:0-17799 GCA_009763385.1 Coix lacryma-jobi var. lacryma-jobi
GCCAAGTTGAAGACTCAGTTAAATGAACTTTTAGAGAAGGGTTTTATCTAGCCTAGTTCTTCTCCCTGGGGGTGTCCCGCTATCTTTGTGAAGAAGAAGGACAAGACTCTGAGAATGTGTATAGACTATCGTCCTCTCAATGAGGTAACCATCAAAAACAAGTATCCCCTTCCTCGTATTGATCTTCTCTTTGACCAGCTTGCCGGAGCCAAAGTCTTCTCCAAAATAGATCTTAGATCAGGGTACCACCAGATCAAAATTAGACCCGAAGATATTCCTAAAACTGCTTTTACCACTCGATATGGCCTATATGAATATCTGGTCATGTCCTTTGGCCTAACCAATGCTCCAGCCCATTTCATGTATCTCATGAACTCTGTGTTCATGCCTGAGCTCGACAAATTCATGGTAGTATTTATTGATGACATCTTGGTATATTCCAAAACCAAAGAAGAACATGTTGAACATCTTCGTGTTGTGCTGACTCGTCTGCGTGAGCATCAGCTATATGCTAAATTCAGCAAGTGTGCCTTTTGGTTAGAAGAAGTTCAATTCCTGGGTCATGTGTTATCTGCTGAGGGTATTGCGGTTGATCCCGGAAAGGTGCAGGATATTCTGAAGTGGAAGTCGCCAACCACAGTTCATCAAGTCCGCAGTTTCCTCGGAATGGCTGGTTATTATCGCCGTTTCATTCATGGTTTTTCAAAAATAGCCAAACCTATTACAGAGTTGCTCAAGAACCAAGTCAAGTTTAAATGGACTCCAGAGTGTGAGCAGGCCTTTCAAACCCTAAAGAAGCTGCTTACCACAGCACCAATTTTAGCTCAACCAGATATTGAGAAGCCTTTTGATGTATACTGTGATGCCTCCGGAATTGGTCTTGGTTGTGTATTGATGCAAGAAGGAAGAGTCATTGCCTATGCATCAAGACAGCTCAAGCGACACGAAGAACATTATCCAACTCATGATTTGGAGTTAGTTGCAGTTGTACATGCACTGAAGATATGGCGGCATTACTTGTTGGGAAACAAGTGCCATATGTACACTGATCACAAGAGTTTGAAGTACATCTTTACTCAGGAAGACTTGAATATGCGACAAAGGAGATGGCTGGAATTAATCAAGGATTATGATCTAGAAATACATTACCATCCAGGTAAGGCAAATATAGTTGCCGATGCTCTCAGTCCGAACCCTCACTGCAATTGCTTGTCAGTAACACCCATGAATCTTAGTTTGTGTCAAGAGCTAGCAAAGTTGGGTATAGAAATAGTTTTGCAAGGAAGCCTGTCAAACGTTAGAGTCGAACCTACTATACGGGAAGAAATTATAGCAACCCAGAAAATGAACAAGGGGATAGGTCATATTATAGCAAAAGTCAAAGCTGGGGAAACAACTTGTTTCAGAGTTGATGAAGCAGGCGTGTTATGGTTTAAGGACCAATTGGTTGTTCCCAAGGTACCCGAGCTCAGACAGAAGATTCTTGATGAAGCTCATCTTACCAGGTTAGCCATCCACCCAGGAAGTAATAAAATGTATCAAGATCTAAAGCAAAGATTCTGGTGGACAAAGATGAAGATTGAAATAGCTCGCTACGTGGCTCAGTGTGACACTTGCCAAAAAGTAAAGGCAGTACATTTGAAGCCAGCTGGTGAGTTACAGTCTTTGCCTATTCCAGCTTGGAAATGGGAGGATATTAGCATGGATTTCATCGTGGGACTTCCAAAAACTTTCAAGGGATTTGACTCGATATGGGTAATTGTAGATCGTCTAACCAAATCAGCTCATTTTATCCCAGCTAAGACTACATATAGAACTCCTGTCTATGCTCGAATCTATATTGCCAGAATTCTAAGTCTTCATGGTGTACCCAAGACCATAGTCTCTGATAGGGGAACGCAGTTTGTCTCTCAGTTTTGGAAGCATTTACATGAATCATTAGGAACCAAACTCCTTTTTAGCACAGCATACCATCCCCAGACTGGAGGTCAAACTGAGAGGGTAAATCAAATCTTAGAGGATATGTTGAGATCATGTGTGCTCACCTATCCTGATCAATGGGATGAATGTCTTCCATTAGCAGAGTTTTCTTATAATAATAGCCACCAAGAGAGTATCAAGATAGCACCATTTGAAGCGCTTTATGGACAAAGATGTCGAACCCCGCTGAACTGGTCAGAGCCTGGAGAGAGAAGATTTTTCAGAGTTGACTTAGTAAATGAAGCTGAAGAAAAAGTAAAGCAGATACAAAACAACCTGAAGGTAGCTCAGACCCAACAAAAGAGTTACGCAGACAGAAGACGAAGACCGTTAGTATTCTCTGAGGGAAGCTATGTATATTTGAAAGTATCACCAATGAAGGGAGTGGTTCGGTTTGGAGTAAAGGGAAAGCTGGCACCTCGATACATTGGACCGTTCAAAATTATAAAGCGGTGTGAAAAGCAAGCTTACCGGTTGGAGTTGCCTGAACAACTTGCTGCTGTACATAATGTGTTCCATGTGTCTCAACTAAAGCAATGCTTGCGAGTGCCCGACAAAGTGATGAATTATGAAGGCGTAGACATTCAACCAGATATGACTTATTCAGAATATCCAGTCAAAGTGCTTGATCAAAAGGACCGAGTCACCCGAAGTAGAACTGTTAGATTCTATAAAGTGCAATGGGATCAACACTAAGAAGAAGAAGCCACCTGGGAATCTAAGGATTTTCTGTTGGAGCACTTTCCAAATTTTCTCGCTTCCATTTAGGTATGTGTTTCACTGGCTAGGGAAACTTACATTGGTACTTTAGAGGAGGGTCATAGATTTAGATCCTGACACATTTCCTTTTCCATTACTTAGTCAGTTAAACCAATCTCGTGACGAGATTTCTTTAAGGGGGGAGGAGCTGTAACACCTCTGGAGTTTAAGCCAACTAAAACCTGACATGTCATCATGAGCATGGAAATCATTCATGTAGCAACACTAAAGATGCATTTACAAATTTCATGTAACTTGATCTCAAGTGCATCATATGTTTGTTTCAACTCTGTTTTGCTCATTTGATGTGTAGTGCTTAAGGAATTGTAGTGGATGATTTCTAGTCAAGATAGATTTATAGGGTTACATGATTCATGAAATCACATGTCATTATAGTGGCCCTATGATAAAGGCTATGGTCCAAGCTGAATCTGGACATGGCCCTTAAAACAAAGTTGTAGATACTAATGAAATAAACAACTTTGGTATATAAGGTTAACACAGATTCTGCACAGGATTTGAATTGGAACAAATTTGTTTAAACCCTAGAATCTACCCTTGAACTACAACTCTCAAACTATTGAGAATCTGACCTTGGCCCTTTAATCAAAGTTGTAGGGAATGCCAAATGTGACAACTTTCATATTCACAGATTTTAATGTTCTTCTAGAAATTTCAAAGTAATTTGAGAATTCAGTTTGGGACAAATTTGAATTCAAACCATAATTCAAAAACTAGGCCGAATTGGAACATGGTTCTTTAAGCAAGTTTGTAGATCACAAAATTTTGAACAACTTTCATTCTTACGGATTTTGCACTTTAGTTCAAAATTTGGGCGCAATTAAAAAGGGGACAGAACTCACTGTAGCTACAGTCATGGAGGCTTGCATGGCCTCCACGGCGGCCGTCGTGGACACAGCGGCGTTCTGGCGTCGACACATCCCTATCCACGCGCCACTCGCTCCCACTGCATGCACAACTCGCTGGCGCACTCCCTGAGCTCCTCGCCGCCTACAAAAACCCTACGGTCGCCGTGGTTCTCTCCTTTCCCTTTCTCTCCATTTTCGGCCGGCAAGACCTGGGAGCGCCACCGGCGAAATTCACCGCCGACGGGCCTCCTCTGCTGTCGCTGGCCTAACCAGAGCTCTGCCATGACCTCACCCACCTTCCCAACCCACTGAATCGAGTCCTCAGCGCCCACATTGCCCGGTCGAGCTTCTTCTTCCCCAGCTCCGGCGAGCGGCCGCCGCGGCCACGCTCGTCGTCGTCCGGCGAGTAAGGAGACTCTCGGGTCAAATTGGTTGCGCCATTAGCTCCACCTCAACTCACTGATTCGCATCGGCTCACCGTTCAGGTCGCTACCACGCCGGTGGAGCCGGAACGCCGTCGCGGAGTCTGACCGCCGCTCTGCCATCGCCGCCACCGTCGACCTTCATCTCCCCGAGCACCTCCGACCTATCCAATGCGAGCACCAACCCTAGGTGAGGTCTCTGATGCCGATACTCGCATTCGTGTAGCCTCGACCGCTTTGGTTTGGCTCACTACTGGAGAAACGGCCTATTGCCCCGGGCCATTTTGGCCTTTAGCCCCGGACATGGAGCCGGGGCTAAGGAATCGGGACTAAAGCCCCGACCTTTAGCCCCGGTTCCATGGCCCGGGGCTAATGGAGGGATCTTTAGCCCCGGTTGGTAACACCAACCGGGACTAAAGAGGCCAGCCACGGTGGCCCGGCTGGAGGCCCCTTTAGCCCCGGTTGGTGACCAACCGGGGCTAAAGGGGCCTCCAGCCGGGCCACCGTGGCTGGCCTCTTTAGTCCCGGTTGGTGTTACCAACCGGGGCTAAAGATCCATCTGCTTTTTTCTTTTTTCTTTTTCTGTTCTTTTCAATTGGTTATTGTTTTTGGTTTTACAATTACATTAGGTTTTCTAATACGTATTCTTCGCTGCTAATATATTCTATTATATTAGGCCAGTTTCAAATACACGTATTATTCTTCGCTGCTAATAAATATATATAAACACATAAAATTTACAATTACACACAAATGAAATATGAAACTATACATATATATATATATTATAGAGCTAGCTATACACATATGTACATAAAATATACAACATTATCCATCATGCATGCTTAACTTGATATTTACACACAAATATAATACCGTTCCTAACTTAGAGGTCATACAAGTGTTCATCTTGGTTTGGCTTCATTGGTTCGTCTTTATTAAACCAATACTCGGTGCCAGACTTAAGGACATGGTCATTAAGGAAGCCCGCGATGGTCTCTTGAATTGCTTTGAGGCGGACCTTATCCATCACCTGGTTCTTCAACCATGTCTCCTTCAATTTGGATTAAAATAAAAAGAAAGTATTAACATACATAATATTTATGTAATAGCAACAAAAAATAAAATAAATTTATTTACATGTTACGTACTTGCTGACTCTGTAAAGGAGTTCTTTTTTCATACACCGTCAGGAACTCGCAAACATAGTACCCACATAAATTGTTTCCCGGTGACTGCCGTAGAACCCACTGTACAATATGTAAAAAGAGTACTCTCGGTTGAGCGTGCGTCTGCTGAGTGATGCTAATTAAGGTAAAGAGGCGGGGAGGTACTCTACAACTTACATTTAGGAGTAGAGGATCAGGAAGTTGCGCTTTCAGATCCGGACGGTGTTTCTGAACAAACCAAGTCCAAACCCTTCACAATAATTGGAACGTTAATTAACTATTGCAGAGTTAAAGAGCTATAGCAAGAATCAATATTTAAAGATCACATTACCCTCGGATAATATTAATCATATCTTGGTAATCTTCTTGTGGTTTTCTCAGAGAGTCATAGATTAGCAAACGACTCTCGTGGAGATCGATCACCATTAGAATCCAGTGAAAACTGCATTTATGTTTATATAGTCAACACATATATATATCTTTATGTCAACCTATAATAAAATGTGCATATGATAACAAAACTCACCTAAAGTTGTAGGGGAATAGTATATATTTTTTGTCCCTTTGGTTTACCAAGAACCTCCGCAAATTACTCTCTGTTTGAGTTTCCCATGCATCCGAGTGAGTATTGCTTGGGTGCTTGAAGACGATATATGGATCGATGAAACCAATCTCCTTGTCATTTTTACGCCTTAGTTGTCTCATCATGTTTCTGCACATGTTTACAAACGCTTGCTAGCAGTGTGAGGATAATTACTTATACATATACATAAGCTAAAGTGAGATTATTAAAAGAAACAATCACTTACAGGCAAAAGCAGCTGACGAGAGCTTTGTCGAGAGCGTCCATGTGGCAGAGCTGATGTAACTCATTAAACTGAACATATATGATGTCATCACCACGGAAGTAATCATGGTCTCTAATTCTGACGCAAATGTAGTCATCAGCTTTTCTGCCACACGCCGTAAGGTACCACTGATTTAGCAAGTGCATCTGTGTACCAAGATCCCTCAGGGCCGCTGGGTTGTACAGACTTTGGCCATATACATATGCCCTCTGCCATTTATCAACTTCTGGAGCACTTTTGATGCCTGCTTCTCCGAGTATGTTTTCCACATTCAAACCAGTTTCCTCGAAAAATGCAAGCAGTTGCTCAGGATTAACGTCTCCATATGCTCGTTGTATGATTTCCATGTTTGTACCGTATTCATTCCCAACAACAAGATTCGGCACTGATTGCTTCTCTTGTTCCCCGAGCTGTGGGACACCCTTTCCTGCTCTCTTCTTTGTCTTCTTCGCCTCCTCAATTGATTTGCTGAGCGTGCGATCATAGTCTGATTTTGGCGAAGCCTTACGGGCAGCACGTACCTTTTTTTGGTGAGCGTCCACAGTTTGCCTTAGTTTTTCAGGACGAACAAAAAGGTACGGCTTCTCCGGGTTTCGCTTTGCTCGACCACTAGCAATGGCAGCTTCGAAGAACTTGTTACAGTCTTTTTGCACTGCAGCGTCAGTCTCCTCCTCGGTCATGTCATATGCAAGTTTTGTCATCTTGGGAGCTGGTTTTCTCACAGGTGCTTTCTTCTTCGGAGGTGGTGGGGCTGACGCCTTTGTTTGTGTGACAGGCCTCTTCTTTGTTGGTGGTGGAGGTGTTGGAACCCGCCGTGGAGATGGGGCAGGTGGCGGTGTCAGAGCCCGCTTTGGAGGAGATGGTTGGGTCGGTGGCGGTGTTGGATCTCGTCGTGGAGGAGATGGGGCCGGTGGCGGCGTTGGATCACGCCGTGGGGGAGATGGGGCCGGTGGCGGTGTTGGATCCCATCGTGGAGGAGATGGGGCCGGTGGCGGTGATGGATCCCGTCGTGTTTGATCTTGATCATCATCGTCCGCAACACTGTGATCATGTGGTGAATGTAGAATTGGACTTAGGTTGGGGGATGTCCTGCTGCGAAAACAACATGGTATGAGTATCCATTTATACTATTAGCTCACCAATACTATTAAGTTTCATTCACTAATTTCATACACACCTAGGGATAGGTTGTTGAGGAGGAGGAGGTGATGCGCCAGGAATTATGATATAGCGCTTGCGCCAACATATGAATGTCTTCTCCGCTTCTCCTAATGTATTCTCGCCATCACCTCCTTTAATGTCAAGTTCGACATTCTCGTAACCTTTTACCACCCTGTCCACCGAGACGCTAGCATATCCAGGAGGTATTATTGCTCCATGACTTCTTGGTGTCTTCGTAGGATCGATAGGAGATACAACACCTATAGCCACCATGACTGTGGTATTCCCCTGTGGAATGTGCAGTTCACATGTCGTGAGAGGCTCGGTGATGTCGTCCACAGGAAAGCACAGTTCTGCGTCTGGGACCTCTGTGGAAGCGCAACTGCTTTTCATTTGCTCAGGGGGGCTGATGTTGACTCCCGGCTCTGATGCAGATTGCCTTTGCATTGCTAACTGCACTTGCCTTTTTATTTCCTCGTTCATTCTGCCTTCAAGTGCTTTTTCTCGCTCAACTGCTTCAAGAGCCGTGGCCTGTGACTGCATAACCATTTCTTCTAACCGGCGCATCCGCTGTGCCTCCTCCTCCTTCTTTCTCGCGCGGCTTCTATAGGTCTCTTTGTCCTGAGGGAAGGCATGTACCCATGACAGCTCCCCATAGCCTCTGGTTCTCCCACCATGTTCAAGATTCTCCAGGGCGTATGTCAGCTCGTCCTTGTCTCTGTTCGGCTGCCACCTGCCACTGGCAGCCATTTCTCTAGCATAAACAAATCTTTCTGCTGCTCTTTGGAGTTTTTCGCCATAGTGTACCCTTCCTGTTTGATGGTCCAGGCTTCCTCCATGACCAAAAAACCAATACTTGGCGCGCTCAGGCCAGTTTATCGATTCTGGTTCAATGCCCTTGGCTTGCAACTCTCGTTCCATTCTTTCCCATTTAGGAATGGCACTCTTATAGCCACCTGATCCCAAGTGATGGTGGTATTGTTTTTGTCGGGCATTCTGCTGGTTCCTTCTGATCCGTGCCTCACTCTCTTCTGATTTCTTGAATTCTACAAACTCATCCCAAAATGGCCTCAACTTGACGTAGGCCTTAGTGTTGAAATCCGGAGTTTGGTCCTTCTTGATAAATTTGTTGTATAAGTTCTTCTTCTAGCCCTGGAATAGTGTTGCCATTTTCTTCATAGCCCAGTCCCGAACTCTGGCCTTCAAATTTATATCTTCTGTTTCAAGTGTGAAATGTGCAAGGACCTCTTGCCAAACCAGTTCCTTATCAAGATCAGAGACAAAACTTATATCAGGAGCACTTGCCTTTTTCTTCCATTCACGAGCACTGATCGGGATCTTATCCCTTACAAGGCACCCACAGTGGGCAACAAATCTCTGTGCATGTTCTCCAAGTACTTGGCCTGTTTCCTCGTTGAATTCTGAGATAATGTACCGGCCCTCCAACGGCTTCTTCGGACCTCGTACGGTCCTACTCTTCCCGGTAGTCGTTGTCGATCCGGAGGGCTACATATGTAGGAACAGTAGATTATAAATACATTTATAAATAATTTAGAATTTCATGTGCACATAGAGATTATTGTAGGTATATACCTCGCCAGTATTTTCTTGCATTATTTCTTCATAATCGGCAAAGTATTGACTGCCGTCATCTACTTCTTGATTATTGTTATCATCACCTGCTAAATTTTGATTAGCGCCGCTGTTGATTAATTCGTACATTTCCTCCTCCATGCTGTCAACTGGGTCGGCCATTTCTGCGAATGACATGGAGGATAATAAACACCATATTTTTGCAACTAACGTGCATAGGGTTTCGGGTTTTGGGTTTCGGCTTTAGGGTTTACGGTTTGGGGTTTAGGGTTTAGTGTTTTGGGTTTGGGGTTTAGGGTTTAGGGTTTGGGGTTTAGTGTTTAGGGTTTCGTGTTTGGGGTTTCGGGTTTGGGGTTTAGGGTTAGGGGTTTGGGGTTGAGGGTTTGGGGTTTAGGGTTTAGGGTTTGGGGTTTGGGGTTTAGGGTTTCGGGTTTGGGGTTTAGGGTTAGGGGTTTGGGGTTGAGGGTTTCGGGTTTAGGGTTTAGGGTTTGGGGTTTGGGGTTTAGGGTTTGGGGTTTAGTGTTTAGGGTTTCGTGTTTGGGGTTTCGGGTTTGGTGTTTAGGGTTAGGGGTTTGGGGTTGTGGGTTTGGGGTTTGGGGTTTAGTGTTTGGGGTTTCGGGTTTGGGGTTTAGGGTTAGGGGTTTGGGGTTTCGGGTTTAGGGTTTAGGGTTTGGGGTTTGGGGTTTAGGGTTTGGGGTTTAGTGTTTAGGGTTTCGTGTTTGGGGTTTAGGTTTTGACAACATTAAAAATAACATATATCCATGAAGACTATATTCGTAAAAATAACACTACCGACATGATCGAAAAGTCATATCCAAGTGATTATTCTATAAACATATCCAAGTGATTATTCCATAAACATATCCAAGTGATTATTTCATAAACATATACATGACCGATATAAATAAATGTTTACATATCTAAAGACCAAATTATCTAAGTGATTATTCCTCCTCCATCTAACACATGCAAAGGACACACCGTTGATGAGAGGACGACGACGGACGACGGCGAGGATGATGTCGCGGTGAGGACGACAACAGACGACGCCGAAGATCACGTTGCGGTGAGGATCACACGGTGAGGATGACGGCGGACGGCGCGGTCAACGCGACCAATCTCTTTTATCTACATGTGTGTAAACATAATATTTTGTTAGGGTAAAAACTATTTTCTATTTTCAATTCATATGGATTTCTATTTTCCTTTTCCTATTACACACACAGTGCACACACACTTTAATTACACACTACACACACATGCATACACTGCACACAGTGCACACACCACACACGCACACGCACAAACACTTCACACACACACGCACGCGCGGTGGCACTCCTCACCGGCAGCGCGAGGACGGAGGCACACGGCCGGAGCGGCCGCGAGACGACGGCGAGGACGAGACACGACGGCACAAGGGGAGCAACGGCCGGCGGCGAATGGCGAGGATGTCACGACGGCGGCGAGCGGCAAAAGCGAGCTCGACGGACTACATGTGTAAACATACTATTTTGTTAGGGTAAAAAACATTTTCTATACATATTTTCTATAAATATATATTCATTTTTCTATGAACATATATAAATGTCCAAAGGAACACATGATTCATTCTTTTTTCTTTTTTCTTTTTCTTTTTCTTTTTCTTTTTCTATACACTGCACACACACGGCGAGCAGACCGGCCGGCGAGCACCACCACGGCGAGCAGACCGGCCGGCGAGCACACGCACACACAACACACGCACACACCGGCGAGCATCACCACGGCGAGGACGACGGCGCGCGGCGAACGGCGAGCACCACGACGAGGACGACGGCCCCGGCGAGCACCACGGCGAGGACGGCAGCGGCGCGCGGCGAACGGCGAGGACGAGGCGCGCGGCGGCGCGCCCGCGCGAGAGGAGACGCGGCGAGGGCCGAAGATCGACGGAGGGAGGAGGGCGGCGCGGGAGAGGACGACGGGGAGGCGGACGTCGGCGAGAGAGCTCGAGGAGGACGACGGAGGGAGGAGGCGGCGGCGTGGGAGGCGGCGGCTCGGGCGTCTCGACGTCGATCTGAGGAAGGAGGGCACTGTGCCCTATATAGGCGGGGAGGCTTTAGTCCCGGGCCGTGGCACCGCCCGGGATTAAAACACCTTTAGTCCCGGGGCGTAAGCCCACCCGGGACTAAAGGGGGGGACTTTTAGTCCCGGGTGGTGTTACGGCCCGGGACTAACACCTTTAGTCCCGGGGCGTAATCCCACCCGGGACTAAAGGGGAGACTTTTAGTCCCGGGTGGTGTTACGGCCCGGGACTAAAGGTACCTTCAGTCCCGGGTGGTGCTACGGCCCGGGACTAAAGGGTCTTCTCCCGCCTTTATTTTTGGGTTTTCTGTGTTTTGGGTTTTGAATTAGGTTTTGGGTATATTAATATGTTGTAATACTTGTTATTTGCATAGTAAATTCAATATTTGGCATAAAATTACTTAAAAATAACATTTGTGTTTCCTTTTACCTTATTGTATAGTAGAAAATTTTGTAACATAAATTCTTTCTTTTCTTATAATAACAAATATAAATGTAAAGAAAAATTTATATTTTGTTAATGCAAAAATAAAATGTTAAATTTAAATATCTGAAACAACTGGTGCTCGATAGGAAAATATTTTTTGTATTATATGAACGTTAAATTTTGGGTTGTTTATCTTTTATTGTCCAAATAAGTTGGCACGGGTGAGGCAACCAATAAGTTTGTGTTTTTTCGGAGATGGTTTGCTACTTTTTCCGGTTTAACTTGCACCCAATAATTATAGGTTCACTTGCACCCAGAATGGAGCCAAACTTTTACCAACTTTTATCTCATTCGACATAGAAAAAATGTAATAATTAAAATAATGATCAGATGCTTGCCAAAAATAAATCAAGTCATTTCGACAACGACATCAACGAACCATGACTATGCATAATCATTATTAGCTGTAATATATAATATTAGTTAAAACATCACTATATATATATCAAGCGGGTACACTGGTGATCTTTTTCTTGACGTATGTTCCTTGGTCATGATCATGTCGTAACCATGGAGTCTCCTCGGCATTTAGCAGGATGCTTGGGTCTTTGGTAACACTGAAGGGCGGTATTCGGTCATCCCTTTCATAATCTTCTGACATGTCTGACTTGTCCTCAATTCCCACGATGTTTGTTTTTCCTGAAAGAACTATGTGGCGTTTTGGCTCTTTGGTTAATTTATCATCATTTTTCCCTCTCTTGAGTTTTGTAGACATGTCTTTCACGTAGAACACCTGAGTCACATCAGCAGCAAGGACGAATGGTTCATCTTTGTATCCAATATTGTTGAGATCCACTGTTGTCATTCCATACTCCTTGTCAACTGTTACTCCGGCTCCGGTCGCCTTGACCCATTGGCATCGGAACAAAGGGACTTTAAAATTAGGTGCGTAGTCTAGTTCCCAAATCTCCTCTACGCGGCCATAATATGTTTGCCTCTTCCCAGATGGGTCTGTGGCATCTACGCGAACACCACTGTTTTGGTTCGTGCTCCTTTGATCTTGGGCCATGGTGTAAAATGTGTTTCCATTGATCTCATACCCTTTGTACGTGAGGATGTGCCATGACGGTTGCCTAGCCAACAAATATAGTTGCTCATCAATATTGTTATTACCCAGACATTCCTTTCGCAACCAAGTGCTAAAAGTATTCATGTGCTCACGTGTTATCCAAACTTCATTCTTCTCTGGAAATTGGGATCGTAGGAACTCCTTGTGTACATCGATATATGGATCCACCACGGTTGAGTTTTGAAGAACTGTGTAGTGCGCTTTATTGAAATAATCATTCCCCGTACCGATATATGTTTTCTTCCCTAGTGTCCCCTTTCCACATAGCCTCCCCTCGTGCCGCGATTCAGGAACACCAATCGGGTCAAGGTCAGGAATGAAGTCAACACAGAACTCAATGACCTCCTCTGTCCCGTAGCCCTTGGCGATGCTTCCTTCTGGCCGAGCACGTTGGCGAACATATTTTTTCAGTACTCCCATGAACCTCTCAAAGGGGAACATGTTGTGTAGGAACACATGACCGAGAATATGAATCTCCTTGACCAGGTGAACTAGGAGGTGTGTCATGATATTAAAGAAGGATGGAGGAAACACCAACTCAAAGCTCACAAGACATTGAACCACGTCATTCTGTAGAGTAGCCAGTTCTAGTGGATTAATTGCCTTCTGAGAAATTGCATTGAGGAATGCACAGAGCTTCACAGTGGCAAGACGTACATGTGGAGGTAGAATTCCTCTTAAAGCAACCGGAAGCAATTGCGTCATAAGCACGTGGCAGTCATGCGACTTTAAGTTTAGGAATTTCTTCTCTTGCATATTTATTATTCCCTTTATATTGGAGGAGAATCCAGATGGAACCTTGATGCTGTTTAGGCATTCAAACATAATTTCCTTCTCTTCATTGCTAAGAGTGTAGCTAGCAGGTCTTAAGTAATGGCGTCCATCATCTGTCTTCTCTGGATGTAGGTTGTCTCGTTCTTTCATGCGCTGCAACTCTTGTCGTGCTTCAAGTGTATCCTTAGACTTCCCATACACACCCATGAATCCTAGAAGGTTGACACAAAGATTCTTTGTCAGGTGCATCACGTCGATCGCGTGGCGGACCTCTAGTACATGCCAATAGGGTAGCTCCCAAAATATTGACTTCTTCTTCCACATGGGTGCGTGTCCCCTAGCGTCTTTCGGAACAGGTTCACTGCCCGTCCCCTTTCCAAAGACTACTTTCACATCCTTGATCATCTCAAGTACATCTTCCCCAGTTCTGTTGCGAGGCTTGCTCCGGTGGTCTGTCTCACCTTTAAAATGCTTGCCTTTCTTTCTAACCTGGTGATTTATCGAAAGAAATCGACGATGCCCAAGATACACTACCTTTCTACATTTTTTCAAATATACACTATCCATGTCATCAAAACAATGTGTGCATGCATTATATCCCTTGTTTGACTGTCCTGAAAGATTACTTAGAGCAGGCCAATCATTGATTGTTACGAACAACAATGCTCGCAGGTCAAAGTGTTCCTGTTTGTAATCATCCCACACACGTACACCTGATTTACTCCATAAAAGTAGCAGTTCCTCAACTAATGGCCTCAGGTAGACATCGATATCGTTGCCAGGCTGCCTCGGGCCTTGGATGAGCACGGGCATCATAATGAACTTCCGCTTCAAGCATAACCACGGAGGAAGGTTGTACATACATAGAGTAACAGGCCACGTGCTATGACTACTGCTCTGTTCCCCAAAAGGATTCATCCCGTCCGTACTTAAACCAAACCTTAAGTTTCTAGCATCTTTTGCAAATTCTGGGAATTCTCTGTCTATTGCTCTCCACTGGGACCCATCTGCAGGGTGTCTCAACATGTTGTCTACCTTACGGTCTTCTTTGTGCCATCGCACCAACTTTGCATGGTCCTTGTTTCTGAACAGACGTTTCAGGCGTGGTATTATAGGAGCGTACCACATAACCTTGGCCGGGATTTTCTTCCGGGGACGTTCTTCACCCTCAACATCGCCAGGGTCATCTCGCCTGATCTTATATCGTGACGCGTTACATACAGGGCATTCATCCAAATTCTCGTATTCCTTGCCACGGTACAGGATGCAGTCATTAGGACATGCATGTATCTTCTGGATTTCTAAACCCAAAGGACAGACCACTTGTTTTGCTTCGTACGTAGTGGCGGGTAATTCGTTAGGCTTCGGAAGCATCTTTTGTTTTATAATCTTCAATAATTGTCCAAATGCCTTATCAGATACACCATTCTGTGCCTTCCATTGTAGCAACTCAAGTGTTGTGCCTAACTTTTTTTGTCCATCTGCAGCAGACGGATATAGTAATTTCCTGTGATCCTCTAGCATACATTCAAACTTAGCCTTCTCCTTATCACTTTCGAAATCTCTTTGTGCATCACGAATGACATCACCAAGAGCATCATCTTCAGCGACTGTGTCTCCTGCACTTGCCTCTTCTTCACCTTCCTCCATTGCAGTATCACCAAAGTCACCGTATTGAGCAATAATGTCATCGTCAGGGTCCAATTGTTCTTCTTCACCTTCTTCCATCATAACCCCAGTTTCTCCATGCTTCGTCCAACAACTATAGTTTGGCATGAAACCCGACTTGAACAAGTGTGAGTGAAGACTCCTTGAGCTAGAATATTCCTTCGAATTATTACAAAGGGCACATGGGCAGCACATAAAACCATTCCGCTTGTTTGCCTCGGCCACTCTTAAAAAATAATGCACGCCATCAATGAACTCTTTTGAGCGACGATCGACATTGTACATCCAGTGACGTGTCATCGTCTGCATTATATGACATATCACATAATTATATCGATCTCTCATTCTTATAAACAAATAAAATTATAAAATGTCTGACATAAAATTTAGTAAGAATCACTGGTGGCATAAAAGTAGTAGCAGTTGAACTTGTCTAATTAATTAATTATTACATCAAGATAACAGTGCAGCCTAATCCACTTGGCCACAACCAAAGCAACTAACAACACCTGCACATTTTTCCCACATCACAGTCCAACAAGATGTACTGTCTGCCACTCCAACCGGATAGGAAGGTAAGGTAGGGGTAGGTGCAGTAGGAATTGAGTTGATTCTTGAGTTAAAAGCATCTAGAGCTGCAGAAGCTTCCTCAAAAGACTTGTACTTTTTATGCACAGCTCCCTTAACTTTGAGGACATACTGACTGCACTCGGCCCAGCTGGTGTAAATACCTGGTTTGGTGCCCTCGAAAACAACATACCAAGCAGGCATCCTTCTGCGTTTTGTAAACTAAAGTATTATATATTTCTAATTTCTGTAAACAACTAATTTAACTGATCTCTATTTCTCCAAAATAATAAAATATACTAATTAAACCGGTCACATTTTGTAAACTAAAGTATTATATATTTCTAATTTCTGTAAACAACTAATTTAACTGATCTCTATTTCTCCAAAATAATAAAATATACTAATTAAAACGGTCACATTTTGTAAACTAAATTATTATATATTTCTAATTTCTGTAAACAAATGATTTAAATGATCTCTATTCCTCAAAAAAAACTAATTAAACTGTCACATTTTCTAAACTAAAGTATTATATATTTCTAATTTTTATGTAAACAAATGATTTAAATGATCTCTATTTCAAAAAAAACTAATTAAACCGGTCACATTTTCTAAACTAAAGTATTATATATTTTGTTTTTCTAAACCGGTCATATTTCTCTAAAAGACTAAAATAAACTAATTAAACGGTCATATTTTGTTTTTAGATTAATAATTTGAACTATCAAGTCAATGAACTCAAAATAGCTACAAAAATGAATACTTAAGCTAGTAACCTTTCAACGAGTCGATGGCGGTGTAGATGTGATGAAATAAATCAATCGCCGGAGATGTGTTAACAAACAAAAATCACCGGAGGAGAAGAGAGCAAACAAGCAAGCAAGAGCAAGCAGTGACTGAATGAAGAAAAATGAAGACAGGAGCTATCGGGCACGGCTGGAGGTAGAAGAACATTTCAAATATAGGGAGGGACATTTAGCCCCGGTCCTTATTCCCAGCCGGGGCTAAATGTTGGCATTTAGCCCCGGCTGGGTACACACCAACCGGAACAAAACCTTTTAGTCCCGGTTGGTTTTACCACCCGGGGGCTAAAGATGCCACATTAGCCCGGCTGCATACCACCAACCGGGGCAAAACCTTTAGTCCCGGTTGGTGTTACGGCCCGGGGCTAAAGATGCCAACATTTAGCCCCGGCTGCATACACCAACCGGGGCAAAACCTTTAGTCCCGGTTGGTGTTACGGCCCGGGGCTAAAGGCCGGTCTTTAGCCCCGGTTGGTAACACCAACCGGGACTAAAGGCCCCTCTGACAATTGAGCCGTTGGGCTGGGGAGCTTTAGCCCCGGTTGGTGTTACCAACCGGGGCTAAAGGACTTTCTAGTCCCGGGCGCAAATTTTTCCGTGGCTAATGCTGATTTTGCAAATCGTCCAAAGGCCTGTTCTCTAGTAGTGATACTATTCTTTTTCATGAGGGCGCCCTTAGAGTTTTGTATCTCTAGTGTCACAACTTTGTCATTACCATAAATAATTACTATTATAAATAGTTAAGTGACGAAACAATGTAGTAGTAATTGAGTTTGTATTTATTTGGAGTACTAATTTAGTTTGTATTTGTTGCCATGACTTTGAAATGTTGCTTAATTATTTACTCCGGATAACTTTCTTAATTGGCACATGTAAGGTTTCTAAATGTAGATTTCTGTAGTGTCGTATTTAATTAACTTTTGTACGTTATTTTTGAAGTAGATTTCTGTAGTGTTAAATCTATGTGTATCCATGGTTATGGGCAGTGCTCTTTCAACTCCAATCATGTCGAGAATACAAGAGCCAAAGGCACGCAAGCACCAATAGCTAGGCCAGGTCACATAAGGCGTGTTTGGTTTATTGTTTAGACGAGTCTGGCTAGCGAAACTAACCTAAGCTAGTCGAAGTCTGTCCCTAGGAGGTTAAGATGGGCTTGTTTAGTTGCGCGTGCTATCTAAGCCTGGCTGGCTAGCATGAGGATGTGTTTGGTTGTCTTGTTTGTTACCTCTTTGAAACATTTTAGTGAACACGTGATGGACCTCCTCAGTGAGCACGCCACACGGTGGCGGCAGCAGCAGTAGTAAGGAGAGCAGTGCGAGCAACGACGGCAATTGGAAAAGGAGCAATGGCTAGTAGTACTGTGAGAGAGGAGGCCGACGAGGCCACCACGACGGTAGTCGTAACGTACCAGGGAGCAAATGCACGCAAGTTCGATGCCGCAGTCATGGAGCACCAAGATCTGAGCAAATCAACGCCACCATGACCGGAAGTCGACAACGATTTCCTTTGTGCGAGACGCTGCCATTCCCGACGTCGGTGGCCGAAAGGGCGAGGGCGAGCGTC
>VDCT01000026.1:0-28818 GCA_009763385.1 Coix lacryma-jobi var. lacryma-jobi
TTCTCTGTTGCTCGCAATCTGATTTTGCGTCTTCAGAATGAGTTCCCTTTGAACTCTATGCGAGCAATATTCGAGTGATGATTTGGTTCCGAATCAAGAATTCGGATTTTGAGAAGTTTTGTAACTCTTTGGGTTTAGAGCATCAGTTTTCTTCCCCCTACACACCCTCAGAATGGTGTTGTAGAGAGGAAGAATCGGACCCTTGTAGAGATGGCCAGGACGATGCTCGATGAGCATAGGACTCCTAGGCGATATTGGGCCGAAGCTATGAACACTGCATGCTATATTTCCAATCGCATTTTTCTTCGAGCTTTCTTGAAAAAGACCTCTTATGAGTTGCGTTTTGGAAAACTCCCCAAGGTGAGTTATTTTGAGTTTTTGGTTGCCATTGTTTTATACTCAAAAAGGGCAACTTGGACAAGTTTGAGTCTCGTTCTTCTGACGGTGTGTTTTTGGGTTATGGCACTCACACTCGAGCTTATCGTGTACTTAACCTTGACACTAACCGAGTCATGGAGACATCCGATGTCACCTTCGACGAGACCATGGTTTGTCCTTCTTCTCGTTTTGAGCGTGCAGGTGATCATGAGGATGGCGAACCTCTTTTCGATGATGAAGAAGAAGGTGCTGAAGGGTTAGATGACCCAGCACCTCCTCCACCTGCTGTGCCGCAAAGAGCGGCCTCTACGACGACTCACGGCCCCGACACATTGTCTTCCTGGGGGCCGTGGGATCCGCCACCCCGAGCGGTACCCTTTGTACCCGGGGAGGCACCAACTGCTGTTGAGGGGGAGGCCACTTCGGCAAGGGAGGCACCACGACACATTCAGCGCCAGCACCCGCCTCAGCAGATGATCGGCAGCATGGACGAACGCGTCACCCGGTAAAGGCAAATCTCTCACTTTGCTCATTCTGCATTTGTTGCTGATTTTGAAACCCGGGATGTTGGACACGCTTTGACGGATCCTGATTGGGTCAATGCCATGCATGAGGAGCTTGAGAACTTTGAGAGAAATCGGGTTTGGGTTCTAGTGTCTCCACCTTCTGAGTGTCATCCAATTGGGACAAAATGGGTTTTCAAAAACAAACAGGGAGAAGATGGCCATGTTGTGAGAAACAAGCCAGACTCGTAGCCCAGGGATATAGTCAGAAGGAGGAGGGGATAGACTATGAGGAGACATTTGCTCCTGTAGCACGTTTGGAGGCTATTAGGATACTCTTGGCTTTTGCTGCATCCAAAGGTTTCAAACTTTTTCAAATGGATGTCAAGAGTGCCTTCTTAAATGGCTACATAGAAGAGGAGGTGTCTTGTTAGACAACCCCCCGGTTTCGAAAATCCCAAGTTTCCAAACCATGTCTTTAAACTTCACAAAGCTTTGTATGGTTTGAAACAAGCCCCTAGGCCTGGTATGATAGGTTGAAAACCTTTTTGCTTGCTAAGGGTTTAAAATGGGATGTGTAGATAAAACGCTCTTTCTCCTCAAGCAAGGCAGTGATACTCTCTTGGTCCAAATTTACGTGGATGATATCATTTTGGTGGTTCTTCTCACGCTTTGGTTGCCAAGTTTGCAGACATTATGAGCAGGGAGTTCGAGATGAGCATGATGGGCGAGTTGACGTTTTTCTCGGGTTGCGAATCAAGCAAACCGGGAAGGACGTTTGTGCACCAAGGCAAGTACACCAGAGATATCTTGAAGAAGTTCGACATGGGTGAGGCCAAGCCTCTTCCAACACCCATGGCGACCACGACGGCCCTAGATGCGGACAAGGAGGGAGAAGCAGTGGACCAGAAGGAGTACCGGAGTATGATCGGGTCGCTGCTGTACCTGACGGCGACATGCCCGGACATCCAGTTCGCGGTGTGCCTCTGCGCGCGCTTCAGGCGTCGCCGCGCACCTCTCACCGTCAGGCGGTCAAGCGCATTGATGAGGTACTTATCCTTCTCTCCAGAATTCGGGATTTGGTATTCTACTTCCTCCACTCTTTCCCTTTGCGGTTATTCCGATGCCGATTTTGCTGGTTGCCGTATTGATCGCAAGTCCACTTCTGGGACTTGCCAGTTTATTGGTTCTTCTCTTGTTTCGTGGTCTTCTCACAAGCAGCCTAGCGTCGTCCAGTCTACCACGGAGGCTGAGTATGTTGTTGTGGCTAGCTGTTGTTCCCAGTTACTCTGGATGATGGCCACTTTGCGTGATTTTGGTCTGAGCTTTTCTCGTGTTCCATTGCTTTGTGACAGCACGAGTGCGATTAGCGTTGCTAAGAACCCCGTGCTTCACTCGAAGACCAAACACATTGATGTGCGCTTTCATTTTCTGTGAGACCACTATGAGAAGGGTGATATCGACCTTCGTCATGTCGATAATTATCATCAGCTTGCTGATATTTTTACCAAGCCTTTGGACCAATCAACCTTTAATCGGTTGAGAGGTGAGCTTGGTGTGTGTTTCCCTTTTAGATAGGGGGAAACACTTTGGATTTGTATGTTACACTGACTTTTTGGTTTCAGTGTTTTTGTTCTTTTTGATTTCTTCATGCATCTTTTGCATTTCAGCATACGCTTTTACATTCTGAGCTTCATGTGTATAATCTGAAGAATGTAACTATGCTCTGTGTAGTTTTTACTCCGATGCTTTATGTTGATGTGTAGCTTATGCTCTTTCTGATCACTAGTACATACTATGAGCTGAGCTATTTTTGAATGGTGAATTTGTTAATGAACTTAAAACTTGAAAATATCACCATTGAGATATGCAACTAGCATGTGTAGGATATGTTGAAGTCACATGTGCTTTTCATATATGCTAGGTTGCTATGTCTCTAGTGTTGAGTCATTCACTTGCTTGGTATGTCATATTCTGCTTTAAAATCTGAACCAAGTTAAGTGAATTAGAAAGATCGAGATGGGTTTGCTTGTTAGCACCTCACAGTTTCGAGACTGTTTCTCATTACACTTTGAGTTAAACTTGAGCTGTGTAGTGTATGACTGAAACTGTTGCTTAAGCTTCTGATTGCTTATGCATAGGCTTCGCACAGTTGGAAGTTAGGCAATAACAAGCATTTAACCTCTCGCAGTCACAGTTGTTAGAAAATTTCAAGTAATTTTCATGTGAATTCTTATGTCAACTCATGCGTCTCTGATTATAAATCTGAAATCTAAGTATATGCCTAAATGATATCAGCATGATGTTGAACTATGCTAGGGGTAGTCACCTTGTATACATGATTAGCACTTGTTGACTTCCTGTCATACATGTCTGTGCTATTTTGATGGTGAATATCTTTCGGCTACAAATGCTCTTTTGCTCTCATTTCAGACTTAGTGATCAGTTTGAGCCTTTGCTAGCATTCTGTGCATTTTTCTGAGTCATCGGATCAGAACTCTGTAGAGCATCTTTGCACTCTTTTGAGTATACTCTGAAGCTCCTAACTTGCATTTTGACTCATATGCATTTTGGAAGGGGAGAATCTTCTTTTAGCACTTTTCTGAGGGGGAGCCTATTTCTTGATAAGTGCATTTTCAACTAAGGGGGAGAAATTGCAAATCATTACCCTCCGTTTCAGCTAAGGGGGAGCTTCCTGGTTGTTTGCACTATTCGAGGGGGAGTCTGTTTCCAGTTGAGTCTTTGACATTTTCAATTGGTTTGGAGCGGTTTGCTAGTTGCGTTGAGCCTTAGCTCTTTCTCTAGGGACTAGCATTTGCTTTTCAGATTTTCAATTGGTGTCGAACTCTTTTTGGTAACAGTCGGTATCGAGCTTTCTTTGCTAGTTGTGTTGAGCCTCTGTGCCTCTATCTTGAGGGACTAGCATTTTGCTTCGATATTTTCGATTGGGTTTTTGCTAGCGGTGTTGAGCCTATTCTACCTCTTCTTGAGGGCTAGCTTTGCTTTGCTTGGTTGCGTCGAGCCGTTGCCCATGTCTTTGGGGACCAAGTTCTTTCGTTCTTTCCACTTGACCTTCTTCGGCTTTGCTATGCTTTTGGGTCATTTGGTCGAGTTTCTTTTCTCCTTCTTCCTTCTCTCTTTCTATTATGATTTGTGTTGGAAGTTGACAATGCACTCATCAAGGGGGAGATTGCGGATACATGGGTGTATGCCGGGTCTCTGAGTGATGAGTGATTGTCAACTGGGATGATGCGCATATTCTTTGGCTTGTGTGTGCAGGTGTCGAGCACGGATACAGTGATCGAGGCGAGGTGAAGTCAAGTAGGTCAAGTAGAGACGTGTCGTGCCGATGGACCGAGAGTGGCGAAGGGGCGGACGTGAGGCTTGGACTGAGGGACCAGAGGCCCGAGGATCAGCTGTGGTGGCTGGCACAGCCTGTGACGACAACAAGTGAAGACTTGCGGTCATGTGTTGCCTGAGTCGTGGACTTGGGGACACGTGTCGGTGGACGGGGTGCACGGGTGGTGCATCCCATCTACGACGTCGGTTTGTGGTTGAGCCAGGGAAAAACCATGGTGGACGGTTTCCAGGTTTGGGCCTCAAAACCTGGGTGCGGATGGTTTCGAGTTTGGCCACAAAACTCGGGCTGAGGACGGTTTCCAGGTTTGGGCCTCAAACCTGGGCGCTGAGGGTTTGCTGAGTTTGGCCTCAAAAACTCAGAAGCTGGTAGGCTGGTTTCCCGTTTGGGCCTCAAAATCGGGGGTTGGCTGGAAAGGCTGGTTTCCCGGTTTGGGCCACAAAACCGGGGGTGCAGAGCGAGGGCGGCACGTGGCAGCAATCAGGAGGTTGCGTCGAGGCAACGCTACGAGTTGTGCGGGCGTGGCCATCGGATACACCTACCACCGAGTTGGTCCAGAATAACCTTAGGGTTTAGCTGGTTCGCTGTAAGTAGTTAGGGGTAGAGTGGGAATTAGGAATAGGTTAGAATTAGGATAAATAGGGGGAGACACCCACCTCCCCATTTATCTCAGTAGTCATCTCAGTCATTTGCTCTTTGCTTCTAGGGTTTCCTGCTCTCCCAATCCCCTGCTGTAGCTAGCTGAGATCCGCAGAGAACCATACCTCTGTGTACTGGAGATTTTGAGGAAGTGAGGTCGTAACCTCACTGTTGTAGCGTGTGGTAGCCACACGGTTGCAGATCGATGTGTTGATTCACGTTTTGATTCGTGTTCTTCGCGTTCTTCGTTTCTCCGCGATTTTCCCGTCACTCGATCTCTCTCCCTACTGCGTCTTTGTGAAATCCGTTTGAATCAACTTGCTCGTATTTGAAAGGAGATCATTTCCACCGAAGGAATTCATCTATCTCCCTATGAACAAGTAGATTGGGTTGATTTCGTTTTCGTGGCGCTTTTTGGTTCATCCTCCTCCCCTTTGATTCCCGGTGATTGACTCGATTTGAGCGAATGATTTCTTGGGGATAGTCTCCTAACTACTCCGTGATCATCCTCTCCAAGTTTGGGAACGTGGGATTTTGATTTGAATCGATTTGGAGAAGATTTGGGAGAAGGGCGATCAAAATCGCCCTCCCTGAGTGACCGCGGACAGTCGCCACTCAGGGCGCGGACAGTCCACGCGTCGGGGACGAGCCAGACCAGTGGCACTGTTCTTCGGCTGATTTGGCTTTTGTTGAATGGCGGACAGTCCGCAGTTCAAAGCCGCGGACAGTCCGGGAACGTCCAGGAGACTTGCAGCAGCACTTCCGTTTTGCTCATTTGGCCGGCGGACAGTCCGCGACCTAAGCCCGGACAGTCCGCCACTGGGCAGACAGTCCACGACCATACTGGCGGACAGTCCGCGAATCGGCTGTTTGCTCCGGTTAGTGCGTTTTCTCTCCCGGCTTGTACGCTTGGTCTCCGGACTTCTCGTTTGGCCCTAGAGTTGACCAAGGAACTCTCTAGGTATCTTTGCTACTTGTTAGCATAAGTATTAAGAGTTTCTCGACGTAGCCGACAATCTACGTTCGGGACTTGGTTTTTGGGGTTGTGTTCGAGCCGGAGCTTTAGGCATTTGGTTTGCTATCTTCTTGTGGTGCCTCGCTGTGATCCTAGGGATCATCCACCTCTTCCAAGGGTCGTGCGCATCACAGTTTTGTTCGCAGTTTCTCGGGGTTGATTGTGGGACATTTGGCCAAAGTTTCGAGAGAAATTTTTGAGCTCCCAACCCCCCTCTGGTCGCCTTGCTAGTGCTTTCTCGGTCCTTCATCCTTAGTCAGGATAAGTAGCTTATGTGTGCTGCTAGAGAGTGCAAGGAGTTTAGGCAGGAGAAGTGGGAGGATACGGTGAAGGAACTTGAATCTGTCAAGTCCACCGTAGTTGTTACCGATGAGGAGGAGTGTGAGATGTGCACACACACATGACTGACCTTCTCACTTTGAGAGGTAAGTATGGGCGTTGGTAGGAGAGGTGGATGAGCTGAAGGCTAGATCTTCGCTATTGGGTGCGTGCAAGTCTTGTGCTGGCTTGCAAACCGAGTTGACAGAGAAGAATGCCAAGATTGTGTCTCTTGAGAAGGCCAGCTCGGGTAGCATTGTGTGTCCAGGTGTGTTTTGTGTGAGGGCCTGGAGATGGAGATAGCCAATGTGAAGCATGACAAGATGCAAACCGAGGAGGAAAACACATACCTTCGGACCATCTTGTCATGGGTGTCTTATGGTGAGCCGCAGCTTGGGATGATGATCTCCCAATTCAAGCGTGCTGCAGGAGGTCCAGGTGTAGGTTTTGCTCTGGGTGTTGATGTTTCATCTTTCGGCAAGATTGGAGAGTCGAGTGGTTTGAACCCATGTGAGAAGCCCAACTCCACCACTACTCCCAAGCTTACCAAGATTCCACCCAAAGAGCCTCTCAAGCCTAACACCAAGGATGGGGTCTTTGTCGAACCTCCGAGAGCTCCACCCAAGAAACAATCATGGGCTCCCAAACCAACCACCTCAAGAACAAGTTGGACACCATGCCACCCATCCAGGAGAAGCTTATGCCACAGAAGGGCAAAGTGATTCATACCCACTACCGTGAGTACCAACAACCCCTTTGAGAGCGTGTGAGGTACCATTGTGAGCACTGTGGGCGAGATGGACACTTGAGCGAGTTTTGCTTTCGGCGCAAGAGAGAGGCGCGCCGTGCTAGGGAGATGAACAATGCGGACATGTACCATCCTTTCCATGATGTACATGCACCGAATGTTCAGAGGCGTGCTGCTAGGCCCAGAGGTCCAGAACCTCAAGTTCCCAGGCCTAGGCAGCGGAGAGGACGTGCCCGGTGGGAGCCTGCAGTTGTAGGCTATGGACCCCGTGGCGGTGGCGTGTTGTAGAGCATTTTCCTCCACCGCGTTTTGAATATCGCGATGGACGCTCTTCCTTAGCGGACCACGTTTTCCTCAACGTGGTGATCACTTCCCCCACAGGCGTGCTAGGAATGGTTTTTCTTCTAACCGTTCTTTGAGCAGCGGGTCCAACACTGGTATTCTTCCTACTTCACTAACCCCAGTGTTGGACCGTATGCTCACCCTATGTCTTTATTGATGTAGGTAAAACCAATGGAGGACGTTTGGTTGGTGGATTCCGGGTTGCTCGAGGCACATGACCGGAAACGCCAAGTGGTTCTCCAGTTAGCCCTGTCGCCGGAAAGGAGTTTATCACCTTCGGCGACAATAGCAAAGGTAAAGTGTTGTCTCGTGGGTCGGTGCGAGTTAATGAGCACTTTGTGTTGCGTGATGTTGCTCTGTTCTAACTTGCATTTTAACCTTCTTCTGTTTCGCAACTCTTTGATGACGACTATGAGATTCGTTTTAAAGCAGAATCTCAGTCGTATTTTGGATCCTCAGGGCAATCTTGTTTGTGTGATTTGCCCTTTGGGAAAGTCTTCATGTGGATTTCTCGGAGTCGTTTGGAGTTTCTCGTTGTCTTTTGGCTGGACCTTCCTCCTCTGATCTTTGGAAGTGGCATAGGAGACTAGGACATTTGAGCTTCGACTTGCTTGCAGACTTAGCTCACTGGCCTAATCCGAGGATTGCCCAAGTTGCGATAGAGAAGGATCTTGTTTGCCATTCTTGTAGATATGGGAAGATGGTTGCCGCTCCCACCATCCAGTGACTCAGGTCATGACACAGCGCCCTGGAGAGCTTTTTACCATGGATCTTGTTGGTCCGGCTCGGGTGAGCTCAGTTGGGGGGAAGTGGTATGTGCTTGTGTTGTTGACGACTTTTCGAGGTATTCGTGGGTCTTCTTTTTGTCTGAGAAGACCGAGACTTCTCTTTTGCTCGCAATCTGATTTTGCGTCTTCAGAACGAGTTCCCTTTGAACTCGATGCGAGCTATTAGAAGTGATAATGGTTCCGAATTCAAGAATTCGGATTTTGAGAAGTTTTGTAACTCTTTGGGTTGGGAGCATCAGTTTTCTTCCCCCTACCACACCGCCCCAAAATGGTGTTGTAGAGAGGAAAAATCGGACCCTTGTAGAGATGGCCAGGACGATGCTCGATGAGCATAGGACTCCTAGGCGATATTGGGCCGAAGCTATGAACACTGCATGTTTATATTTCCATCGCATTTTACTCCGAGCTTTCTTGAAAAAGACTTCTTATGAGTTGCGATTTGGGAGACAGCCCCAAGGTGAGTTATTTAGAGTCTTCGGTTGCCACTGTTTTATATTGAAGAAAGGCAACCTGGACAATTTGAGTCTCGTTCTTCTGACGGTGTATTTTTGGGTTATGGCACTCACACTAGAGCTTATCGTGTACTTAACCTTGATACTAACCGAGTCATGGAGACATCCGATGTCACCTTCGACGAGACCACGGTTTGTCCTCTTCTCGTTTTGAGCGTGCAGGTGATCATGAGGTTGGTGAGCCTCTTTTTGATGACGAGGATGAGGGTGCTGAAGGTATGGATGATCCAGCACACCCTCCACCTGTGGTGCCACAAGAGCGGCTTCTACTACGACTCACGGCCCCGACACTTCTTCTTCCTAGGGGCCGTGGGATCCACCACCCGAGGTACCTTTGTACTGGGGAGGCACCAGCCGCTGTTTGAGGGGCACTTTTGCACGGGAGGCGCCACGACACATCCAGCGCCAAACACCCCTCAGGAGATGATCGGCAACATTGACGAAATGTCACTCGGTCCAGTCTCAAATCTCTCACTTTGCTCATTCTGCTTTTGTTGCTGATTTTGAGCCCCGAGATGTTGGACACGCTTTGACGGATCCGGATTGGGTCAATGCCATGCATGAGGAGTTAGAGAAACTTTGAGCGAAATCGGGTTGGGTTTTAGTTCCACCTCCTCCAGACTGTAAGCCTATTGGGACAAAATGGGTTTTAAAAACAAGCAAGGAGAGGATGGCCACGGTGTTAGAAACAAGGCCAAGCTTGTAGCGAAGGGCTATAGTCAGAAGGAGGGGATAGACTATGAGGAGACTTTTGCTCCTGTTGCTCGTTTGGAGGCTATTAGGATACTCTGGCATTTGCAGCATCCAAAGGTTTAAACTTTTTAAAATGGATGTCAAGAGTGCCTTCTTAAACGGCTACATAGAAGAAGAGGTTTATGTTGAACAACCCCGTTTTGAAAATCCCAAGTTTCCAAACCAGGTTTTAACTCCACAAAGCTTATATGGTTTGAAGCAGCCCTAGAGCCTGGTATGATAGGTGAGAACCTTTTTGCTTGCTAAGGGTTTTAAAATGGGATGTGTGGATAAAACGCTCTTTTCTCAAGCAAGGCAAAGACACTCTCTTGGTCCAGATTTACGTGGATGATACATTTTGGTGGTTCTTCTCACGCTTTGGTTGCCAAGTTTGCAGGATACTATGAGCAGGGAGTTCGAGATGAGTATGATGGGCGAGCTGACTTTCTTTCTCGGATTGCAAATTAAGCAATCCCGAGAAGGGACGTTGTGCACCAGGGCAAGTATACCAAGGACTTGCTGAAGAGGTTCGATATGGGTTGAGGCCAAGCCCTTCCAAACCCATGTCGACACGACGGCCCTGGATGCGGACAAGGATGGAGAAGCTGTAGACCAGAAGGAGTACCGAAGCATGATGGGTCGCTGCTCTACCTGACGGCGACACGCCCGGACATCAGTTCGCGGTGTGCCGGTGCACGCGCTTTCAGGCGTCGCCGCGACTTCTCACCGTCAGGCGGTGTGAAGCGCATTTTCAGGTACCTTCGTTTCCACCGAGTCGGGATTGGTATTCAGCTTCTCCACCCTCTCCTTTGCGGTTATTCCGATGCCGATTTTGCTGGTTGTCGCATTGAGCGCAAGTCCACTTCTGGGACTTGCCAATTTATTGGTTCTCTTTGTATCGTGGTCTTCTCGCAAGCAGTCTAGTGTCGGCCAGTCTACCACGGAGGCTGAGTATGTTGATGCGGCTAGTGCTGTTCCCAGTTGCTTTGGATTATGGCACTTTGCGTGATTTTGGTCTGAGCTTTTCTCGTGTTCCTTTGCTTTGTGACAGCACGAGTGCAATTAGCGTGCTAAGAACCCGTGCGTCACTCGAAGACCAAAACACATTGATGTGCGCTTTCACTTTGCGAGACCACTATAGAAGGGTGATATCGACCTTCGCCATGTCGATACTCAGCATCATTAGCTGATATTTTCACCAAGCCTTGGACGAATCAACCTTTAATCGGTTGAGGGGTGAGCTTGGTGTCTGTTTCCCCTTTTAGATGGGGGAACATTTTGGATCTTGTATCATAGACTGACTATTTTCTCATTTGCTTTGTTTTTCTTTTGCATTTCAGCATACGCTTTTACATTCTGAGCTTCATGTATATAATCTTTAAAATGTAATTATGCTCTGTTTAGTGTGCTCTGATGCTATATGCTGATGCTAGTAGCTTATGCTCTTTCTGATCACTAATACATGTTGTGAGTTGAGCTATTTTTTGAATGGTGAATCTGCTTAACAAACATAAAACTTGAAAATATTCACCATTGATATATGCAACTAGCATGTATAGGATGTGTTGAATTCACTCGTGCTTTTCATATATGCTAGGTTGCTATGTCTCTAGTTCTGAGTCTGTCACTTGCTTGGTCTGTTCATATTCTGTCAATGAAATCTGAACCAAGTTTTAAGTAAATTGAAAAGATCGAGATGGGATTGCTTGTCAACACATCACAGTTTCGAGACTGTTTCTCATTGCACTTTGAGTTAAACTTGAGCTGTGTAGTGTATGACCGAAACTGTTGCTTTAAGCTTCTGATTGCTTCTGCATAGGCTTTGCACAGTTGAAAAGTTAGGCAATGACAAGCTTTTAACGTCTCGCAATCACATGCTGAATTTTAACTTGTGTAATCTTAACCGCTGCAACTCCGATAAAATTTGGATACACAAGACTATGTTTCACTCTATGGCATGATGATTGAACTGTGCTAGGGGTAGTTCACCTTGTATACATGTTTAGCACTTGACTGATTTCCTGTCTATACATGTTTTGTGCTATTTTGATGGTGAATACCTTTTTGGCTAAAAACTGCTCACTTTGCTCATATGTTCATAATTCATATTTGGTGATCAGTTTGGGCCTTTGCTAGCTTGTATGCTTTCCAGTGAGTCGTTGGAGCTATACTGTTTAGAGCATCTTTGCATTTTCTTGACTATATTCCTGGAGCTGCTAACTTGCACTATGACTCATATGCATTTTGGAAGGGGGAGAACTTCTCTTGTTGGCACTTTTGATGGTGCATTTTCCCACGGGGAGACCTTGCTTGAGACTTCTTGTTGCATTTTTCACTTGATATTGCATTTTCAACTAAGGGGGAGAATTTGGACAAATCATGCCTCCCATGTTCAACTAAGGGAAGAGGAATCAGTTGTGTGCACCATGCAAGGGGGAGTTTGCTCGTAATGAATTTTTGAAATTTTCAATTGGTTCGGAGCGCTTTGCTAGTCGTGTTGAGCCTTTGCCTCTATCTTGAGGGACTAGCAGTCGCATCTTTGCTTCAGTTGGTATCGAGCTTTTCAGTTGATGTCGAGCTTTCTGCTAGTTGTGTTGAGCCTCTGTGCCTCTGTCTTGAGGGACTAGCATTTTGCTTTGATTTTTCAATTGGTATCTGCTAGCTGTGTTGAGCCTATTCTACCTCTTCTTGAGGGCTAGCTTTGCTTTGCTTGGTTGCGTCGAGTCGTTGCCCATGTCTTTTGGGAACCAAGTTGTGTTGCTCTTTCCACTTGACCTTCTTCGGCTTTGTTATGCTTTTGGGTCATTTGGTCGAGTTCTCTCCCTTCCTCCTTCTTTCTTCTATTCATTATGATTTGTGTTGGTAGTTGACAATGCACTCATCAAGGGGGAGATTGCGGATACATGGGTGTATGACGAGTCTCTGAGTGATGAGTGATTGTCAACTGGGATAATGCGCATGTTCTTTGGCTTGTGTTGTGCAGGTGTCGAGCACGGATACAGTGATCAGAGGCAAGGTGAAGGTCAAGTAGAGACGTGCCGTGCCGATGGACCGAGAGTGGCGAAGGGCGGACGTGAGGCTTGGACTGAGGGACCGGTGGCCCGAGGATCAGCTGTGGTGGCTGACAGCCTGGGACAGCGACGAGCGAAGACTTGCGTGCATGGTGTTGCCTGGGTCGAGGACCTGGGGACACGTGTCGGTGGACGGGGTGCACGAGCGGTGCATCCCCTCTACAGCTTCGGTTTGGTGGTTGAGCCACAGAAAAACCACCGAGTGGACGGTTTCCAGGTTTGGGCCTCAAAACCTGGGCGCTGATGGTTTCCGAGTTTGGCCACAAAACTCGGGCTGAGGACGGTTTCCAGGTTTGGGCCTCAAAACCTGGGTGCTGCGGGTTTGATGAGTTTGGGCCACAAAACTCAGGCTACGGTCGGCTGGTTTCCCGGTTTGGGCCTCAAAACCGGGGGTTGGCTATGAAGGCTGGTTTCTCGGTTTGGGCCACAAAACCGGGGGTGCAACGTCCGGGAACAGGACAAGCAGAGCGGTGGCGGCACGTGGCGGCGATCGGTGAGGTTGCGTCGAGGCAACGCTACCAGTTATGCGGGCGTGGCCGTCGGATCACCACCTACCACGAGTTGGTCCAGAATAACCCTAGGGTTTAGCTGGTTCGCTCTGTAATTAGAGAGGGGTAGAGTAGGAATTAGAATTAGGATAAGTAGAGGGAGAGACCCTCCTCCCATTCTATCTCAGTCATTTGCTCTTTGCTTCTAGGGTTTCCTGCTCTCCCAATCCCCTGTTGTAGCTAGCTGAGATCCGCAGAGAACCATACCTCTGTGTACTGGAGATTTTGAGGAAGTGAGGCCGTAACCTCACTGTTGTAGCGTGTGGTAGCCACACGGTTGCAGATCGATGACTTGATTCGCGTTTTGTTCGTGTTCTTCACGTTCTTCGTTTCTCCGCGATTTTCCCGTCACTCGATCTCCCTCTCTACTGCGTCTTTTCGAAATCCGTTTGAATCAACTTGTTCTTTATAGTGAGGAGATCATTTCCACCGAAGGAATTTATCTAACTCCTCACGAACAAGTAGATCCGGTTGATTTCGTGTTCGTGGCGCTTTTTTGTTCATACTTCTCCCCTTTCGATTTTCCAGTGATTGAATCGATTTGAGCGGATGATTTCTTGGGGATAGTCTCCTAACTACCTCGTGATCATCCTCTCCAAGTTTGGGAACGTGGGATTGTGAGTTGATTTGATTTGGAGAAGTTTTGGGAGAAGGGCGACCAAAATCGCCCTCTCTGCAAGGTCGCGGACAGTCCGCGCCTGGTACCGCGGACAGTCCGGGCATCGGGGGTCAGCCTGATCAGTGGCTGCGTTCCTCGGCTGCATTGGTGATTTTTGACCTGCGGACAGTCTGCAGTTGAACTTCGCGGACAGTCCGGGAGTCGACCAGGGACGTTCAGCAACCTTGCTGTTTTGTCCATTTGGCCGGCGGATAGTCCGAGCTTCTGTGGCGGACAGTCCGCAGTAAGCCCGGACAGTCCGACACTGTACCGGCGGACAGTCCGCGAATCGGATGAAGCTTCCATTTTAGTGCGTTTGCTCTCCCGGCTTCTTCGCTTGGTTTCCGGACTTCTCGTTTGGCCCTAGAATTGATCAAGTAATCTCTCTAGGTATCTTTGCTACTTGATAGCATAGGTATTTGAGGATCTCTCGACGTAGCCGTCTATCTACGTTCGGGACTTGATTTTTGAGGGTCGAACTTGTGTCGGTGTCTTTGGCGTTTTGGTTTGCTATCGCTTTGTGGTGTCTCGTTGTGATCCTAGGGATCATCCACCCTCTTCCAAGGGTCGTGGGCATCACGGTTTCGATCGAATCTTTCGGGGGTTGATTTTGGGAACATAAGGCCAAAGTTTCGAGAGAAATTTTTGAGCTCCCATTCACCCCCCTCCCCTCTGGTTGCTTTGCTATTGCATTCTCGATCCTTCAGCCAGAAAAACTTCTTCACGGCTAGAGAAGTGATTGGAACCAACGGTCTTGTTTCAATCCACTTCGTGAAGTATTCCACGGCTACCACTGCGTAGCGAAGGTTTCCTGGAGCTGCTTGTACTGGACCGACCAGGTCCATTGGCCATCTTTGCAAGGGCCATGTTGGGCATATCAAAGTTGTTGGGGCACCTGGGGCGCTTTGTGTTTTTGATGTTAGTTGGCATCCCTCGCAATGCTTGACAATCTCTTATGCATCTCATAATGTTGTTGGCCAAAAGAAACCTTGATGGAAAGCCTTTCCGACCAACGCCCTTGGGCCATTATGAGAGCCACAGATACCTTCGTGAATGAGTTTGAGTATGTCCTTTCCTTGATTCTGTGACACACATTTTAGCCATGGGGAAGTCACCGAGGCTTTGAACAAAGTGTTGTCTACTATTTTATATCCTCGAGCTCTTTGGCTGAGTCTATTTTCCTCCTCTTTGGAGTCTGGCTCGTGCAACCCGTTGATGTAGGCCATGATTGGGGCTCTCCAATCCTCGCTCTAGATTGTGTTGATCTGCTTCGCTGTTTTTTCAGAGGCTTCGATGGTTGATTGTGTGGCTACTTCATAAAAGACGTCGGGGGGTAACTGTAACTGTTGTGCTGCTGCTTTAGCAAGATTGTTTGCCTCGCTGTTCTCAGACCTCGGTATTGCTTTCTAACCTTCGGACATATTGTAAGTACTTTTGCAGTTCTAAATATTTTGCTTTGTAATTTTTCTCAATATGACCCGCAATGACTTGGGAGTCTGTGTTGATGACCGCCCTTTACACAGATAATGCTCGAAGCCTTGACAAGGCCAGTATTACAGCTTCGTACTCTGCGGAATTATTTGTGCACTTGAATTTGAGTCTTTTTGCATATCGTAGCTTCGACCCAGATGATGAAGCTAGGATAGCCGAGGCTCCTGCTCTAGCTGCTCCCCAAGCTCCGTCAACATACACCGTGCAAAACAGATTTGTTTCGACTCCTTCTCTGCGAGGGTCTGGAGTCCATTCGGCTATGAAATCTGTTAAAGCCTGCGATTTGATCGCTGATCTTCCCACGAAGGTTATCGTGTAACTATTCAATTCAACTGCCCATTTTGCTATTCTACCGATTGCCTCATTATTCTTGAAAATGTTTTCAAGGGGGTATGCTGATGGTATTTGGATTTTGTATGCCTGGAAATAGTGTTTGAGCTTTCTTGACGCCTTGACCACGGCATACGCTATTTTCTCGAGTTCTGAATAGTTTCGCTTGGGACCCTCGAGAGTTTATGACACATAGTAGATGGGGGCTTGCCTGGTTTTGCTGTTTTCGTGCAATTCTTTGATCAACACTGCGCTGGCGGCATGAGGCGAAGCTGCGACGTACAGTAGTAGCAAGTCCCCTTTGTTAGGGCTGGTCAAGACGGTCATGTTCATGAGATAATTTTTTAAATCCTCAAAAGCTTTCTGCTGCCGAGGTCCCCAATTGAATGGAGTTGTACTTCTCAAGGTTTTGAAGAAAGGCAACCCTCGCTCAGCTGATCTTGAGATGAATCTGCTGAGTGCTGCTAAGCGACCTGACAATCGCTAGGCTGCTTTTTTGGTCGTTGGTGGTTCCATACTGATGATGACATCAATTTTTTCTGGGTTGGCTTTGATCCCCCTTGCTGAGACAATGCAACCTAGCAGTTTTCCCTCATTGACTCCGAAGACACATTTTTTGGGGTTCAGCTTCAACCCGACAGACCGAAGGTTGTTGAATACTCTTGCCAAATCTGATATGTGGTTTTCTCTTTATTGGCTTTGAACGATCAAATCATCGACGTAAGCGGAGATGGCATGCTCATCTTTGAAAGTCTCGGATGTCATGCGAGCGAAGGTAGATCCTGCGTTCCTCAATCCTTCTGCCATTCTCCGGAAACAAAAAGTACCCGAGGGTGTGATGAAGCTTGTTTTTTCTTCGTCGTCCTCATTCATCCAGATTTGATGGTACCCTGAGAAACAGTCAGAGAGAGAAAGCGTCTGACATCCGGCTGCTCTGTCTACCAGGGTGTTTATGTTTGGTAGAGGGAATCATCCTTCGGGCAAGCTTTGTTTAAACACGTGAAATCTACACACATTCTCCATTTCTTGTTTTTCTGGACCAGGACCACATTTGAGAGCCATGATGGATATTTGACAGGACGGATGGCCCCTGCATCCAAGAGTCTGTTTACTTCTGCCCTCGCTGCCTCTTTTCTTTCTTTTGACATTTTGCGGAGCTTCTGCTTGACTGGACGATACCCTTGTTTTATGTTTAGGATGTGCTCAATCAAAGATCTGTTCACTCCCTTGAGGTCTTCCACAGACCAAGCGAAGGTGTCACAGTTTTCTTTCAGAAAAAGGACGAGGTTGTTTTCTGTCTGGGTGTCAAGGTGGGCTGAGAAGATTACTTTCCTTTCAGAGTTACCCTCGAAGAGGTTTACTGGTTTGGTTTCCTCTTTAGGTGATGCTCTACTTTGGTCACTGTGTGTTTCACCTTCGTTGCAGAAATTTGTCATCTGAGGCTTTGTTAAATTGTGCACATTACGTTGCCCAGGTGCTACTGTTCCCTCAGCGGCTCTTGCAACATCTTGATCTCCGTACACTGCAATGACCCCCTTCGGAGCAGGAAGCTTCATGCAAAGGTATGCAGGATGTATGACCGCATTGAAAACATTGGTGACCCCTCGACCAAAAATTGCATTGTAAGGATAAAACATGTCAACCACGTCGAAGGTTATGTGCTCTGTTCTGCAGTTCACTTGGTCTCCGAAGGTTATGAGCAAAGAGATTTTCCCGATTGCTCTTACTTGCTGACCACCGAAGCCGTATAGGGGTTGCCAGCAGGAGGTTTCTGTCAAGTTTCATGCTGTCGAAGGTTGTGGCGAACAAAATGTTCGCGGAGCTTCCTGTATCGACCAGAATCTTGGTGACTGTCCATCCTGCTAGATTAGTTTCGATCACCATAGCGTCAGTGTGAGGGTAATCCCTTAACTTCATGTCACCGGAATCGAAGGTTATTGGGATATGGGACCATCGCCCAAATTTGTGTGGTCCTTCGACAGCTACGTGGTGCACTCTTCTGGCATGTTCTTTCCTTTGCCTTTTGTTGCCATGATCTTCGTTAGAGCCCCCGGTGATGGCAAGGATTACGCCAAAGGTTGATGTCGGGTTGTTGATAGTTGTTTGGGTTTGGGATTCAGCTTTGACAGGCTGGGGAGCTGGCAATGCTGGGATTGGGGGTGGTGGTGTTAGAGCGTTGCTTGCTTGTTGGTTGGTTTGGGTTTGAGGGTTTGCTGGGTATGAAACGGTGTATGGTATGTTTTGGCTTTGAGGAAAGGTGGGAGACTGATATGGGGTGTGATTATAGTGGGGTGGTGTGCGTAGAAAGGTTGGTGAGAAGGTAGGCCATAGTTTATTGGGGTGTATTGGTATGGAGGATGCGTTGGGTTAAAATTTGGCTTTCTGGTATGGTTGATGGTTCGGTTTTCTGCCGAATCGGCTCTTTTGGATTCCTGGTACTCTTTTCCCTTGGCGAAGCACTCGCATTGTTTGGTGGTGTGGCCTTTCCCTGGACCACAAAAATGGCAATACATTTTCGCGGGATCCTTCTGTTGGTTTCTTTGATCAGGCGGGGGTGGGAAACCTTGCGGATTTTGGTTGCCCGAAGTCTGAGTGCCCCTTCTTTGGTCTTCGAGTGGGCCTGACTTGTTGATTGCGCCAATGTTGCTTTGATCTTGACGAGGGTTGTTCTCCCTCGTTTGGGGTCTCGGTTGCGGTTTTTGTTGTGCCCTTCGAGCATCGGACTTCGCCCTGAAGTCCATGTTGGCTCTATAGTATCTTTCCATTGTCCCATGTAGTTCTTCGATTGTGTTTGCTGGCTTTCTGGCAAACTTCAAGGAGCAGGGGCCTGGGCATAGACCGCTTACAGCTGCGAGGATTACGGCTTCGTCAGATATCCCTGGAGTTCTTGCTCTGATTTGGATGAACCTTCGTCAGTAATCTTGCAGTGGTTCGCGCTCTTCTTGTTTACAGTTGAACAACTCGATAGGGTTTGATGGGGCTGTTGTGATACCTTTAAAGTTTGTGCAGAGCCTGTCTCGAGGCTGGCCCAGGAATCCATGGTTTTGGGGCGCAGGTTGTTGTACCACGTCTGCGCGATGTCACAAAGGATGATTACGAAGGACTTCGCCATTGTTGATTCATCTCCCCCTGCTGCAGCGACTGCTGCTTCATAACTCATTATGAACTGACGTGGGTCAGAAAGTCCGTCATAACGGGGCAAATTTTGTGGATTGTAGGATGGAGGCCAGGGTTGGGTTTGCAGTATTTGGGAGAGTGGTGATCTCGGGTCGTAAGGCATTTGGTGTTGTTGGGCCCTCCACTGGTTGCGAAGGTTTGGTTCTCTCTCATCTAGGTAAAGTTGGCGAAAATTTGGTGGTGGTGGGGTGGTGGTGGCTGGCGTGCGTTGCCCTGATGCTGCTTGTTGTTCCCTTCCTGGGGTGGTGGTACTTCCCTGTCTATCCAACCCTCGGCTTCGGTTTCAGCATCCGCGAGGGATTCCTCCATCCGACGAAGCTGTTCCCTCGCCTCGTCCGCCTTTTGCCTGATGACCCGCAGCCGGTTATGCCTCTCAAGTTGGACTAAGCGTCTTTTCTTTTCTTGTAGTTCAGCGTGGAGCCTCTCTAAGGCCTCGAGACCCAACTCCTCTTCATCTCCTCCCCCACCTTCTCCAGAGGTGTGTGGGTGTTGCTGTGATGCCGGTCGAGTGCGTGGGCCCAGGATCTCAGTTTCCAGGACAACTTCGTCCGCTTCCAATGGCGCTTCGTTCTCTTCCACGCCCTGGACAGTCGCGGTGACTTCATTCGCGGTGCGATGGTCTCTGCCCAAAACCGTCCTCCTGGTTCCAGCCATTACGCGAAGGTGTAAAAACGTTGGTCCCCACGGACGACATCAAACTGTTGGTGTCACACCTGCTCCACCTCCGCACTCGTGCGGGGTGAGGCGAGGGTAGCCAACTGTCGAACTAGGGAGCGAGGATGCGGGATAATTGAATGACACTGTTTCCTTTTCCCTTTCTCAAAAATCATCCCCCTTTACACTGTTCACCCCTTGGTATTTATAGGGAATACCAAGGGACACTGATTAAATTACACAAGGGTACAAGAAAGATCCCCTAGTGTTTACACCAAAATTTGGGTTAAGAGGAAAGATGGACCGAATTTTACTGAAGATAGCCGCAATTTGAGAAATTGACAGAATCAAGGAAGATCGGTTGATCAAGTGGACCATGAAGATGACAAGTGGACCCGACCGACAGTGGGATGGACATTCGGCAAACAACCAAGCGGTCGTTTAGCTCTCAGATTTTTGGCAAATGCAGGTGCGGTCGCCTATCTTACAAGACGATGACTCCATTCGGGAAGCAAATAGGGTAGGTAAAGCTGGCTTGCATGAGAAGACACGTAACCATGGAGGACGCCGGGAAGAAAATAGGAATAGGACTCATATTTTCCAAGTTTTCATTATGTAAGTCATAATCTTCCAGGACTTGTATTTCGCCCAGGGTATAAATATAAACCCCCGGCCATTGTAAAACTGTTCACATCCATATCAATACAAATCGGCCCCATGCCATCTTCGAGTACTTTTTCGTGTCATCGAGTTCTTCGAGAGGAATCATCGATCCGTCGACCTCCGTAAGTCCCGGCAACCTTGTTATCATGTCTAGTATCATGCGGTGGATTTAGATGTGATGCAAGTAGTCTTGTTTGTTTACAAAGATCGTGCGGCGGATCTATGTCGACAATCAAGAAGTCTTTGCTTATGTTATGCTTATGAGTAAATATTGTGCGGCAGGCGTTTGCTTAATACGTTTAGCATGAGCGAGATAGTTATCGGCTCTATTAGATTTGGCAAAATCTAGTAGATTCATTAAGTTACCATGTGTTGCATGATTTATTTAATTAGTTTTACAACACTCTTTTGCCCAATCTAGATTGACTTTGTTCGGCCTTGCTTTACAAGGTTTTACTTGTTTCTTATTGTCGGTGTTTCGAACCCGGGGGTACGACACCAACGAGTAATATGATCGCGTGCTCTCTTCCTGGATGGTGATGCAAGATGACACAAGGATTTATCCTGGTTCGGGCAAAGAAGGCCCTACGTCCAGCGGGGGAGGAGGTTCTTGTATTACTTGCACCTAAGTGCTTGTACAGGGGCGAATACAAGCTCAATGAGCGTGGACCGGAGTCCGGACTCGAGTGTGTACGTGTGTGGACTTGTGTGTTGTCTCTCGGAGTTGTGTAACCGTGGACTCGCGTCTTCTCTCTCGCGCGAAGGGCCCTGGCGTCCCCTTTTATAGAACAAGAAGAGGCCAGGGTTCACACAAGATAGATATGTACAGCGCTCGATATGGCGTAGGGTAGGAATCCTGTCTTGTCGGGGCCACTGGAGCCAACGTGGGCATTGCTGTTGAGGCGTCCTTGGAGCGTGGCCTCCATCCTGGGCGTGGACGTGATGGCGTGACAATGTAGAAGCCGTGCAGCACCCATTCCGGCACATACAGGACACGACGGGGTCCCTCCGGGTCTTGGGGTACCTGTCTTCCAATAGCATGAAAGCAGTTAGGGCTCGAGGGGCGCGGAGCCGGCCTCGAGGTGGCGCCTACAGTGGCGGAACCGTCCTGATTATAAGAGCTCAAGTATTATCTTAGCCAAATCCGTCTGACTTCGACTGATACTTGAACCCATACAACCCCGGTAGTCCGGAAATCTCGAAGGATTTCTAACACCATACATCATACAGGATCGCATCATTCAAGGATTACATTCGTAAAGATACATCATAACGAAAACGAAACCGAATTTAAAATATCAGAGTGCGAATTTAAAACGGAGTTATTACAATACCGAGTTTAAAAGTGCGGAAGCTGAAATAGTTTAAAGCACGACCACCACACATGTGGTCCAAATAAAACATTGTTTTGATAAATCCACTCGACACAACTCACTCCTCCCTTTTTAAGATAATGTGCCACTAGTAGTCTTGGTCCAGCAAAAGAAAAGGGGAAAGCTTCTGGACGACCCTGCCCTGGGCCTACTCCTCATCACCTTCCACTGGGTAGAGGCAGTGCTTACAATAGCCGAAGTAGACCTGGCCATCTGCAACAAACGGGATAAACCCTGAGTACTGGAATGTACTCAGCTAAACTTACCCGTCCAACTGAAAATAAAGACACCAAGGACATGCAAGGCCTTTTTGGGTGGAGCTGGGATCTTGAATTCGCGAAAAGCTCAATTTAAGATAAGCGAAGTATTAGTGAAGTTAATGAGCTGTCATCTTTTATACCTATTCCTTCTTCTAGGTTTGCACCTGAACTATTGCACACACTTGAGTCTAGCAGATAAATAATATAACCAAATCCAGTTGACTTGTCCACATTTTAGTTGAACCTTTAGATATCACATGGAGTTGTATCGTGGTGAAGCTCGCCATAGTTTCCCACTAACCGGGGGAGACGGCGACTCGAATCGAATTCCAAACCAGCTGGTGAAAGACCTTTAATACCAGCCCACACTTTCCCCGTCGGATCCATGCATTGGGCAACCGCTCGACGCTTGTTCGTGGTGGTAATCGCCGCGGTTCAAGCACGGACCGCCCAATTGGAACCTGGCGATGGCCTCACGCGGCAGATCGCAATTTCCATACTAGAGGGCACGACACGGGTTGAGACCGGCCCGAACAGCTTCTAACCGGCTTTGGGGTCGATGATTACGGCACCGACATATCCCTAAGTAAAAGGGCGCGTTCAAAAATGAACGAGGGCCAACATCGATACAAACCTACACGATCCAACGGACGGACTGCCGCCAAGTTCCAACTTGGTGCCTTGCCTTCCAGTTGACCGTATTTCATTACTACTCAGGTTCTTTTCCACGATAGCAAATATAGCCAACCGTGATCCGGTAACTACCCATCAGGGTATTACGGAGACATCCTTAACTACTACTTTTATTAAGCAGGCTAAGCAATTCTACATTGTAAATCAATAACAGGATAACAAGGTAGATATTAATCAATCATCAAGGAATGGTAATGCAGCAAATAGGATTCATTCAACTCCTAGACCTAATGCATCACAATATAAAAGGACTCAAGTAATTTTAATTGTAAATACTGGGAGACTTAGAATGCTCCGGGGCTTGCCTTGGGTGAAGACCGAGGCCTCGTGGGAGGGGCACTCGGGCAAGTTAGTGTCGCTGGCGGGGTGGACTTCCTCGGCTTGCTGGAGCTCCGGGATCTGCTGCTCGGCGTTTGCCTCTAGCTCCTGATCGGGTTCCGGGAGTGTCGATCCTATTGCATGCGACGAATAATAAATATTTAAATGCGGGGTGCGAGATGTGTGGTATGAGAAAAAGCATTTCTTGTAAACCAACAAAACCAACTTGTTGAACCATTGAGGTAAATACTCATTTAATTCATAAAACAAAATCCTTTTATTCACCTATTTCTCATTTAATAAATTAAAAGAAACATAGGTTTGAACTGCAAGTGCACTTTTCTGGACTCAGAAAAATCCACGAAAATTCCAGAAGGCAAACAACAGTTGCTGGACTCCACTGAACAAATTTCAGCGAAAAATAAAATACAGAACTGCAGATATAAAAATAACAAGCAACTGCCCAAAAAGGTACTTTGAACTACAACCCTACTGTAAAAGGGTGCACAACTCTATTTCATATTTTTCCCAGATTCTATTTCATATTTTATGCTTATTAAGAAAGTCCCATGAACAGAAACATTATATTATTTCTTACATGAATTTTCAAAGGAAAACACAGAAAAGCACCTTTGTAAAGCAACTTCAGATTTCTCCACACAACAACTCATGCTTTAATTTTTCTTAGCTTGAACCTTATAAACAGAGACTGTACAAATTTTCCCACATTTTATCTCGACATATAAAACACCTTATCCTTTATTCAAAGAAATCAGCCAAAAAGGACTTTTAACCATAACAGAAACTTTTTCTACATAAACAGTGCATTAAATATTTTTCACATGTATAAAACAGGATAATAAACTTACACAAAATTTTACAGGAATTATCTTAACCAGAAAACATATATAAACCATTTTGTTTGACTTATTTTTATTTACAAACTAATCTGAACTAGGTCAAAACTCCAACATGAAAAGCACTCTACTCAATATTCTCTATTTTATAAAACTCTTTGCCAAAACAGAAATCCACTCAAACAACCAAGTCCAATAGAAATCCAAATCCAAATAAATAAACAAGACAAAACACTCTCATGCTCATGAAATGATGCAATGCATTGCTTATGCTCTTTAGTAGCTAATTGCGGCGCCTAATGCAGTGCTTGACACTAGGGTGTCACAGCCCTTCCCCCCTTAAAAGAAATCTCGTCCCGAGATTTGAGTTACGTACCAATCCTTATAAAAAGCGGGGTAGTTCACTCGTAAGTAATCCTCAGTTTCCCAAGTTGCATCGTTGGGTCCGTGATTGCGCCAAAGAATCTTATAAGTTTTCACTGTTTGGTTACGAGTTTCTCGGGTCTTGGTATCCAAAATCTCCTTGGGTTGTTCGTAGTATTCCAGGTCTGATCTGATCGTGACGTTCGGGATTTGAACTTCTTCATGTTCTGGAACTCGAAGACACTTCTTCAATTGTGAGACGTGAAACACTGAAAAGACTGCGCTCATCTCTGGGGGTAACTGTACTTCATATGCTACTTCTCCCTTCTTTGCTATGATCTGGTACGGTCCCACATATCGAGGTGCTAACTTCTTCTTAATCCCAAAACGTTGGACCTTTCTCATGGGTGAGACTTTGAGGTAAACATAATCTCCTACTTGAAATTCCAAGGGTCTTCTTCGTGTGTCGGCATAGCTCTTTTGCCGGGATTGTGCTACCTTAATATGTTGTTGTATTGTTTGCACAATCTTTTCGGCATCCTTTACGAAATCTGACCCATAAAATTCTCGATCTCCTGATTCAACCCAATTAACCGGGGTTCTGCATCTTCGTCCATATAGAACTTCAAAAGGTGCCATCTTTATACTTTCCTGGTAGCTGTTGTTATATGAAAACTCAGCAAGGGGCAACCATTTCTCCCATGATTCTCTTGAAGATAAAACACAAGCTCTCAGGATGTCTTCCAAAATCTGATTTACTCTTTCAGTTTGTCCTGCGGTCTGGGGGTGATAGGCAGAACTCCTTACCAACTTAGTTCCTAGTTCCTTGTGCAACTGTTCCCAAAAACGTGCAATGAACTGGGGTCCTCTATCAGAAACAATCCTTTTCGGAACTCCATGTAACCTCAAGATATTCTGAATATACAAGTCTGCATACTGATGGGGGCGGTGTGTAGTCTTAACTGGTATGAAGTGAGCTACTTTAGACAATCGATCCACAATAACCCAGATAGAATCATTTCCCTTTTTAGTAGTGGGAAGACCAGTGATGAAATCCATGCTGATTTCTTCCCATTTCCACTCTGGAATTGACAACGGTTGCAACAGTCCTGCAGGTCTCAGGTGTATAGCTTTTATCCGGCAGCAAGTATCACATCTGGCGACATAGGCTGCGACTTCTTTCTTCATCTTTGACCACCAATACCTGGTTCTCAAATCCTGGTACATCTTACTGCTTCCTGGGTGAATCGATAGCTTTGAATTGTGAGCTTCATTCAGAATTCTTTCTTTCAGCTCAGTGTCTTTAGGAACAACCAACCTCTGATTATACCATAGAATTCCCTGCTCATCTGTCCTGAAGTTCAAAGAACTACTGGTTTCCATCCTCTTCTTAATCTGACAGATCTCTTCATCGGTCTTTTGTCTCTCGATGATGTCACTTTCCAAGGTGCACTGAAGAGTGATGTTGTTCACCATAACGGGGTGCATAAGGTTAAATCCATCTTCTAAAAGTGGTTGTAGGGAGTTGCAATGAGTCTTGCGACTCAAGGCATCGGCTACAACGTTTGCTTTTCCAGGGTGGTAATGCACTTCCAGGTTGTAATCCTTAATTAGCTCTAACCATCTTCTCTGCCTCATGTTCAACTCTGGCTGGGTGAAGATATATTTCAGACTTTTATGATCCGTGTACACATGACATAGATTTCCCATAAGATAATGTCTCCATATCTTGAGTGCATGCACGACGGCTGCTAGTTCCAAATCATGAGTGGGGTAATTCTCTTCGTGCGGTTTCAACTGGCGAGAAGCATAGGCGATAACTCTTCCATTTTGCATGAGTACACATCCAAGTCCAATCTTGGATGCGTCGCAAAACACATCAAAAGGTTCCTCTAAGTTTGGCTGAGCCAAAACAGGCGCGGAAGTCAACAACGTTCGCAGGGTGCGAAAAGCTATTTCACACTCTGGAGTCCATTCGAACTTCTTGTTCTTCTGCGTTAAACGGGTCATAGGCTTGGCTATTCTTGAAAAATCCAGAATAAACCGACGGTAGTATCCGGCCAAACCCAAAAAGCTGCGTACCTCATGTACGGTGGTGGGTGCTTGCCAATCCATAACTTCTTGTACCTTAGAAGGGTCCACAGAGATTCCTTCCTCTGAAAGGACGTGACCAAGAAAAGGTACCTTCTTCAACCAAAACTCACACTTGCTGAACTTAGCATACAACTTGTGCTTTCTAAGCCGGGTTAGAACAACTCGTAGATGCTCAGCATGGTCCTTCTCATTCTCAGAGTATACCAAGATATCATCGATGAACACTACAACAAACTTATCCAACTCTGGCATGAAGACCGAATTCATTAGGTACATGAAATGTGCCGGTGCATTGGTTAACCCAAAAGACATAACTAGATACTCGTAGAGTCCGTATCTAGTGGAAAAGGCTGTTTTCGGTATATCCTCTCGTCTGATCTTGATCTGATGGTATCCTGACCTCAGGTCGATCTTGGAGAACACTTTCGCCTTAGACAACTGATCGAACAAGACATCGATTCGGGGTAAGGGATATTTGTTCTTTATAGTTACTGCATTCAACGGTCTGTAATCCACACACATCCTTAAAGTTTTATCCTTCTTCTTCACAAAGATAGCGGGACATCCCCAAGGTGACGAACTAGGGCGTATCAAACCCTTATCTAACAGCTCTTGCAACTGAACTTTAAGCTCTGCGAGTTCTTTAGAGTGCATTCTATACGGTCTTCGAGATATGGGTGCTGTTCCAGGGACTAACTCTATAGCAAACTCCACATCTCTGTCTGGCGGTAGTCCAGGCAACTCATCAGGAAAAACATCTGGAAACTCACACACTATTGGGATCTCAGCTATCTGCTTTGCCGTGATATTGAACAACACTCCGATCTCATGGGGGTTTCGAGGTAACTTGAACCGAAAGGTAGACCCATTCCTGGGACTAACCATGGATACAACTCTTTCTGCAGTGTCTAGATTAACCTTCCAGAGTTTCATCCAACTCATACCCAAAATTACATCCAAACCTAGACCAGGAATGACTATGGGGTCCACTACGGCCTGTTTATCCCCAAAGGTCATTTCCACTCCTTTAGCCATTTTACGCGCGGAGAGAACAGCTCCGGCGGAACTTATCTGATATCCTCGGTCTAACTCTATCAACTCAAGATTACTTCTTATAACAAAATTCTCACTTATGAAAGAATGCGATGCTCCAGAATCAAACAGCACAACTGCGGGGCATTGATTAACAAGAAACGTACCAGCGGTGACAGGCTCTCCTTCTAGCACTTCTTCCACGGTGGTGTGGTGCATATGACCCGTACGAGGTGGGGGCTGAGTGTACTGCTTCTTTGGGCGAGGGCACTGACGTGACAGATGTCCAGTCTGACCACAATTGTAGCATGGGCCAATCACATAAGGAGTCTTGGGACCTCCGGCACTTCCTGCTTTGTTCTTGTTCTGCATCATAGGGACGGTGTAGGGCTTCTGAAAGCTGGGACGGGAACGACTGGTAGTGATCTTTCTCTGCGGGGAACGGAATCTTGCTCCTGTGACAGGCGGGCGGTACGGGGCGCGTGCTCCGAAAGGGGCCCTCTGCTGAGACGAACCTCCTTCGTTCGCACGACGACGGTTTTCTGTTGCCAGTCTGCCGTCGTTGGCCTCTTGGTTCAGACAGTCACTGACGAAGTCACTGAAGGTGGTGCGGTGACTGTTGCTCATCTTGGCCTCTTGGTTTATACCCTCTTTCGTCGAGGGGTGCCAGGCTGAACCGGCCGGCCGGCTCTTCGAGCTGTCCGGCACGTCGGTTGCCCTGGCTTGTCATCCCACGAGTCCTTTCGATCGGATGCGAGGGGGGATGCCTCGTACTACCACGAGCGGGCGAGTATCGAGGTTCCCGGTGAGCTGGTAACGGGAAATCCAAGTGAGACCTCGTGCCCCGTTCGATAGGGGTCGACTGTAGCCCGGAGGCGATCTCATAAAGCATGGGTGCTCAGTCTACAGGAGTGTCGGGTCCATTCGATAGGGCCCGATGGCTCGATGCCTCCTTCCGAGGGGATCTCACTGCACGTCGTGCTCCCTGCCTTGGATACACGTGAGGGGCCTCGAGGGCTTGTCCCTCGAGTGATGCCGCGAGTGGCGCCCCTTGGTGTCCCTGACTCGGGTGCTCGAAGCCGGCTGTCGAACCCTCTTCGAGGGCCAGCCTTCGCTGCTTCGAGGCTTAGGGTCGGGGCCCGTTTTTACCTTCGTGAAGAAGCCTCCGTCGTCTGGGAATCCTTCTGCCCTTTGGGCGCGCCTTTTTAGGCGGAAACCGTCGGGGAGGGCGGCGGATGCGAAGCCGGAGCGACGGTCGTGGCGGGCCCGGGTAGTGGAGCGAATGGAGAGCTGCCGCGTGTACCCTGCATCCGGCTCGAGACGTGGTTAGGTGGGCGCATTAAATGCTATGCGGTTACCTTTTTCGTCGTCGTGGGACGCCTCGCCTGTTGGGGTTCCTTCGTATAAATACCGAGATAGGGGGAGAAGGCTCTTCTCTTTGTCTTTGCCTTCATAGCCGCCACAGCTACCGTGCATCTCCTTCCTGAGCCCGCCATCCGTATCCTTCTCTGATGTCCATTTGCCGCCCAAGTCCACGCCGTCATTGCCATGGCCGACAAGACTCCGCCGCAACCGGCCGAAGACTGGAGCCGATCAAAGACGACGCATCGCAAGTTGGACTCGCTGGTGGCGCAGGGACTTCTCCGCCCTAACCCGGAGGGGGGACCCGCGTGGTGGATCGTCCCATCGGCGGATCACCGGGAGCCGCAGCCGCCGGAGGGGTACGTGGTGAGCTTCACCCGTTACCACCGCATGGGGCTCGGTGTCTCGCCGAGCCGCTTCATGCGTGCGTTGACCCACCACTACGAGGTGGAGCTGCAGCATTTCTCCCCCAACTCGATCTCGCACGGCGCCATCTTCGCCGCGATGTGCGAGGGGTACCTGAAGATCGAGCCGCACTGGG
>VDCT01000170.1:0-28030 GCA_009763385.1 Coix lacryma-jobi var. lacryma-jobi
TCTCCCAGTGCGGCTCCATCTTCAGGTACCCCTCGCACACCGCGGCGAATATGGCGGCGTGCGAGATGGAGTTGGGGGAGAAGTGTTGCAGCTCCACCTCGAAATGGTGGGCCAGCCCTCGCAAGAAGCGGCTCGGCGGGACGCCGAGCCCCATACGGTGGTAGCGCGTGAAGCTCACCACGTACCCCTCCGGCGGGTGCGGCTCCCGGTGCTCCGCCGACGGGATAACCCACCATGCGGGTCCCTCCTCCGGGTTGGGGCGCAGAAGCCCCTGGGCCACCAGCGAGTCCATCTCGCTCTGCGTCACCTTCGACGGGCTCCAGTCCTCGGCCGGCAGCATCTGTGTTTGGGCGGCCATGACGGTGGCGCGGCGCGGATCCGAGCGGCGGACGGGCGGCCGGAAATCCCCAATCGACTAGCTCGAAGGAGAGGGCGCGTAAAGGCTACGGCGGCGGCGAAGGCAAAGGCAAAGTAAAGGGTTCTTTTTCCCTCTTTCGATATTTATAGGGGGAAATCCAGACGGGCGCGATCTCCCACGACGTAAAAAGGTAACAGAATGCATTCAATGCGCCCACCTAACCGCGTCTCGAGCCGGGTGCAGGATACACGCGTTACCTCTCCATTCGCTCCACTACCCGGGCCCGCCACGACCGTCGCTCCGGCTTCGCGCCCGCCGCTCTCCTCGACGATTTCCGCCTAAAAACGCGCCCAACGGGCAGAAGGCTCCCAGACGACGGAGGCTTCTTCATAAAGGTAAAAACGGGCCCCGGCCCTAAGTCTCGAAGCAGCGAAGGCTGGCCCTCGAAAAGGGTTCGACAGCCGGCTTCGAGCACCCGAGTCAGGGACACCAAGGGGCGCCACTCGCGGCATTACTCGAGGGCCGACCCTCGAGGCCCTCACGTGTATCCAAGGCGGGGGCTCGACGTGCAGTGAGATCCCCTCGGAGGGAGGCATCGAGCCACCGGGTCCTATCGAATGGACCCGGCACTCCTGCAGACTGAGCACCCATGCTTTATGAGACCGCCTCCGGGCCACATTCGACCCCTAACGAACGGGGCACGAGCTCTCACTTGGATTCCCCGTTACCAGCTCACCGGGAACCTCGATACTCGCCCACTCGGGGTAGTACGAGGCATCCCCCCTCGCATCCGATCGAAAGGACTCGCGGGATGACAAGCCAGGGCAATCGGCATGCCGGACAGCTCGAGGAGCCGGCCAGTCGGTTCAGCCTGGCACCCCTCGACGAAAGAGGGTCTAAAAACTCGGACAGTTGCGACTAATCTCTTTTTTATGTGAGCATGAGATTTTCAGGCCTCGGTGAAAGCTCGACCCCCATCTCGCCTGAGCCCTCGAGGCCGCCTCGAACGATCGCTCGTTCTCCGTCTCGCTCAAGCCCTCCGAGCCAAGCCTCGGACGGAGTCTCCCACGACAAAGGAAAGGTAACCGTAAACATTTAATGAGACTACCAAACCACATTTCGAGCCTGTTGACAGGTACACACGACGCCGCGATCTCCGCTCCCTGACGATATCCGCCTAAAAAGGCGCGCCCCACTGGGCAGAAGGCTCCCAACCGACGGAGGATTCTTCGGAAGCCCACGAGGGAGTTCTAACACTCCCCCATGGCCTCGGGGGCTACACCCGCGGGTGTCGCTCGCACGACACCCACGGAATCAACCGACAACCCTCGAGACCAGTTAGCTATCCATCGAGATCCCAATCTAGAGCCCCTGCTCGAATGCAAGCACTCAAACAAGGGCTCGGGGGCTACTGTCGGTGGTACAAAAAAGGGTACCCCCAATCAACGCAAACACCCGAACGCTCCGTCTCCGTCTCGCCCGAGCCCTCCCCCAGGCCTCGGGCGAACGCTCCTTCTCCGTCTCGCCCGAGCCCTCCCAGCAAGGCCTCGGGCGAACGCTCCATCTCCGTCTCACCCGAGCCCTCCCAGCGAGGCCTCGGGCCGCTCTATCTCTGTCTCGCCCGAGCCCTCCCAGCCAGGCCTCGGGCGAACGCTCTGTCTCCGTCTCGCCCGAGCCCTCCCAGCGAGGCCTCGGGCGAGCACGATCGCTCTCCGTCTCGCTCGAGCCCTCCAGACCTCGGGCAAACGCGCCCCCACACCTCGAGCCTTAACACACGGACCTCGAGCTGCGCATACAGCCGTACCAGCCCATATCACGCATTTAATGCCTTCACCTACTCCGGTCATGTCCACTAGTGCACGGCGTGTACCACAGTAACTCGGTGTAAAGGTCAAGTCTCGTTTTCACCACAAGCATGGGCAAAAGGGCACCAGTGCGGCACTGTTCGGCCATGCCAGGCACTGTAACCCCTCGAGGCCGGCTACGCGCCCCTCGAGCCCTGCACTGTAACACCTCGAGGCCGGCTCCGCGCCCCTCGAGCCCCCCGTGGCACCACCTCGAAGCCGGCTCCGCGCCCTTCGAGCCCTAACTACTTTCGTGCTCTTGGAGGACAGGTACCCCAAGACCCGGAGGGACCCCGCCGCGTACTGTACATTCCGGGATGGGTGTTGTACGGCTCCCGCCTTGTCGCGCCCCCACGTCCGCGCCCAGGATGAAAGCCACGACCCAAGGACGCCTCAACAGCGACGATCACATCAGTTCCAGTGGCCCCGACAAGACAGAGTTCCTACCCTTCTCCGTATGGGGCACCATACGCCCCGACACCTGTAATACTTTCATGTAACCCTGGCCTCCCCTTGCTCTATAAAAGGGGACGCTAGGGCCCTCATTCGGGAGGACGAACACAACACACGAGTCCACACGCACAACACGAGTCCGGACTCCGGTCCACGCTACTGAGCTTGTATTCTCCCCTGTACAAGCACTTAGGTGCAAGTAATACAAGAACATCTCCCCCCGCTGGACGTAGGGCCTTCTTTGCCCGAACCAGGATAAATCCTTGTGTCCCCTTGCATCACCATCCAGGAAGAAAGCACGCGATCATATTACTTGTTGGTGTGACACCCCCGGGTACGAAACACCGACAACAGTGTAAGGGGGACGGTTTTTTGGGAAGAGAGCATAGCATCACCATTCCAGTTTCCTTTTAAACCTTCGCTCTCGTTTCTGACGATTGGCCGCCTTCGCCACTCCCCTGCCGTTTGCGGAGGTAGGGGAAGTGTGTCCCAACGTTTGGCGCGACCGTGGGGACGGAGTTCGAAATGGCAGGAAACGGAGAGCGCCCACTACCAGAGACCCTCGCATGACCAGAGAGGCCACGCATAATCCAGCCTGTGGAAGAGGATATAGCACCCTCAGAAACAGGAGAAGTTGCTCAGGGACGGGGTACCGGGCCCCTCATACTCGGCCGGTATCACACAGCCGCACCCTAACTACCTCCGGGAGAGATGGGAAAAGATGAGGAGGAGTGGGCCTCGAAGCTTTAGAGAGGCTTCAAGCTGAGTTACAGGAAAAAAAGGCGCCTGGACCAGCTTGAAAGGCATAAAACCGGCTGCGTCTTATCAGGCAAAAGGCAGACGAGGCTAGGGAACAGCTTCGCCGAATGGAGGAGTCCCTCGCAGCAGCTGAAGCCGAAGCCGAGGGTTGGAATGATGGGGAAATGCCGCCGTTTCAGGAGGGAAATGAGGAGCAGGATCAGGGCAACCTCTGCCGCCATCCGCCCCCCCCCACCACCACCAAATCACCCAGAACCATATCCCATGAGACAACAAAACTTTCGCCAACTCTAACCCAGATGAGAGAGAGCCAAACTTTCGCAACCAACGGAGAGCCCAACAGCACCAAATGCCCTATGACCCAAATCACCACGCTCTCCCAGATACTCCAAACCCAACCTGGCCACATGCTACAATCCACAAAATGTACCCCGCTACGACGGACTTACCGACCCTCGCCAGTTCATAATGAGCTATGAGGCAGCAGTTGCCGCGGCAGGGGGCGATGAATCAACAATGGCAAAATCTTTTGTCATCATCCTGCGTGATATCGCACAAACTTGGTATAGCAACCTTCGCCCTGGAACCGTGGATTCCTGGGCCAATCTCAGAGATAGGCTCTGTACAAACTTCAAAGGCATTACAGCAGCCCCATCAAACCCCATTGAGCTGTTCAACTACAAACAAGAAGAGCATGAACCACTTCAAGATTACTGGCGAAGGTTTATCCAAACCAGAGCAAGAACTCCGGGGATATCCGACGAAGCTGTCATTCTCGCTGCAGTCAGTGGTCTGCGTCCAGGCCCATGCTCGTCGAAATTTGCCAGGAAGCCGGCGAATACAATCGAGGAATTACATGAGACAATGGAAGAGATACTGTAGAGCGGACATGGACTTCAGGGCAAAGTCCGATGCTCGGAGGTCACAACAGAAGCCGCAGCCGAGGCCTCAACCAAGAGAAAATAACCCTCGACAAGAACAAAGCAACATTGGCGCTATCAACAAAGCAGTCCACTATGAAGACCAAAGATGGGGCGCTCAACATCCGAGCAACCAAAACCCTCAAGGTTTGCCACCCCCGCCGGATCAACGGAACCAGCAGAAAGATCCCGCGAAAATGTATTGTCATTTTTGTGGTCTTGGAAAGTGGCACACCACCAACAATGTGAGTGCTTCGCCAAAGGAAAAGAGTACCAAGGAGTCCAAAAAGCCGCTTTGGCAGACAACCGAATCATCAACCACACCAGGAAACCAAACTTCCACCCACCAAATCCTCCATACCACTACACACCCATAAACTACGGCCTACCTTCGCAACAACCTATCTACGCACACCCACCCACACTACAACCAAACTCCTTATCAGCCAACCGCGATCCCACAACGCCAAAATGCCCCATATACAGTCACATACCCAACAACCCCCCAAACCCAAACCCCAACCAACCAACAAGTCAACAACGCTCTACCACCACCACCACCATACCCGCATTACCAGCGCCTCAACCTGTCAAATCCGAAGCTCAAAACCAAACAACCATCAACAACCCAACATCAACCTTCGGTGTAATACTAGCTATCACCGGAGGCTCAAATGAAGACCATGACAACAAGCGGCAGAGGAATGAACATCCTAGACGAGTACACCATGTAGCCATCGAAGGACCACACAAATTCGGCCGATGGTCTCACATTCCTATAACCTTTGACTCCAGCGATATGAAGTTGAGAGATTACCCTCACACCGACGCTATGGTGATCGAAACCAATCTAGCAGGGTGGACAGTCACCAAAATTCTGGTCGATACAGGAAGCTCTGCAGACATCCTGTTCGCCTCAACCTTCGACAGCATGAAGATTGATAGAAACCTCCTGCAACCTGCTGACAACCCTCTATACGGCTTCGGCGGTCAACAAGTGAGAGCCGTCGGGAAAATATCTTTGCCCGTGACATTCGGCGACCAGATGAACTGCAGAACTGAGCACATAACCTTCGACGTGGTCGACATGTTTTATCCGTACAATGCAATATTTGGCCGAGGGGTCACCAATGCATTCAATGCAGTCATCCACCCTGCTTACCTCTGCATGAAGCTTCCCGCTCTGAAGGGGGTGGTTACAGTATTTGGAGACCAGGACATTGCAAGGGCAGCTGAGGGAACAGTAGCACCAGGACAACGCAATGTCCACAATTTATCAAAGCCTGCCTCGAGCTACAAACCTCAGCGACGAAGGTGAAATTTGCACTGACAAAGTAAAGGCATCACCCAAAGAAGAGACTAAACAAGTCCAACTCTTTGAGGGTAACACCGAAAGACAGGTGTTTATTTCAGCCAACCTAGACCCCCAATCAGAAAACAACCTCGTCTTTTTTCTCAAAGAAAACTCCGACCCTTCGCTTGGTCCGCAGAGGACCTAAAGGGGGTAAACAGAACTCTGATAGAGCACAGCCTAAACATCAAACCAGGCTATCGCCCAGTTAAGCAAAAGCTTCGCAAAATGTCAGAAGAAAGGAAAGAGGCAGCGAAGGCTGAGGTAAGAAGGCTTTTGGACGCAGGCGTCATCCGCCCAGTCAAATACCCAACTTGGCTCTCAAACGTGGTCCTTGTTCAGAAAAAGAACAAGAAATGGCGAATGTGTGTAGATTTCACGTGTCTGAACAAAGCTTGTCCGAAGGATGACTTTCCCCTCCCTAACATAAGCACCCTGGTTGACAGAGCAGCTGGCTGCCAAATGCTATCTCTCCTTGACTGCTTCTCATTATACCACCAGATCTGGATGAATGAAGAAGATGAGGAAAAAACAAGCTTCATTACACCTTTGGGCAATTTTTGCTTTCGAAGAATGGCAGAAGGCCTAAGAAACGCAGGCTCAACCTTCGCTCGCATGACATCTGAAGTCTTCAAGATGAACACGCCGTCTCCGCCTACATCGATGATCTGGTTGTCCAAAGCGAGTTAAAAGAAAACCACATATCAGACTTATCGAGAGTGTTCAACAATCTCCGGTCCGCCGGATTAAAGTTGAACCCCGAAAAATGTGTTTTCGGGGTAAGCGAAGGAAAATTGCTGGGCTGTATCATCTCAGCAAGGGGAATCGAAGCCAACCCCGAGAAGATTGATGCTATCATCAATATGGAACCCCCGACAACCAAAAAAGTAGCTCAGCGTTTGTCAGGCCGCTTAGCAGCACTCAGCAGATTTATCTCCAGGTCCGCTGAGCGAGGGTTACCTTTCTTTGAAACATTGAGAAGCACTGCACCATTCAATTGGGGATCCCGGCAACAGAAAGCTTTCGAGGATTTGAAAAAGTATCTCACCAACTTGACTGTTTTAACCAGCCCATGCAAAGGGGACCTGTTACTGCTGTACGTCGCAGCTTCGCCTCACGCAGCAAGTGCAGTCCTGATCAAGGAGTTGCACGAGAACAACAGGACCAGGCAAGCCCCAATCTACTATGTATCAGAAACCCTCGAAGGTCCCAAACGAAATTTTTCAGAGCTCGAAAAGATAGCGTACGCCGTGGTCATGGCATCAAGAAAGCTCAAGCATTATTTCCAGGCATATGAGATCCATGTACCTTCGGCATACCCCCTCGAGAACATTTTCAGGAACAACGAGGCAGTTGGAAGAATAGCAAAATGGGCAGTTGAGCTCAACAGCTACGCTATAACTTTCGTCGTCGGCAGAACAGCAATCAAGTCACAGGCACTAGCAGATTTCATAGCTGAGTGGACCCCTGACCCTCGCAGCGATGGACCTCAACAAGATCCATTTTGGACCGTATATGTCGATGGAGCCTGGGGAGCAACTAGAGCAGGGGCTTCGGCTATTCTAGTCTCGCCGTCCGGGCCGAAGCTAAGATATGCAAGAAGACTCTCGATTCAAGTGCACAAACAACTCCGCAGAATACGAAGCTGTAATACTAGCACTCTCAAGGCTTCGATCATTGTCAGTCCGAAGGGCAGTCATCAACACAGACTCACAAGTCGTCGCGGGGCACATTGAGAAAAAATACAAGGCAAAAGATCCAGAGCTACAAAAATACTTCCAATATGTCCGAAGGTTAGAATCCTTCTTCCTCAGCATAACAGTAAAAGCGATTCCGAGGTCAGAAAACAATGAGGCAGACTGCCTAGCTAAAGCAGCAGCACAACAACTACACTACAGCTGCCGCCAGATGTTTTCCTCGAGGTTGCGACTCAATCAGCTTTCGAAACCTCCGAAAGAAACGCCAAATTGATCAGTGCAATCCAGAACGAGGACTGGAGAGCACCTATCATAGCCTATATCAAGGGGCTCCATGAACCCAACTCCAAAGAGAAAGGAAACAGACTAAAACAAAGGGCACGAGGGTACAAGATTGTGGACAACATTCTGTACAAAGCTTCGGTAACCTCGTCATGGCTCAAATGCGTGTCACAGTCTGAAGGAAACGACATTCTCAAGCCCATTCACGAAGGCATCTGTGGTTCACACAACGGCCCGAGAGCATTAGTTGGAAAAGCTTTCCGGCAAGGTTTCTACTGCCCAACAGCGTTAAGAGATGCAGAAAGCATCGTCAAACATTGCGAGGGTTGCCAACTAACGGCAAAAACGTAGAACGCCCCAGGGGCTCCAACAACTCTGATATGCCCAACATGGCTGTTGCAAAGATGGGCAATGGACCTCGTCGGTCCACTACCAACAGCTCTAGGAAACCTTCGCTACGCAGTCATAGCTGTGGAATATTTCACGAAATGGATCGAAACTAGACCACTGGCTTCCATCACCTCCTTGGCCGTGAAGAAGTTTTTCTGGCAGCAAATAATTTGCCAGTTCGGTGTCCCCAGATACCTAACGGTCGACAATGGCACTCAATTTGACAGCGAGGTCTTCAAGGAATTCTGCGCTCAAATTGGAACAATCCTATGCTTCGCCTCAGTGCGGCACCCTCAATCCAACGGCTTAGTTGAAAGAGCCAACGCAACAATTTTCCAAGCCATATCAAAGAAACTGCAAGGCAGGCCTAAGGGAAAGTGGGCGGAAGAGCTAACCTCCGTCACCTGGTCTCATAACACCTCGGAATGCAGAGCTACCAAATTCACACCCTTCAGGCTACTCTTTGGGAAGAAGCAGTGTTACCAGAGGAGTTGAAACATGGGTCACTCAGAACTACCCTCGAACCAGATGAACAAAGTCAGCTGCTCGATAAAGACCTACTCGAGGAAACAAGATGCAATGCAGTGCACAACCTTCGCAAGTATCAGGAGGAAACCAAAAAATGGAGAGACAAAAAAGTGAGAATCAAAGAACTAAAGAAGGGTGACCTCGTTCTCATTCGGAAACAAAACGCCAACATGGCAGGAAAGTTTCAGCCAAAATGGACGGGTCCATACCTAATAGCAGAATGCAATCGTCTCGGCTCCTTTCTCCTCTCTAACAGCGAGGGAAACATCCTGCCTCACACCTGGAACATCGATGACCTTCGCAAATACTACCCATAGCGGAGCCTTAGCGAGCTCTCGCAACATGTAATTTGTTAGCTCATTTATGTTTTCTTCTTCCTTTTCTATGCATGTAACAAAAACAAAGGAGCTGCACTCTTTTCCTTATGAGGGGGCGTAAGGTTTTTTAACGAGGCAGCATCCAAATCCTTAATACAGGCTAGAACCCCCAAAAAAAGCAAAACTCCAGTCTGTTTCACTTAAGCTAGCAAACATCAAAAAAAGCAGCTCTTCTTCAAGAGTGCTAAAATCGATGTAAACACCCCGAAGATTGGTTCAAAAAACAACTTTTTCGAAACAAACTTGGCAAAAAAGCAAACTTCACCTCCACCTAAGATAAGGGGAGGCGCGAAGTACAAAACTCGAGCACCCTCGCAAAAACACGCCAGGGGCTCGCCAAAAAGCAAACTTCACCTCCACCTATGATAAGGGGAGGCGCGAAGTACAAAAGTCGAGCACCCTCGCCAAACACGCCAGGGGCTCACAAAAAAGCGAACTTCACCTCCACCTAAGACAAGGGGAGGCGCGAAGTACAAAAGTCGAGCACCCTCGCAGAAACACGCCAGGGGCTCGCAAAAAGCAAACTTCACCTCCACCTAAGACAAGGGGAGGCGCGAAGTACAAAAAGTCGAGCACCCTCACCAATCACGCCAGGGGCTCGCCAAAAAGCAAACTTCACCTCCACCTAAGATAAGGGGAGGCGCGAAGTACAAAACTCGAGCACCCTCGCAAAAACACGCCAGGGCTCGCAAAAAGCAAACTTCACCTCCACCTAAGACAAGGGGAGGCGTGAAGTACAAAAAGTCGAGCACCCTCGCAAAAACACGCCAGGGCTCTCGCAAAAAAGCAAACTTCGTCTCCACCTAAGATAAGGGGAGGCGCGAAGTACAAAAGTCGAGCACCCTCGCAAAAACACGCCAGGGGCTCCCAAAAGGCAAACTTCAACTCCACCTAAGACAAGGGGAGGCGCGAAGTACAAAAAGTCGAGCAAACATGCCAGGGGCCCGTGACGCAAAATCCCACGTACACCTAAAGCAAGGCAACGCACAAACATTACGTTCAGTTTCACAACGAAAAAGCGAGCCTCGCTGAAAAAGAAAAGGGGTGTCGCTGTTTTTCTTAAACACCTCTCTCAACGAAAATGCGAGCCTCGCTAAAAAGAAAAGGGGTCGCTGTTTTTTCTTAAAAACACCTCTCAACGAAAAAGCGAGCCTCGCTAAAAAGAAAAGGGGGGGTCGCTGTTTTTCTTAAAACACCTCTCAACGAAAAAGCGAGCCTCGGTAAAAAAAAAAGGGGGCGTCGCTGTTTTTTCTTAAAAACACCTCTCAACGAAAAAGCGATCCTCGCTAAAAAGAAAAGGGGGCGTCGCTGTTTTTTCTTAAAAACACCTCTCAACAAAAAAGCGAGCCTCGCTGAAAAAGAAAAGGGGGTGTCGCTGTTTTTCTTAAAACACCTCTCAACGAAAAAGCGAGCCTCGCTAAAAAGAAAAGGGGGCGTCGCTGTTTTTTCTTAAAAACAACTCTCAACGAAAAAGCGAGCCTCGCTAAAAAGAAAAGGGGGCGTCGCTGTTTTTTCTTAACAACACCTCTCAACGAAAAAGCGAGCCTCGCTGAAAAGAAAAGGGGGGGTCACTGTTTTTCTTAAAACACCTCTCAACAAAAAAGGCCCCTCAACGAAAAAGCGAGCCTCGCTAAAAAGAAAAGGGGGGCGTCGATGAAAAACAACACAAAGCTGGACAACCAACGAGCCTCGTCAATATCCGACAAGGACATCACAAAAATTACTCAAAATCGAATCATAATGACACAAATAAAACATACAGTGTTCCTGTTCATTTACAAATAAACTTCACAACGACAAACAATCGGTGAAAACTATAAAATTACAAGGAATCATCACCTCCATCAATTAACATTAAATCTTCGTAACCTTCGTCGCCCTCCTCAAACCCTGTCTCTACTGGAACTATGGGTCCCCACAACAAAGAAGCTGCAAAGACAATTGGCAGCTCCCCGGGCAAAACCCTCGCCCTGTACATATATCTACGGTCTACATCACTAACATCCGAAGGTTCCTCCTTTGGAACCACTAGTGACCCATCTGAACCTACATCTAGTTTGCTTCGCCCAAACAAGTAATCCAAAGCCGTTTCTCATCAATATCATCATCAACGCCAGCTTGCGAGGACGAAGAAGAACCAAACAAATAACGGGTGGCCTGTCGATCAGTATAGTCTGCTTCGCGCCAAAAACGACTCGACCTGCTATTCTTCAAATCGTAGCTTCGCACTTTCGACCACCAAAAATGTTCAAAGGCCAGCGAAGGATGTTTTAGCTTAGCACGAGCCCACGATTCACCAGTTATAAAAGTATCTTGATAGTTAAGCGTCAGTGGCGTCACATCAAACACTTCTAGCACGGTTTCGTCAGGAACCTGCATTTTTCACAAAATAGGAAAGTGTCTCAGCGTCATCAAGTTTTTACAACCACCACACCTTTTACAAAATGACCCTCTCGCCCGAGCAATCCTAAGTTCACACCTGCCCGGCTTCCCCGTGCTCTTCAGCCACGGCTTCGTCGGCGGTAGCATCTAGACCTCCGCCAATGGCAGCACCCGAGCCTTCAGCAGGGGCCCCTCTGTTGCCGCCTCTTCTACAACAGTTTCTTGAGTGCTCGGAGCGTTCTCAGCCAAGGCTCCAACCTCGACAGGCGGAACCCCCGCATGGTTGGGCGCAAGAATAACTTCGGATCACCACCAGCATCAACAGTCGCTGGCGGCGAGGGCATTGCGTCCTTCCGAGCCTGCAAGAAAAATAAACGAACAAGACCTCCAAAATTAATATCAAACCCCTCATCACAGAAACAGACCTAACCACAATTTTTACCAAAAACCACAAACCCTGACGAGTAGCCTCGGCAGCTTCTTCAAAAGCAAGAGCTCGGCCGCCACCGGAAATCCAGAACTTGCGAAGCAATCGCATCGCACAATTCCGAACCTCGGCGTCGTCAACTTTCATCTGGCGCACCTCGTCAACTGTCGGAAAGGCATGGCTTGGCCTTTTGATCTTGCGAAGGTGCTCGCAATCCGCTTGACAAAGCGTGCTGGCCATCGCCAAAGCCCCCGCATAGCCTCCAAAGTCGGCCGCGTTGCCAACCAACGAGCTAAAGACATCAAGCTCGTTACTCAGCCAACTTTCGAAGGCCTCCGCATTAGATACAGGCAGCGGTTCCCCGACAGAAACCTCCGGCCTCGATCAAGCAGGTGTCTATTTATCTTTAACCTTCCCATGCTCTTCTGCCAAGCCTCGGCTTGAGAAGCCAGATCAGTGGACAGCTCTTCTATTCGACTGTTTGCAGTTAACAAATCTTATCTTTCTGTCGGCCAGCCGCTAAGAGTTCAGCATTACTATTTGCAACCGCTTGCGCCTCCTCTCGGGACTTCTTGACCTTCTCTAAAGCAGCTTTGAGATCAATATCTTTACTCTCCAAACTGCGCCGAAGGTTCTTGTTGACCTCCTCAACCTTCGACAACCGGTCATTCAAATAGTGTAGATTGTAACTCGACCTCCGGCGAGCCGAACAGTTGAGGAGCATTAACTCAGCCACCTTGACATCCATGTCATCATGAAGATCATCCAGAGGCTGGTTAGCCAATCGAAGTTCCTCCTCCGGTAAACAAATCCGGTTAAAAACCCGACCAAGAAAAACGCCTCTCCTCCGGAGCACTTTGCAGGTGGCACTCACGGAGGTCCGGACTCGTGAAAAGCTCGGTTGCCGGATCAGTAACTCCAACCTTCGCAGCAAAATAAGGAAGAGAATAACGGCTAGCCTCGCCGTACGGCCTTTTGCCCGGATTTCTCTCCGACTCAGGTCACCGGCCACTTCGACGCCGTCGACCAGATATATGTCCCTCAACTGGCACCGACCCTTGCTCGGGACTCTCGGGAACTCGCTCACAGCGCGCACCTCGGCAGCGATCCTCAACTCACCGCCGAGCTCTTCATCTCACGCGCTTCGCTCGGTCATTTTCCTTGATCCTTCGCCTGATTTCGATCATCCCGAACACCTTCGTCATCCGAGCTACCCTCGCCACTGGAGGTATCACTCACCTCATTAGATGATTCGTCTTCGGTCTCCACCTCCTTCTCAGCCTCCCTCTCCTCCTCCTTCTCCTCATCATCGGAGACACCTTCGTCGTCCGAAATTTGAATTAAAGCACTAATACCGCCCACGCGGGGCACCCGTTCTCCAATTTTACCAACGCCTCGACCGCTCGAAACAATGGCCGAGGAAGAGGAAGTGCCGGTAGCACCCGAACCTACTGCGACTTTCGTCGCAAGTGCCTTCACCCGGCTGCCGGCGCCGCCACGACCTCGACCACGACCCCTCTTCGGCCGCGAAGCAATCCCTTTCTCCTCCGCAGAAGCACTCTTTCTTCTTGGGCGCATCCTCCTCTCGACGGAGCAGGCCAGTCCGCATACTGGATCCCAAGTATGTCGAACAACCGGTTAACCCGACCTCCGCTACCCACCGAGCTATGGATCGCCTTGATCTCCAGTGTGGACAGCTTACCAACAAGCTCTTCCGCCCAATCCTGAACACGCTTATATATCGCTTCGATCCCATCCTCTCGCCTGGGAAATTTCCGAAGAACTTTCTCCCAAACCTTGTTCAGGTTAACCTTCGGTTTCTTCAAGCCTCTACCCTCGTACTTGGGGTCATCCTCAACAGCAAACCATGCCTATTTCCGGCTAAGGGGCCAAATCTTAGCACAGCAGTACTCCTCGACTAAATCGCGGGCACACTGAGAACGCGCCACCACCCTCAAACAGTCAACAGCAGCATGAGCCTCGGGGCTCATCATAGCTTCTTCGGCGATAACATCACCAAGTGGCAGAAGCTCGCCGCAGAGTTCAGCATTGCCACTGAACTTGTAGTAAAACCAGAACTCCTGCCACCCACTGGTCCATTTGTTTTTCTGGGCTTGCACCGGCAGCTCCGATCCGGCGCGATGACAAAAGGTGTACACCGCGAACTGACCAAGGCTGGTGTTACCCTCCGCCATCAACAACCTTCCGAGGCTGCATATGCACGCGATGAGTGCGAATAAAACCCTCGACGTGAGGAACTATGCCCTGCGAGCAGCATGCCACACATACACTGACATCTTCGTACATTTCGTAAAGCACGAAGGCGTCAGTTGATGGAACTTCAGATTAAACCTCTGTAAAACAGAGGTCACAAAGGAAGCAACAGGGAACCGAAGTCCAGCCGAAAAGAATTCTTCAAAAATAATGATCTCATCTGCATCCGGCTTCGGAACGGTCTCCCCACTGCTAATCCTCGCCTTTCCATCCTCAATCCACCCGAGCTTAACATAAGACGCTAAATCAGAACTACAAACTCAGCTCAGTCCAAAATCAAAACTCTTTCCTCATCCGCAGCGGAGGGAGAAGCTACACGAGCCGTTTGCTTGGACCTAGCCATCTCTCAAACCAAACCCTCGCAGGGCTCAACGCAGACAACCTTCGCAGCTAGACTAAAGCAACCTTCGCAAAAAGGTTTGCGCGAGCAGGATGGCTAGAGCAAAGGAGGGCACAATTTCAAGCCCCCACCAACCCCTCCAATATATAGGCCGGGGGCGAAACACTTCACCCGACAACACAGGCACGAAAACCAAGACCCACGACACAAAAAAAACGAAACGGACTTCTACAGTACGAATAAAATTCAACGGCCCGGCCAAGTCAGCCGTCGGCGTCGCTGCCAAGGGTCCCGCTACATTTCCCGTCTAAGAGCGCTGCTTGGCCCAAACGCTGTTCTTCTGGACCAAGGCAACGAGGGGCTACGATTGGGGGAAGGGACCCTCGGCAGTGGCGCTGCGCAGGCTGGCTGATCAACGGCCCTCGCGCACCTTCGCCAAAACCCGCCTTTTTATTTGTCAAGTCCCTCAAGTCACCGTTCAGGCCCCCGAATACTAACCCAACCTTCGGAATGTTTGACAAGTTCTTACAGGCAAAGGGCATGAAGAGCGCTGGAAGCAACCCTCGCGCATCTCGCACACCTTCACCAAGAGGCCCAGGCCCAACGGGTGGCGAAGGGACTTGGACCTCGCAACTGAATGGGTATCTTCGCAAAATGCAGGTCAACCCTCGCATTTCCGCGAGGGTGAGCGCGAGCCGAGCGGCGGCGGGCGCATGGAAGGCAGGCTAGGGTTTCCTGCGCCTCTTGTGTTTGTACGATCCTGCCCTTCCGTTGTACAGCGGGAAGGAATATTTCTTGTACCCTTTTGTAATTTGGTCAACGCCCCTTGGTATCCCTATAAATACCGGGGGGTGAAGTGTAAGGGGACGATTTTTTGGGAAGAGAGCTACAACATCACCATTCCAGTTTCCTTCTAAACCTTCGCTCTCGACACTCCCCTGCACGTTTGCGGAGGTAGGGCAAGTTGTCCCAACACTTGTGGCCGTAGAAGTAGTCACGGCCCGTTCATCGACGTCTAACAACGGATTCTTTATCCCAGCATCGGCTTGAGCCCTTTCTTGCGCCCTCCACTTCGGCCTCTTACCGGCATACCCTGTCATGCCCATTGTGTGAGGCTGCGTGTTCATCTTGTTGAGCGTTTTGAACCGCTCGCTCTTGGCCTTTGCTTCTTCGCTTTGCCTCTGCTTAACGAAAACTTCCCAGTCTTCAGCCAAGATCATATTATATTTGATCAAAGGTGACTTCCCTGTCTTCACGTAGTCTCTGTTCAGCATGTACTTGAAGCTTCGAAGGGCCTTTCCTGCCACGTGCATCACCCAGTCCCTGCACTTGGTCATGTCGGCATCCTTAGGATAAGTGAAGCGGTCAGCATCTCTTTCCAGACATCTTCCTTATCGTCAGCAGGGACATCCGGCCATTTCTCACAAGTGATCTTACATGCTCCCTCACTAAACACGAACACTGGTTGCTAAACTTCTCGAGGACCGTCGTTGGCTGCAACGGCTCTCCCTGCGGCCCCACCGTGAGGATCACATGGATATCACTGTGCTTCTTGTGTCTCCCGTGTTCCCCCCTTTTCCGAACAGGCTGTCACCACTGCAGTTTGTTTGAAGAAGTTGCTGTGGAGGGAGCGGGGGCTTCTTGCTCCGCGCCAACTTGTTCTTCGTCGAAATCCAAAGTCTGAGGCACTAGTGGTATTGAACTCCTGACTCTCACGGACCTGTCACTTTCTGCTTCGTCCTGCGGGTCAAACTTTGGATCTAGCTCTTCCTCTATACGATGTTTCCTCTCTTTTCCGTCCTTTCGGGGTCACACTAACGTGGCTCTCATAACTAGTTGACCCAGAAGAACCACTCGGGGTAGGGTCGCGCCATTTTAGTTCAGGTTGTGGTTCTTGCGCCATTGGAATCTAAGAACAATAAAGTACATATTATGGACATTTCATATGTAAATCCACATTACATAGTAGTAGTAGTAGAGTAGTAGGACAGTACCAGTAGTAGGATAAGTACCAGTAGTAGTAGTAGTATAGTAGTAGTAGTAGTAGTAGTAGTAGTAGTAGTAGTAGTAGTAGTAGTAGTAGTAGTAGTAGTAGTAGTAGTAGTAACTTGTCTAATTAATTATTACATCAAGGTACAGTGCAGTAGTAGTGCCAGTAGTAGGAGTAGTACAGTAGTAGGATAGTACAGTAGTAGGAGTAGTATAGTAGTAGTAGTAGTAGTAACTTGTCTAATTAATTATTACATCAAGGTAACAGTGCAGCCTCATCCACTTAGCCCAACCGAAGCAACTAGCAACACCTGCACATTTTTCCCACATCAAAGTCCAACAAGATGGACTGCCTGCCACTCCAACCTGATAGGAAGGTAGGTAGGGGTAGGTGCAGTAGGAATTGAGTTGATTCTTGAGTTGAAAGCCTCTAGAGCTGCAGAAGCTTCCTCAAAAGACTTGTATTTTTTATGCACAACTCCTTTAACTTTGAGGACATACTGACTGCACTTGGCCCAGCTGGTGTAAATACTTGGCTTGGTGCCCTCGAAAACAACATACCAAGCAGGCATCCTTCTGCATTAGTAGTAGAGCAGTATAAGAGTACAACATAGAAGAGAGAAGAGAGGAGAGGGAAGTAGAGGAGAGGATAGGAGATCAAGGAAGATACAATGAAAATTTGCCTCAGATTGTAATGCCATTTCAAAAATCATGGACTTGGAGTTAAAGGATATTTCATACAGATTATAGAGAACATCATGACAGCCATGGAGCCGTGTGAGTCATCCAGCCCAGCCACTGAACTTGTTTTCATATAGCTAGGCATGGACGTCTCACACGGCTTGATGACAATCATGAAAACCATAAGAGAAGTTACAATGGTCCAGTACCTCACAAGTCCAGATCATAACCAACAACCACTGAATCCATCAAAAAAGTGGCAATGCATTCATCATAGGCAGAAAGCAATTAAATTAGGCCTCAGATTCTAAACATTCATTGGTGGTTGCCTTGCAATTCGAAAGCAAATAAACATGTTCAACATAGAAGAGAAGAGAGGAGAGGGAAGTAGAGGCAAATAAGAGAAGAGAGAAGGCCTCAGCACCACTAATTTGAGCTATTTAGTAAGCATCACTGGTGGCAAATAAGTAGAAGGAGTCACATCATTGCATATGCCGCTACCTCAGCTACACAGTAGTAGTAGAGAGAGTAGAGAGTAGTAGTAGGACGCAGTAGTATAGACAACATGTGAGTAGGACAGTAGCAGAGAGAGTAGTAGAGTAGTAGTAGAGAGAGTAGTAGAGTAGTAGGACAGTAATAGTAGTAGGACGTACATCATGTGAGTAGGACAGTAGCAGAGAGAGTAGTAGAGTAGTAGAGTAGACAGAGTAGTAGAGTAGTAGGACAATAATAGAAGTAGAACAGTAGTAGAGAGAGTAGCACAGTAGTAGAGAGAGTAGGACAATAGGAGTTGTATAGGACATCACAAGGCCATCATAGGACATCACAGGCCATCATAGGGCATCATAGGACATCATAGGTAGCGGCATTTGGCACAGTGTAAACAATAGTACATCATAGGCAGCATTTCAACTGAAACAGCAGCATTTCCAAATAAATATACAACATTTCACTACTTCCAGTATAAACATAGTGAGTTGGCATTGACAAGTGCAGCTTGCTGCCGAAGGAAAAAACACAATAAGAACGTGCAGCATTTCCTAATAACCGCAAGTGCAGCTCGTATTTTATATTTAATTGTTTGTCATTTTCACAAACAACAAGAAACCTAAAACTACCAAAGCGGCGAGTACATACCTCAACGGAGACGGAGGACGAAGGACGGAGGACGGAGGACGGTGGAGAGACGGGCTCCAGGCGGAGGCGGAGGCGGAGGACGGGCTCCAGGCGGAGGCGGAGGACGGGCTCGAGCCGGCGGTGGACGGGATCCAGGCGGTGTGGGACCCCAGAGCTAGGGTTTTGGGCTTACCGGGATGAAACTCCGGGACGGATCCCCGACGAGGCTGAAGGAGCGAGAAGAGGGTGAGCCGTAGCCCTGTGGTGTCGAGCGAGGATGACCCGCGCCGCGCCGCCGTGTCAGCAGAGCAGTTAGTAGAGGCAGGCACGCAAGGAGAGAGGGACACGGTGGCGGCGGAGAGGGGCAGCGGCGGGTCACGGTGGCGGCGGAGAGGGGGCCACGTACACGTGCAGAAGAGGAGCGAGAGGACGGTCACGCGGTGACGGTGGCGGCGCTAGGGCACCTCGGCAGCCGGCGGGGGTGGCGTTAAAATTTGCCGGCCCTTCGGGGTCGAGAAGAGAACCGAATGGGCAGACTTTGGTTGACTCGGTGCATGTGGGGGACTTTGTACAACCATCTTTTACCATGGCGGGCCCTTTAGAACGCCCGTCGCGGTTAATATTTACCGTGGCGGGCACTTTAGAACGCCCGTCGCGTTGTTAATATTTACCGTGGCGGGCCCTTTAGAAAGCCCGTCGCTGTTAATATTTACCGTGGCGGGCGGCTTTAAAGGCCCGCGCGGTAAATATTAACAGCGCGGGCGTTCTAAAGGGCCCGCCACGGTAAAATATTTTGACCTTTTCCCTTTATCCAATTTCAATTTTTTTGTTTTTCCCTTAGTTAATTAGGCATAATACTAGCTATAGATGAGTATGTATAGTAGTAGTAGGTAATTAGGTATAATACTATAGTAGTAGTAGAGTCATAGTTGGATAAGTTGTTAGCTATAGAGGAGTATATACAAGCTTGTTTCATTTGTTTGAACATAGAGATATGAAAAAAGAAACAAAACACAGAACAAAATAAATAAATTTTGGTTCCACTGCAATATTACAACTTGTCTTATGGTTTGCCTACACATAACATTTTGGTGTAGGCGCTTCACTGTCTCTTTTCACTTTTCACCGTCGTTGCGGGCCCAGGGCAGTCATCCTCGTCCTGTTGAATCGGTCTTCGACAGCCTTGATCTTCTTTGGATGATCGGTAAATAGTTCGAGCTCTTCGTAGTTGTTGTATTGTTCGCGGCTCTGGACCCCATCAGCTCCCACGATCCGTTGCCTCCCTGACACAACCACATGCCTTTTAGGGTCTTCTCGGTATACATAGTAGGCTACTTGTGCGACATTGGTTGCTAATACCCAAGGATCATCTTTGTAGCCGATACTATGAAGGTCCACGGTTGTAAGCCCATAACCGTCAACTACAACCGCCTTTGGATGGACCCACTGGCACCGGAATATGGTTATGCTTAGGTTTTGGCCATAGTCAAGTTCCCATATTTCTTCGACCTGCCCAAAATATGACGTCCTCTGGCCTGTGGCCTCGTCGATGCCCTCGTATCGAACACCGTTGTTCTGTGTCGCACTCTTCTTGTCCTTCTCTTTCGGTGTGGAACCTATAACCCGACACGTCATAACCTTGCCAAGTGGTGATTTGGGTGGACGGTCCTTTCTGAAGCTTCTGAATTTCCTCACGATTTTCCTCTGATTCTTCAATTGGTATGTCCTGCTCTTTGAGAGCCACCCCATGAAGTTGTTCTTGTGATGGTTTTGGACCAGTGCTCCGTGACCTGCCCATCATGAGTTGCACGGATCTCGTCAGGTGCTTTTCGACAAATGTCTCCATGCTAACTAACTGATGAAGTATGTTGTAATGAGCTTGTTGCACCATTTCGTTTGGTACATCAGTGCATAGTTTTCGTCCGATGCACCCCATCCCTGAGGTTCTGCCTTCGTGTTGATGGACAGGCAACCCAATCATCCTCCCATCTTTTATGTACCTCATACCCAGTTCACGGCCTCCTCCGTTGTGTATGCCTCGATCATAGAGCCTTCAGGGTAAGCACGGTTATGGACGTATCTGTTAAGGGTGGACATGAACCGCTCGTACGTCCACATCTGATGTAGGTACACAGGGCCCAGTTGTTGGATCTGATCGACCATGTGCATCATCAAGTGTGGCATAATATCAAAGTATGCTGGTGGAAAGCACATCTCGAGCTGGCAAAGGGTCTCTGCGATGAAACTCCTTCAAGGCAGGTAGCTCGGTGTAACACCTCTGGTGATTAATTTGTATTAACCTGACATGTCATCATCTTAAGTCATAATCATTCTTGTCATGCATTAATGTTTGTCTTATGATTGCTTGCCTTTACCTTTGCTAAAGTATTTTGTGTGTAGTGATTCCTTTTTTTCTAAAACCCTAAAAGCCCAAATCCTCCTATAAGGGCAAAATGGTAATTTCACCTCTGTGCCTAGCTTTGTGTAATTCTTGTGCAGTTTAGTGTCTTGAAGCTTTGTTGTGTGTTCAAAAATTAAAAATCAAAAAACAGACTTCAAATCCCTTTTGGAAAACCCTGATTTCCAAACCCTCGTTTTACCCCTCTTTTATTAATTAAAAACGATTCAAAATTTGGAGTTGGTCCAAAAAGCAAAGTTGTAGATCTGATCAAGAGAAACAACTTTGGTATTTACAAATTTTCAAGTTTCTGTACAAAGTTTGAAGTAATTTCAAATTCATTCAAACTTCAGTTTTTGTCCCCTTTTTAGTTTTCAAAATAATTTCAAAACTAATGAGTTTCAGAAAAAGTGTATAATAGCAAAGTTATAGGTTTTGACAAAGGAACAACTTGCATGTTTACAGATTTCAACTTTCATTATATAAATTAAAAAGTAATTTGAATTTATTTAAATCCCAAAAGTGTCCCTTTTTTCAAATTTCAAATGTGATTTAAGAACTATTTGGATTTTGAAAATGTTCATATTGACAAAGTTGTAGATCTCTTTTTTCTGCACAACTTTGGTGTTTGAGTTTTTGTTTGCTGCTGCTCTGTTCAAATTTTGGGAGTTATTTGCAAAATACAGAAATCAGTTCAAAGTCAAACCCTAGAACCCTACTCCTGTTCATCTTCAACCTAGAGCTAGGGGGGCCTGGCCCTGCCACCCCCGCCGGAGCTGCGCGCGCCACGCGTTGGGCTGCCGCTCGCCTGCTCCCGACCTGCCGCCTGCGGCCGCGTGATCATTCCGCCCCCGCACGCGCAAAGCGCTGACCCTCGCCCGTCCCCACAGTTCCCAGCAAGCCGCCGCCGCGTGGACAACGCCGGCGAGCTCACGCCCGGCCCCTGGGCGACTCTCCCATCCTGTTTCTTCAGGCAATCGAGTGCGCACGCTTCGCCCGTTCTTATCCACCTGCGCGCGACGCTTACGATCCGCCCCCGCACGCCTATAAAAACCACCGCCGGTCAGCCGGAGTTCTCACCCACCTCCGCCACCGTCGCCAGGCCAGTCCAGAGCCTCCGCCATCCAACCACCTAGCTCAGAAGCTCCGCCGTGTCCTCACGAAGCTTTTCCCCCTCCTCAATTTACCTCCGCCGCCCTCCAATCGCCCGCGCAACCCCATCTTCCCAAACTCCGGCGAAACACCGGAAAGCACGGGATTGAGAAATATTTACTCCCCGGCCGTGATTTTCTTTCCCCGACCTGCTTCATCTTTCTCCTTGCCTCCTTGCGCTCCTATCCGCACATCGTTAACCCCTCTTGGTGGACAGAGCCGCCGGAACGCCGCTCGCCGCCGAGGAGTTTCCGCCGAGGCGCCGCCACCGTCGAGTTTCCTCCTTCGACCCTTGTTCCGCCTCGCCGACCCTCGCCCCGACCCGTGGTGAGTACTCAAAGCCCCCGGTCTCTGCTTACACGCGCAAGCTCGAGCCAGGCCTCGAGCGGATACGCGTTCACCGTTAGCTCGAGCCAGGCCTCGAGCACACGTTTCCGTCTCGCTCGAGCCAGGCCTCGAGCGGACTCACACACCCACACCGCTTCGCTCGAGCCAGACCTCGAGCAAGTACTCACACACTGTCTAGCTCGGCCAAGTCTCGAGTAGACACACACCACTTACCACTTCGCCGAGCCTAGCCTCGAGCAAGCGTGCACCCTCCGCTTCGCCCGAGCCAAGCCTCGAACGAACCCGCGTTTCCGTCTCGCCCGAGCCTCCCAGCCAGGCCTCGGACGGACGATTGTTTCCGTCTCGCCCGAGCCTCCCAGCCAGGGCCTCGGACGACGATTGTTTCCGTCTCGCCCGAGCCCTGTGGTTCGTCGCGCGATTCGCCCGAGCCCTGCGAAGAAGGTGCACAATGCTCTTTTCTTTTTTTCTGAAAAATGTGAATAGTGTTCTGTTTTCTCTTTTGTGAGAATTAATCTGTTGTTCCTTAAATCTTGAGAAAAATATGGTATGCTCCTTGCACTGTGTAGAATTTTAGAAAAATAAGAAACTCTACTCTAACCTTTCTGTAAAAATTAGAAAATGAAATCTTCTTTTAATAAGAAATGGATGGTTTAGATTTTTAGAAAATCATGTGTAGTTCCAAAATTTATGAGATAAATTTTTTATGTGCTAGTTATGTCATGCTTAGTCTCTGGTAGAATTTTGAGGCCTTTTGGAGCAACGGTATAAAATGACTTTTTTTTTAAATAATTAGGAAAAATAGAAAAGCACTTAGGGTTCATGTTGTATGCCCTGTGATGTGACTTTGGGATTGTTTGCTGTTCATAGACCCCCCCCCAACTGGTCTATGATATTTGTGATGCCATGCAATGACTTGTGTTTAGGTAAGGTAAAAGATGTTTAATAAGTTCGATTAATCTTGCTTAAGGGTAGAGATAAGTAACTTTATGTCCATTCTAGAAATTACTTACACGATAGAAAGTTGTACTCTAGAATCAGTGGTTTTGTCATGTGTGTATTGTTCATGTCAGCATCCTCATAAGCATACATCATTGCATCAGTATAGTGACCGAAGGAGAAGGCATCAAAGCCGAGTCAGCGCTGACGAACCTACTCTCCCGAGGCGACCCCGCTCCCCGACACCTGCACTGCCGACCCCGAGCCTGTCCTCTTTGCCCTTCAAGGCAAGCCCCGGTGCATTTAACCCTTCCCTGTTTTCACAAAAGTTTACTTAAATGCTTTTGAGTTAAAACTACTGCATTAGGTTATAAGAGTTGTGTGATGACCTATTACCTGCATTGTCTACCTCCACCAGAAGATCCACCTGCCCTGTTAAAAAACTATTTGCAAAATGCTTAGTGATGCTATACAATAGATTTGCAATAAAATGCCAATTTCAAAAGTGTGATCACTCAAAGAATTTTTATGGGAATTGGCTTTACTTTACTCCCCCGACAGTTGGCTAGGTATCTGATCCGTACCTAGTCAACAGCGAGGAAAGGGTGTCGAGCGTACGGTGCCGTCATGTTGTAGTCCGGGACTCAACAGTTGACACCGACCGGGACAGGGTTGAAAAACCGACAGAAACCTGTACTCTTGGGTTAGAGTCCCGAGGTGCTGTTGCTGGCGGAAAATTTTAGGGACCCTCCGTATGGGGGCCTGCTGGTCAAGACTTGCACTATTCACATACTTCGGAAATCTCTGGCTCCGAGAATCCTTTATTGGACCGACAACCGCGCACTGGGAGTGGAGAGATGGCGGAAGTAGCATGTACCCACGGGTCGTCGTACCTGGATAGGAGTGGTGTACTGTACTTCCGGGTGGCGTAGGACCGGGCCCAATCTTGGAGGAATCGTGGTAGACGAGTTGGCATATGCAAGCTTGGGTGCTACATATGCAGTGTGGATAGGGATCCTCAGCTGAGTATTATTTATCCGGATTAACGTTGCTCCTCGGTTATGGAGACTTGGTCACTGACTGTCAACGGAGAGTGGTTCTCAACTAGGTATGTTTTGAAAAGTAAAATGAATCATGAACAATGAAGAATTGAGAAATACTGAATCTTTCCAAAAATAGAACAAGGTTTGCAAAAAACGCTTTTCTGCAAAATACTTGATATTGCTTAAGCCTTACCTTGACTACCGCTAAGCCTCTCATTCCTGAGTCTTCTCCCCTTTTCTTAGTCGGGTAAGTCTTTGTTGAGTACCCAAGTACTCAGGATTTGTTACCCATGTTGCAAGTATGACTGAGTCCCCGATGTGTCTTGCACCCTGCTGCATGACCATCGTCCAGGAAGAGGCCGATGAGGCCGAAAATAGTTGTGCACCCTCGGCTGGGTGTTTGCAAGTATCTTTATTTCGTTGTACTCCGCTACGCTGCCTATTTCTATTTCCAATTTCTATTATCCGAACTTGGTTTGTAATAACTGCACCTTTAATCTTATTTGGAAACTCGATTGTAAAACTAATGTTATTTAAGTCTTCCGCTCTGTATCCGATGTTATTTGTAAAAGTATCCAAGTATTGTGTAACCGAATGGTGAGATGATCCTGCGGACAATGGGCGCTGATGCAGCCCGTGACGACACAGTCTTAATCACACGGAACATCAGTTCGGCTGTCTTGGATGACAGGGACCGGTGGGCCATGGGATTAGGGCCGTTACGTTACAGAGTGTATCGGAGCATCTCACTATGAAGTTGGCAGCAGTGTTTTTGCGAAAAACTTCAAAAGATCTTTTTTGAGTCCAACCAATTAAACTTGACTATTTGGGTCCAACTGCTCTTTTTCTCATCTTGTCTTTATTTGGCAACGCTAGCTAGCGAGACAACATGTTTTAAGCCCTATGTTACTTATTTATTTAGTGCATTGCCTTGTTCCGTAGAACAATCCATGCATCATGTCATATTCACTTAAGTTAATTTAATAACTTCCTCTCTAAGTTCGTTGGTTAGTATGCCTTTACCTTTTCTTGCTAGCCTTTTCACTCCTCATCCATCTTATCCTATCCAGACATGGCTCGCATCAAGCTGACTGCTCGCAAGTCGACTGGACCGAATGGTGTGCCACGCCACCAGCTGGCACCACGCATTGGAGAGGAGACTGGCGAAGCTTCCATCGGTCGTCGCTTTCCCCGTCGCACCCGCAAGCACCTAAAGGAGGAGATCAAGAACCTGAAGGCTGAGCTGAAGAACTTGGAGCATGACTTCTACCACTCACGTCTGGAGTTCTATGAGGCACGAGCTTCCCTGGAGCAGGCCAACCGGAACGTGATTCGCGCCATCCAGCAGCGCGATGCCACTTGGGTTCACGAGGACGTCACCAGAGCCGAGCTCCACGGACTGCGGCAGTACATAACTCAGATTGAGCAGTTCAATGATATGCTTCATGAGGAGGTACACCAGGTGTACAACCAACTCCACCCCGTGGTTCCCCCGGTTGTCGAGGACCCTGAGGACGGAGTAGTGGAAGAGCCGGACGTAGAGCAAGAGCCAGGCATGAACGAGGAGATTGAACCTGCCGAAGACATCCACGCTGAAGACGAGGAGGCTGAGCCTGAGCTCATCCTCGAGGAAGAAGATGACGACGACGACATGATCATCATCGATGAGGACTAGACTCGCTGATAGAGGATGGAGATCCCGTGTGTCTGTACCACCTTCTTACCTAAACCTTAGTCTAGGTTTGGGAGCGCTAGTCTGTCTTTTACTAAGTTGGGTCTGTATCTTTCTTTTCGTACCTTTTCCCCTTATCTATCTGTTGTTATCTGTCAAGTCATCTTTATCGGTCATCTACCTTTGTATCAGTGAAGCTTTTCAGTTAGTTGTTTTCAGAACCTTATCAATGGATGCTAAGTTCCAAGTTGCTTAACAGATGCCTGTGAACACTCGCACTGGAGCTGGAAGTTCTCGGGTGGGCGACCTTCCAAACCCTCCACCTGTACCTGCTACGCTAGCAGATGCCATCGCAGCCTTGGCAGCCGCTGCTAACCTGATGGCTCAAAACCAGGGGCAGCAGAACAATGGCCACCGTGGTCGCCATAACATCAACAACGAGACCACATATGTGGATTTCACCGAAACCGTCCACCAGTCTTTACCAAGGCCGATGAACCCCTTGAAGCTGATGGTTGGCTCCGCACCATGGAGCAGAAGTTTGGTCTTCTTCACTGCACCGACACCCAGAAGCCCCGGTTCGCTTCTCAGCAGCTTCGTGGTCCAACAAGCGCTTGGTATGCCAACCTGTTGGCTGCCCAGCCAGAAGGTCATCAGTTGACCTAGGAAGAGTTCCGCACCGCTTTCCGTGCACATCATATCCCTTCCGGATTGATGAAGATGAAGCTTGATCAGTTTCTGGCACTACAGCAGAAAGACTCCTAAGTGATGCTGTATGTGGGTCAGTTTAACCACCTTAGCCAGTATGCCTCGGAATACGTCAACACGGACGAAAAGAAGAGGGACTGTTTCCTTATGGGACTGCACCCAAGATTCGCAGAAGTATGTCCAATAACCTGACCGGCTCGTATCATGATGCCGTTGACCGGGCTATTGCTTTTGAGGAGAGCAATCGCCAGTACAAGAGGAAAAGAAGAAGAAGAAAGCAGGATCCAACAGTTTCTCTGGCAGTCACAAGCGCCAGAGGGTCATTTATCACCCTAGCCACCACCAAAATCGCCCACCTTACCCCCACCAGCAAGTGGTCGTCCGTACTGCGGCCACCACCCACAACGCCACCAGCAAAGTGCCACGCAGCCGAACGCCCAGGTGTTCGTATCACCACCCCAATAACCGCCTACAACCATCCCTGCTACAACTGCGGCCAAGTCGGTCACTGGTCTCGTGAGTGCCCAAAGCCAAAGAGATATGCTCAGAATGCTCAGAAGGGTCCTGGAGGATCTCAGCAGCAGCAGCACCGTGTCCAGCAGCAGCATGTTCAGAAAGGCAAAGTTGTCAAGAAGCACGGGCAAGTCTACTACACCACTGTCGGCGACATCCCAGAAGGAGAGTCCGTCATGATCGTAGGTTTCCCGTTGCCAATCATCCCGCAGTCGTGTTGTTTGATTCTGGTGCATCGCATTCCTTCATCAGTCGTACATTTGTCTCTAAGCATGGGATATCAATTGGGGAGTTGAAAGAAAGTTCTGTATATTTTCGCCTGGAGGGCGTTTAAGTACTAAGGAGGTGGTTCGCAATATACCGGTAATGTTGGGGGAACACATATTTCCTACCACCATGATAGTGCTATGTGATCAGGAGATAGATGTCATTCTAGGCATGAATTGGATGTGCCAGTATAAGGCTATGATTGACATCCGGAATAGGGTTGTGAGAGTGGACATTCCTAACAGTACCTCCAAACTCCTTCTCCAACTCCCAATGCCTCCAAAACCAGCAGCCACACTTTTGAATACCACCTATGTTCTGGAAACCAGAGACATCCCCGTGGTCTGTGAATTTCCTGATGTTTTTTTTCCAGAGGACTTACCTGGTCTGCCTCCTGACCGTGATGTTGAGTTTGCCATAGAGCTAAAGCCTGGGACTACTCCTATATCCCGCAGAGCTTATCGAATGCCTCCCAGAGAGTTGGCAGAGCTAAAAATCCAGTTACAAGACTTGCTGGATAAGGGCTTCATTCGCCCAAGTTCGTCTCCTTGGGGCTGTCCTGCAATCTTTGTAAAGAAGAAAGACAAAAGTCTCAGGTGGCGTTGCCTGTCCGCCGCAACGCCCCAGGTCCACTTCTCCGGGCGTTGAGTGAGGACCCTGCCGGTGTACTGCGGAAGGAGGCCACCTTCGTTCCGCAGATAGAACCAATGGTCGTCCCACCCGCCTGGTTGGTGGAAAGCTTGTATCGCAGGTACTCGCGGGGACATTGGCCGACGAGGTCCCCGCCCTCGCGTAATGGCAAGGGAGCCCATGCGCGCAGCGGCC
>VDCT01000171.1:0-24715 GCA_009763385.1 Coix lacryma-jobi var. lacryma-jobi
CAGCGAAGGTGAGACGGAAGTGGAAAGTGCTCGAATTCCCAAAAAAAATCATGCTTACACTGTTCGTCCCCCTGGTATTTATAGGGAATGCCAAGGGGTACGGGCCAAATTACAAGAGGGTACAGCAAAGATTCCTCACCACCACGCAGGGAGGAAGGGCAAAAGCGTGAATACACAGCTGAAGCGGAAACCCTAATCGGTCACATCCCAGCGCGCCGCCACCCGGCCCTTGTTCGCCCTCGGGGGGTGGCGCAGCGGTCTTGACCTTCGGCCGCGCTCGCCCTCGGGTCCGCGCACTTCCGCCAACTGCCGGGCCTCCGGCTCTGCTTGCCTCCGGGGAAGAAGGGCGAAGGTTTAACCTCCGGCCGTGCTCGCCGGACCTTCGGCTTCGCCCACCCTTGGGACGACGCACACTTGCCGCTTGCCTGGACCTTCGCTCCGAACGAAGGTGGCGTCGTGGTTCAGCGAAGGTTTCCTGCGGTGCGGTCGCCGCCTTGGACCTGCACGGAAGCATAACAAAGCGACGAGGGTTGACCCTGCATCCGGGGTTAGGGTAACGGTCTCCAATAGGAGAGGGACCTGGCAAGGACACCAGGCGTTGCGCGAGGGCTGACTTCGAGCGCCTGTTCGGGCGGCGCCTCTGCCGAGGGTCCTTTCCCCCAACACTTGCCTAAGTAACCATTCCATGAATAAAATTTATAAAATCTGCTTAAACAAGTTGAAACCTGAATAAAATTTGAAATATGTCATGCAAATGCTATTGTTATGGTTTGAATGACTAGTCTTATCTAAGTTGTAGCTTTTGTGGGTTGCACATGCTTTAACTGAAATCATGCTTCGTGAATAAAGTTAGTAAGAAATGGAGTAATTCTTTAAACTTGCTAAGGTGAGATTAGACCTAATCTGGAGGATTTCTTTTAAAAATTATGAAAACCTTGCTAAAAGTTCCTTCTAGATTTTATCCCATCCCACCACCAGCCAAATATTTGTTAGTCAAAACCACAAAGAGCTTTGTTTGTGTTGAGCTTTGTTAGACCTCATAGATCTTAGTAGAGAAGCTTATCATATCTTTTGAATCAAGATTCACACACCCACCATAAATTGCCTACTCTCCACTTTGGAAGTTTGCAACCACCAAATAAATTACTTATTCTCTACACTAGAGATATGCAATACCCTGCCAAACATTCCATTGCTAGCCTTATGCTTATTCGTACACTGGGAATAAGCATTTCTCCCTCTTCCCCCTTTTCATTTCTGAAATCCTTTCCTATAGATATCTGGGGAAATCTAGAGCTAAAAAAAAGAGAGAGGAGCAAAATAGCTCAAGAGAGGACTATGTCCTAAGAAAATGTGAGGACACATCCTTTTGTCTACTCACTATGTATCCAAAAAAAAGGAGAGAAAGAGAAAGTTATCATTAGCTCTAGACCCCCAGAAATTAACTAGGAAGGATTATGAAATATCTCTCCATACACTTTCACATAACCACACATGCACATCTTGATCAATTTTTATGATTTGCTGCTCCTTATGATCTGAGTGTCTAGCTTAGCAATAAACATCAGGCAATTTGCTCATGATTCTTAGCCTACCTATAGCTCCACATATTATTCTTTAGAAATAGGAAAGGCTACATTTTGGCCTAAGTGTGGATTTAAACACCATTGAGTGACTGAGTGAATCTTGAAGGACTTAAGCAAGTTTTTATCTTTTGAAAACCTTAAAACCTCCAGACAGAATCCTAGTTAAACCTAAGCGAGATAAAAGTTTCCTATCTACTACTTTGTTTCACTCTTGCATGTTTGAAGTGACAAGCTATAAGCCCCACATTGTTATGATTAATGCTATATACTAAGTTATTTCTCACTATACAATATGCACTTGTATACATCTTAATTTTGCTACCTTTTTCATGCTTAATGCTTGAACCGCATTGCTGCTCGAGGACGAGCAACAGGTTAGCTTGGGGGAGCTTGTTGATGGTCCTTAAACACCTGTTTTACCATCAACAATTTACCATAAAGTCCACCAAAAAGGCATGAAATGTAGTCAAATAGGTTTCAAACTAACCGAATTCCACATGTCCATAGAATTTTATTTGAATGCAGGATTTGGACCAAATTTGGAGAATGGACCCACCAGGAGACGAGCCCACTCACCAGGACCCATTTGGGCCCGAGTGGGGTGGCGCCCGCCAACCAGAGGTGGCGCCCGCCACCCCAAAGTGGCGCCCGCCACATGGAGAGGCCCAACTCTCCCCCTTGCCATGTCACTGATCTGTGTGACCATCCCAAGGCCAAATCTTGGCCCTTGGTCACTAGGTCAGTGGCATCGGACGGCTCAGGAGGGAGTGGCGTGGATCAAGACCAAATGGCGGTTACTTGGACATGCAACCGACCTAACCACCGCCTCTCTGGAGCTCCTGGATGTCGTTGAAGCAAGGGCGGTGCATCCAACGGTGATGGGGGTGGCGGCCGCCACCTAGGGCTGGCGCCCGCCACTAGGGTTTGCCCTAGGTCGGCTGGCTGCCCCTATAAATACCCCCTCACTCCACAAGGCTATAAATACCCCCTGAGGCTTCACTTCAGAGACACCACAACCAAGTAACACACAAGCAAGGGAAGCAAGGCTAGAGCCAGAGAGCTGATAGCTTAGGGTTTAGCCAAGCTTAGGCAAGTAGGTAGCTAGTAGAGCAAGGCATCTTTGCCCTCGCGGAAGCGCTGCTCAAGGCTTAGCTCAAGAGTAGAGGCGTGCGAGTGATCGGTCCTGGAGCTGGAAGAGTCTTCCTTCATCTCCAGTTCAGGTTTTGCTCTTGTTACTCAAGCACTTTACTATATTCTATTTCATCATTTCAAGTATTACTTTATTCTACTTATCAGTATTGAGTGGTATACTTGATTGATTGCTTGAGTGCCTTGCTATCCTACAGATCAATTCACTTAGCCATAGTAGTTAATCTCTAGTGAGCTTAGTGTTTGATCTTTGCCAATAGGTTGCTTAGTTAGTTTAGTGTTTATCTTATTAAGTCAAGTATTTGCTTTGACGTCCGCAAGGGTGTCTCTATTCAAAGCTAGGGTAGAGATAGTTAGAATATAGTTAAGCGTGGTGCTTAGTTATAGACTTACCTTCAGATACGGCTGGACCCCCGGATAGCTGTGGTAGCAAGCAGGTGGTGACAACCCTTTGCGCCTTGAATTCCACCACGTAGTTGGCCCAGTTTAACAGTAAGGCTCGTTGTGCTAGCGTTCAACCTAAGTCAGTGGTAAAGGCTAGTACGCCTCGATACTTGATAAGATAGGAATAAAACTTTACTTAACTAGGTTGCTTTATTGACATTTGCCTGTCTTGCTTCATAGTTATCTTGCTTCGTGGTCATCTAGGAGTAGTTATTAGTTAGTAGTTAGTTATCTTAGTTACCCTTAGTTACTCTCTATCTATCTATCCATGCGCCTTACCTTAGCCATCCATTTCATCCTTACCTATCCACCCACATTTTCTTTCTAGCCTTTCATCATCTCCTCTCTCCTTTCCCTTTTCTTATTCTTCGACTCTCATCCCCTCCTTGACTCGACTCATACACCACCCTAGCCTTTCTTTGGGATCAAATAAATCGACACCTGGTACTCCCAGGGAAGTGCTACTACGATAGTTCTGTGCGCTTGCAGAATCTCCTCCTGGTAGATTGCATTCTCGCTAGTTAGCTCCTACTAGTTTCGGGACTGACAACCCCACTTGGCATTAGTGGATAGCTACTTTAGCTACCCTATCCTAGGTGTAGTTAAGAACTACCAACAGCGGTTTCCAGCCAGTTTTGGCAGGGAGACTCCCACCGCCTTTGCAAAGGTGGTGCACGTGGTGTCTGTCCAGGTGCATTGCAACTTGAAGGCGATTTGAGGTCGGTTTGGACCTTCCAAAGGAGGAGGAGAGGTCCTCCACTCCCCTTAAGGCACCTCGACCTATAAAAGGCCTCCATCCTCCTCACAAATCATCCAAGTGCTCATTGATCATATCTCAAGAGGGATCCATGGAAGGAGTAGTGCCTCATATATCTTAGTTCTAGTAGCTAACTAGAATAGGGAGCGAGTGAGTGGGAGTCGGAGAAGTACTGGAGTTGTCGGCTACCTCCGCGGAAGGAACACCGGGATCACTGGTATGACTCCGCTTGTACCTCTACGATCTTGTATACTTCTTGAAGTATAAAGGTTCGTGTTCAACTTTGGTTCTAAGTTCTTCTCGTGTTCTAGCTTATTGCTTTCATAGTTTGCTGGACCGATCGTTCACCCTCGGGTGAGTGCTTTAGTGAGAGGGCGCAAGTCCTAGATACCGCTAGAATAGTGGCCCTTAGCGTAAACGCGGTGTTTAGGCTAAGTGGTTGTAGGTTGGTTGCCTGGGTCTCCACAGTTGAGGAGGTAGGTGGCAGGTGGTGACAGCCCTGTCCGTCCTTTGTAATCCACCCACATTCGGGATTCCAGGTAGAGTTGTATCGGCATAGATTGGAAAACCAGTCTCCACCCGTTGACCGAAGTAGGCTACGTTTGGCTAAGCTTAGACACATAAGGACATGTTCCTTAGAAAAACCTTGCTACCCTCGTTGCCCTTCTTCATAAATGATTATAGTGTTTCTGGTTGAGATAATTCCTGGAAAAATTTTGTGTAAGTTTATTAATACTGTTTTGGCACTCTGTGAAAAATATATGAGGCACGTTTATGTTAGAGAAAAGTTACTGTTATAGTTAACAAAAAAGAAGTCTTCTTGCTGATTTCTTAGAATAAGGTTAAGGGTTTTTTTTTTTGTGAAATAAATATGGGAAAATTTGTACAGTTTGGTTGGTAATGAAGAGTCTGAGAAAAAATATAAATTGATCTGTTTTATGGAAAAAATTTGTAGTTGGCTTTAGCAACCTGTGTTTTTTTGTATACGATTCTTTAGAAATTCTGTAAGAAAATATATGATGGTGCTGGTCATGGAATTTTCTGATAAATATTGAAATGTGAAGTAGAATCTGGGAAACATAGGGAAATAGAAACTATGCACTCTTTTACGTAGGTTGTAGTTTCAAGTACCTTTTTTTTTTTTTTTTTTTTAGGCAGTTTGCTTGCTCATTTTGTTTTTTCTGTCAGCTTCTGTATTTTATCTTTGGCTGAACTGTTGCAGTAGAGTCCCAGACAAGCTGATTTACCTTCGGGAATTGTTTGTGATTTTTCTGAGCCAGAAAAAATACACTTGCATTCAAATCTGAGTTTCCTTTGATGGTATTAAAAAGAAGAGTTGAATACTCAGAATTTGTTTATGAATAAATGGAGAATTGGCCTCAAGGTTACAAAGTGGTTCAACAGTTCGCGCTTGTTGGTTTGCAAGAAGTTATTCTTTTCATGGCCACTCTCATCTTGCACCGATTATTGAATTATAAATTCATCGCATGCAATAGTGGCGACACTCCCCGGAGCTCACCACCAAGAGCAGGAGCCAGCGTCGAGCGGAGATCCACGGAGCTCCAGAAGTCGGGGAGGAAGCAGACCCCCGCGGCCGACACTAACCTGCCCGAGGGCCCCTCCCCGAGGCTCCGTTTTCACTCAAGGCAGCCCCGGAGCATCTCTAAGTCGCCCAGTATTGCAATTATTTACTGATCCTGTTATATTGTGATGCATTAGGTATACGGAGTTGATTGAATCCTAGTTGTTGCATTACCCTTCACGTTGGATTATTGTTATTACCTGCCTTTTACCACTGTTACTAGCTTATAGGTAGATTGGCTTAGCCGCTTAATAATAAGTAGAGTTAGATGTTTCCGTAATACCCCGATGGTATTTACCGGATCACGGTTGGCTATATTTGCTATCGTGGAAAAGAACTGGAGTAGTAATGAAATCCGGTCACTGGAAGGACAAAAGGCACAGTTGGAAACTTGGGCAGTCGTCGCAGTGGATCGTGTGGTTTGTATCGATGTTGGCCCTCGTTCATTTTTGAACGCGCCCTTTTACTTATAAGGCTATGTCGGTGCCGTAATACTCGAACCCAAAGCCCGGTTGAAGCTGTCGGGCCGGTCTTCAACCGGTGTCGTGCCCCTAGTAGGAAGTTGCGATCTGCAGCGTGAGGCCATCGCCAGACTCTGATTGGCGCGGTCCCCGTGCTTGAGGCCGCGAGATTCCAACCCACGAACAGCCGTCGAGCGGTTGCCCATGCATGGACCCGACGGGGAACGATGTGGGCTGGTATAAAGGTCTTTCATCAGCTTGATTTGGAATTCGATTTCGAGTCGCCGTCTCCCACCGGTTAGTGTGAAACTAATGACCGAGCTTCACCACGCTACAACTCCCATGTGATGTTTAAAGGTGTCAACTAATGGGGATAAGTTCAACCTTGGATATGGTTAATTATGGTTTGTTAGATTCAAGGGAGTGCTCTAGTACAGGTAATAACCTAGAAGCTAAGAGTAGGTTTAAAAATACAGCTAACCATAATCATTAATTATTCACCTTATCTGAATTTGAGCCTTTCGCCAAACTAAAAGATCACGACTCCACCTCAAAAGCCTTGCATACCCTTGAGAGTATTTTATTGTTCAGTAGACGGTAGTCTAGCTGAGTAAATTCCGTACTCAGGGTTTATCCCGTTTGTTGCAGATGGCCAGTCTACTTTTGGCTATTGTAAGCACTGCTCTACCCGCAGGAAGGTGATGAGGAGTAGTAGTGCCCAAGGGACAGGGTCGTCAAGGAAGTTCCTCCTTCTTTTGGCCAGACTGATGAGACTACTGGTGCACCACTATCTTAAAAGGAGGAATGACTTTTGTTGAGTGGGTTTATCAAACAATGTTTTATTTGGCCACGTTTGTTGCGGTCGTGTTTAAACTTATTCAAGCTTCCCGCACTTTTAAACTCAATATTGTAATAACTCGTGTTTAAATTCGCGCACTCTGATGTTTTAACATTCGATTTCGTTTCTCTGGTGGTATCTTAACGAATGTAACCTTGAACGATGCATCACTGTAATGTTATGGTGTTAGAAATCCTTCGTGATTTTCCGACTACGGGGTTATATGGGTGTCAAGGTATGCGTCGAAGTACAGACGGATTTGGCTAAGTATAATACTTGAGCTCTTATCGCCAGGCGGTTCCGCCCATATAGGAGGTATTGAAACTGGCGAAGCGTAATGCTGATTTTGATTGCGAGGAAGGCGAAGGACAAGGCGTTGGCCGATGTAGAGGGTCGCTTAGGGGATTGAGCGAAGCAGCTGCTGACGGTATGGATTGGAGAACGTCAAGCGTAGGCTTGACTGCTGCCTGACTGATGCCGGAGGCTCCTGACGAGATAGCCGTTGCCGTTCAGCTAGCGCGGAAGCTTCGAGGGTATGTGAGTAAATGACTGATGTATTTAGTTCGCTAGTTGCCAATGTCCGGCCGATGTTAAGGGCTACCCGGGCTTTGGCGATGGCGAGCACGCTTCGGACTGGCGTTGGTGGGTTGTGATCATCGTCGCAAAGTCAAGAAACGAACATGCCTTTCCGTCGGCGAATGAGTGCCCGTATGAATGTTTGATGATTCTAAAGTTACGGAAACTGCGCGAGTGCGCCCTGCTCCGCATGTTTGGATCTACCGGTGGGCGCCGACCCGAGCTCTTGCCTTCGAGGAGCTGCCGAGGCTACGCGTCAGGTTGCGTTACTTTTCGGACTTCTCGATTTTGTTGATTGTTTCAGAGGGATGTTGTATTGATCGAAGCGAGGTTTGCTTTGTTTTGCTTATAGGCCGGCAGGATGCGAGCCCTCGCCCGCCCACGGAAGTTGAAAGCAGGAGCGGCTTCAGCGCCCGTGTCAAAGTGTTGCGGGGGGTTCACTCGCCGAATCGAGGCGGTACTGAGGACTTCGTCGCCGATCGCTAAGAAACCGCGGTGTGCAGAAAGCGGCGATGGAGAGAATCCTGCTTCGATCGTCGAGGCTGATTGTGTGAGGAGTCAACGGGGGGAGGCGTTCGGCTGGGGCCTCAGACTGTCGCCGTTGGCGAGGCGGTTTGGGCGGATTCATAGGGAAGGCTGTCAGGTGTGATCACGGGATTGTTGTGGAGGGGTAGTCCCTTTATGCTAGAGATTGTGGTTGAAAGCTTGATGAGGCTTGAACAATTGTATTTTGTTTTTGAAACGTGCAGGTTCCGACGGAACCGTGGCTAGACGTTTTCGCAGTGACTCAGCTGATGTAAATTACCAAGATGTTTTTATAACTTTGGTAAATGTGGCTCGCACTAATGTTTAAAACATTTCGCTTTTTTTGAACGCTTTTGGTGGTCAAAGGTGCGAAGGTATGATTTAAAGATAGAAGGTCGGATCGTTTTTGGCGTGAAGCAGATTATACGGACCGTCAAGCGGACCGTTATTTGTTTGGATCCTCTCCGATCTCGGAAGCTGGCGGAGATGATGATATTGACGAGAACACAGCTTTGGAATTTTGTTTGGGCAAAGGGAGCTTGGTATCGGTTCGGATGGGGCGCTTGTATCGAAGGAAGAACCTTCGAAAGTTAGTGAGACGAGCATAGATATATGTATAGGGCGAGGGTTACCGGCGGAAACGCCAATTGTCCCTGCAGCTCCTTTACTGTGGGGACCCCTGTTCCGGTGGAGGGGGGGGGGGGGGTTTGAGGAGGGGGCCAAGGGTTCCGGTGATTGATGTTGATTGAGGGGAGCAATTGTTCCTTGTAGAAAAATTTTCATTTTTCCGATATGTTATCTTGTTTGTTGTTTTTTTGTAAAAGCATGAGAATGATGTATGGGTAGTGTGCCATGTTTACTGCGCTATTTGTTGTCTTGCGTTGTTTAATGGCGACGCCCCCTTTTACTTTAGCGAGGCTCGCGCGTTGCTCTCGTGAGCTTGTTTTGAAAAAAAGCGAGCCCCCCTTTTACTTCTAGCGAGGCCGCGCGTTGCTTCGTGAGTTGTTTTGAAAAAACAGGATGCCCCCTTTGCTTTAGCGAGGCTCGCACGTGCCTGTGAGCTTTTTGAAAAAACAGCGATGCCCCCTTCCTACCCCTTTTCTCTTTTTTCCCCCCCGCCCTTCTTCATATTCTTCCTAGCCTGTCTACACGCCCCCCCCTTTTACTTACCTCCCTGTCTCGCTGTACCAAGAACCATTCGACGCCCCCTTTTACTTTTTGAAAAAACACCGCCGTTCTCTTTACCTTTTTACTGCACCCCCCCCTTTTCCCTTTTATACTCTTCTTACAGTCCTGCTTCCAGCCTTATTTTTTATCGCATACCCCCCCTTCTTCCAACCTCTTTACTTCTAGCGAGGCTCAGCGCGTTGATCTCGTGAGCTTGTTTTGAAAAAAAAACAGCGACCGCCCCTTTTACTTTTTGCGAGGCTCGCGCTTGCTCTCGTGAGCCTGTTTTGAAAAAACAGTGACGCCCCCTTTTTTAGCGAGGCTGCGCGTTGTCTGAGTGAGCACTGTTTTGATAAAACAGCGGACGCCCCCTTTTTACATTTTGCGAGGCCCCGCGTTGCTCTCGTGAGCCTGTTTGGAAAAAAAACAGCGACGCCCCTTGTACTTTTAGCGAGCGCGCGTTGCTTGTGAGCTTGTTTGAAAAATGCGACGCCCCCTTTTCTTTTAGCGAGGACTCGCGCGTGCTCTCGTGAGCTGTTTGAAAAAACAGCGAACGCCCCTTTTACTTTACGAGGCTGCGGGTGCTCTGTGAAGCTCTTGTGTTGCTGCGCGAGGCGTGCTTGGAATTGGACTTCGCGCCTCCCCGTGGTGGAGGTGAAGTTTGATTTTGCGAGCCCTGGCGCGTTTGCCAAGGTGATCGACTTTTTTGACTTCGCGCCTCCCTATCTTAGGTGGAGTTGAAGTTTGCTTTTTGCGAGCCCTGGGCGTTGCGAGGGTGCTCGATTTTGGGACTTCGCGCTCCCCTTATCTTAGGGGAGGTTGAAGTTTGCTTTTGCGAGCCCCTGGCGTTGTTGCCAGGGGGCCGACTTTTTGGACTCGCGCCTCCCCTTATCTAGGTGGAGGTGAAGTTTGCATTTTTGCGGCCTTCGTTTGTGCCAGGGTGCTCGACTTTTTGGACTTCGCGCCTCCCCTTCTTAGGTGGAGGTGAAGTTTGCTTTTTTGCGAGCCCTGTCGTTTGTGCCAGGGTGCTCGACTTTTTGGACTTCGCCGCCTCCCTTAGGTGGAGGTGAAGTTGCTTTTGCGAGCCCCTGTCGTTTGTGCCAGGGTGCTCGACTTTTTGGACTGACGCCTCCCCTTATCTTAGGTGGATGGTGAAGTTTGCTTTTTGCGAGCCCTGTCGTTTGTGCCAGGGTGACTCGACTTTTTGGACTTCGCGCTCCTTAGGGAGGGGAAGTGCTTTTTGCGAGCCCTGTGTTTGGCCAGGGTGCTCGACTTTGGATTCGGCCTCCCCTTTCTTAGGTGAGGTGAAAGTTTGCTTTTTGCGAGCCCTGCGTTTGTGCCAGGATGCTGACTTTTGGACTTTGCCTCCCTTATCTTAGGGGAGGGTGAAGTTTGCTTGAAAAGAAAAAGGATTGTTTTCGAAGCAATCTTGGTGGTTTCATCGAATGTAGCGCTCTTAAAAGAGATCCACTTTTTCGATGTTTGGGAGTAGAGGGTTGGAGATTTTACTTTTTTAGGGGTCCTAGCCTGTATTAATGGTTGGATTACTGCCTCGTTAAAAAAACCTTACGCCCCTCGTAAGGAAAAAGAGTGCAGCTCCTGTCGTTTGTTTACATTCATAGGAATAGGAGGAAACATGAATGCGAAGATAAATTACATCTTGCGAGGGCTCGCTAGGGCTCCGCTATGGGTAGTATTTGCGAAGGTCGTCGATGTTCTAGGTGTGAGGCAAGATGTTTCCCTCGCTATCGGAGAGGTGGAAAGAGCCAGGGCAATTGCTTTCCACAATCAAGTATGGGCCTGTCCACTTGGGCTGAAATTTTCCCGCCAAGCTGGCGTTTTGTTTTCTGATGAGGACGAGGTCACCCTTCTGCAAATGTTTGATTCTGATCTTTTTGTCTCTCCATTTTTGGTTTCTTCTTCTTGGTACTTGCGAAGGTTGTGCACTGCGTTGCATCTTGCTTCTTCGAGTAGGTCTTTATCAGCGGTTGGGCTTGCTCGTCAGATGCGAGGGTTGTCCTGAGCGACCCATATTTTAGCTCTTTTGGAAGCACCGCTTCTTCGCCGAACAAAAGTTTGAAAGGGGTGAATTTTGTTGCTCTGCACTCCGAGGTGTTGTGAGACCAGGTGACCGAAGGTAGTTCATCGGCCCATTTACCCTTAGGTCTACCCTGCAACTTTTTGGATATAGCTTGGAATATTGTCGCATTGGCTCTTTCAACCAGGCCGTTGGATTGCGGGTGCCGGACGGAGGCGAAGCATAACATTGTCCCAATTTGCGCACAGAATTCTTTGAAGACCTCGCTGTCGAACTGAGTGCCATTGTCGACAGTTAGATGCTGAGGAACTCCAAAGCGACAGACTATTTGTTGCCAGAAAAACTTTTTTACTGTGAGGGAAGTGATGGAGGACAGTGGCCTTGTTTCAATCCACTTTGTGAAGTATTCCACAGCTACCACCGCATAGCGAAGGTTCCCGGGAGCTGTCGGTAATGGGCCTACGAGGTCCATCGCCCACCTTTGCAGAGGCCAGGTTGGGCATATGAGGGTTGTGGGTGCCCCTGGAGCGTTTTGGTTTTTTGCCATCAGTTGACAACCCTCGCAATGCTTGACGATGGTTTCCGCATCTCTTAATGCCGTTGGCCAGTAGAAAACCTTGCCGGAACGCTTTTCCGACTAGAGCCCTCGGGCCGTTGTGAGAACCCGCAGATGCCCCTCGTGGATTAGCTTGAGAATGTCATCGCCTTCGGACTGAGACACACATTTGAGCCATGGCGAGGTTACCGAAGCTTTGTACAAGGTGTTGTCAACGATCTTGTATCCTCGGACTCTTTGCTTTAGTCTGTTTTCTTCTTCTCTATTGCTTGATTCATGGAGCCCCTTGATGTAGGCCATGATAGGTGCTCTCCAATCCTCGCACTGAATTGCGCTGATCAGCTTGATGCTGGTTTCAAAAGCTTCGCAGGCTGAACGAGTGGTTAACCTCGTAGAACACATCTGGTGGAAGCTGTAACTGCTGTGCGGCTGCTTTGGCTAGGCAATCTGCCTCGCTGTTTTCAGTCCTTGATATTGCTTTTACAGTTATGCCGAGGAAGAAAGATTCTAACCTTCGGACATATTGAAAATACTTTTGAAGCTCTGGATCTTTTGCTTTGTAGTTCTTTTCAATGTGCCCCGCAATGACTTGAGAATCTGTGTTAATGAGTGCTCTTCGGACTGATAAGGACTGTAGTCTTGAAAGTGCCAGAATCATAGCTTCGTACTCTGCAGAGTTGTTTGTGCACTTGAAGTCAAGCCTTCTTGCGTATCTCAGCTTCGATCCGGAAGGTGAGATTAGAATGGCCGAGGCACCGGCTCTAGTTGCACCCCAGGCTCCGTCGACGTAAACGATCCAAAATTGGTCATGTTGCAGCTCACCAGGGCGAGGGTCAGGCGTCCATTCTGCTATGAAATCAGCCAGTACCTGTGATTTGACTGCTGTTTTGCCGACGAAGGTCACAGCGTAACTGTTAAGCTCGACTGCCCATTTTGCTATTCTTCCAACTGCTTCATTGTTTTTGAAAATGTTCTCGAGGGGGTACGACGAAGGTACATGGATCTCGTGCTCCTGGAAATAGTGCTTGAGCTTTCTTGACGCCATAACGACGGCGTATGCTATTTTTTCAAGCTCCGAATAATTTCTCTTTGGACCTTCGAGGGTTTCTGAAACATAGTACACTGGGGCTTGTCTGGTCTTGTTGCTTTCGCGGAGCTCCTTGATGAGGACTGCGCTTGCTGCGTGGGGCGAGGCTGCGACGTAGAGTAACAATAGATCTCCCTTGCTTGGGCTGGTTAGAGCAGTCAAGCTGGTCAGATACTTTTTAGCTCCTCGAAGGCCTTTTGTTGTTGGGGACCCCAATTAAATGGAGCGTTGCTTCTGAGTGTTTCAAAGAAGGGTAACCCTCGCTCTGCGGATCTTGAGATGAATCTGCTAAGTGCTGCTAAACGACCAGTCAGACGCTGAGCTGCTTTCTTGGTCGCCGGAGGGTTCCATGTTCATGATGGCATCAATTTTCTCAGGGTTAGCTTCGATTCCTCTGGCTGAGACGATGCAACCTAGCAATTTACCTTCACTTACCCCGAAAACGCATTTTTCTGGGTTTAGTTTCAGTCCGGCGGACTGGAGGTTGCTGAACACCCTCGATAAGTCTGATATGTGGCTTTCTTTTAGTTCACTCTGGACAACTAGGTCGTCGACATAAGCAGAGACAAGCGTGTTCATCCTTGAAAACTTCAGAGGTCATGCGAGCGAAGGTTGAGCCTGCATTTTTCAAGCCTTCTGCCATTCTTCGGAAGCAAAAGGTGCCCGAGGGTGTGATAAAACTCGTTTTTCCTCGTCTTCTTCATGCATCCAAATCTGGTGATAGCCTGAAAAGCAATCGAGGAGGGATAGCATTTGGCAACCTGCTGCTCTGTCGACCAGGGTGCTTATATTTGGGAGAGGGAAGTCATCCTTCGGACAGGCTTTGTTCAGGCAAGTGAAATCCACGCACATTCGCCATTTTTGTTCTTCTTTTGGACTAGGACCACATTTGAGAGCCAAGTTGGGTATTTGACTGGGCGAATGACGCCTGCGTCCAAAAGCCTTTTTAGTTCAGCCTTCGCTGCCATCCTTTCTTTCTTCTGACATCTTGCGAAGCTTTGTTTGATTGGGCGATAGTCTGCTTTGATGTTCAGGCTATGCTCAATCATTGATCTGTTGACTCCTTTTAGGTCTTCTGCGGACCAAGCGAAGGTGTCGGAATTTTCTCTGAGGAAGGTGACGAGGTTGCCTTCTGATTGAGGGTCTAGATTGGCTGAGATGATCACCTTTCTTTCGGCGTTACCCTCGAAGAATTGGACTTGTTTGGTTTCCTCCTTTGGCGCTGCCTTCACTCTGTCATTGCAGACTTCACCCTCATCGCTGATACCGGGGGTTTGAGGTTTTGACAAGTTGTGTACATTACGTTGCCCCGGGGCTACGTTCCCTTCAGCTTGCCCTTGCAATGTCTTGGTCCCCAAATACTGCGACCACACCCTTCGGAGCGGGAAGCTTCATGCATAGGTAAGCGGGATGGATGACAGCATTGAATGCGTTTGTGACCCCTCGGCCAAAAATGGCATTGTATGGGTAGAACATGTCGACGACATCAAATGTTATGTGCTCAGTCCTGCAGTTGATTTGGTCGCCGAAGGTCACGGGCAGAGAAATTTTTCCGACGGCTCTCACTTGTTGACCACCGAAGCCGTATAGGGGGTTGTCAGCAGGTTGCAGAAGGTTCCTGTCAAGCTTCATGCTATCGAAGGTTGAAGCGAACAAGATGTCAGCGGAGCTTCCTGTATCGATCAGTATTTTGGTGACAGTCCACCCAGCGAGGTTGGTTTCGATCACCATAGCATCGGTGTGAGGGTAATCTCTTAGCTTCATGTCACTGGAATCGAAGGTTATGGGGATGTGAGACCAACGACCGAATTTATGTGGTCCTTCGACGGCCACGTGGTGAACTCGTCTGGCATGGTTCCTTCCTCTGCCGTTTGTTACCATGGTCCTCATTTGAACCTCCGGTGATAGCTAGAATCACACCGAAGGTTGAAGTTGGATTGTTGATGGTCGTTTGGCTCGGGGCTTCGGCTTTGACGGGTTGTGGTGCTGGTAACGCGGGGATTGGCGGTGGTGGTGGCAGAGCGTTGGTGGCTTGGTGGGTTGTTGGAATTTGGTTTTGGGGGGTTGTTGGGTATGTGACTGTGTAAGGTGGGTTTTGGCATTGTGGGATGGTGGTTGGCTGATAAGAGGTTTGGTTGTAGAGTGGGTGATGAGTGTAAGTGGGTTGTTGCGAAGGTAGGCCGTAGTTTATGGGGGTATAGTGGTATGGGGGATTTGGTGGGTGGAAACTTGGTTTCCTGGTGTGGTTGATGATTCGGGTGTCTGACGAAGCAGCTTTCCTGGATTCCTGGTATTCTTTTCCTTTGGCGAAGCATTCGCATTGCTTTGTTGTGTGTCCCTTGCCCATTCCACAGAAGTGACAATACATTTTGGCGGGATCTCGCTGCTGGTTCCGCTGATTCGGCGGAGGTGGCAAACCCTGCGGGGCTTGGTTGCTCAGAGGTTGAGCGTCCTGTCTTTGATCCTCGTAATTTGTTGCTTTGTTGATTGCACCGACGTTGCTTTGCTCTTGGCGAAGGTTGCTTTCTCTCGGTTGAGGCCTCGTTTGTGGCTTCTGGTGTGACCTCCGAGCATCGGACTTCGCTCGGAAGTCCATGTCAGCTCTACAGTATCTTTCCATTGTCTCGTGCAATTCTTCGATTGTATTCGCCGGCTTCCGAGCAAATTTCGAAGAGCACGGGCCGGGGCGAAGGCCGCTGACTGCAGCGAGGATGACAGCCTCGTGGGATATCCCCGGGGTTCTTGCTCTGATTTGAATGAACCTCCGCCAGTAATCTTGAAGTGGTTCGCGCTCTTCTTGTTTGCAGTTAAACAACTCAATGGGGTTTGATGGAGCTGGCGTGATGCCTTTGAAATTTGTGCAAAGCTTGTCTCTGAGGTTGGCCCAGGAATCTACAGTTCCGGGGCGGAGGTTGCTGTACCAGGTTTGTGCGATGTCTCGCAGGATAATGACAAAAGACTTTGCCATTGTTGATTCATCTCCGCCTGCCGCGGCAACTGCTGCTTCGTAGCTCATGATGAATTGACGAGGGTCAGAAAGCCCGTCGTAGCGAGGTAGGTTTGTGGGTTGTAGCATGGTGGCCAGGGTTGGGTTTGGAGTATTTGGGAGAGTGGAGACTTTGGGTCGTAGGGCATTTGGTGTTGTTGAGGCCTTCGTTGGTTGCGAAGGTTTAGCTCTCTCTCATCCGGGTAGAGGTGGCGGAAGTTTGGTGGCCTTATAGGATGTGGTTGCGGGTTTATTGGTGGTGGTGGGGGTGGTGGATGGTGGCGAAGGTTGTCTTGATCCTGCTCATTCCCCTCCTGCAGCGGGGGGATCTCGTCACTCCAGCCTTCGGCCTCGGCTTCTGCCGCAGCGAGGGATTCCTCCATTCGGCGAAGCTGCTCTCTGGCTTCATCTGCCCTTTGTCTGGTCGAGCGTAATCGGTTATGCCTCTCGAGTTGATCCAGACGCCTCTTCTTCTCTTGCAGTTGAGCTTCAAGCCTCTCGAGGCCCTCGAGGCCCAACTCCTCCTCATCTCCTTCCTCTCCCTCTCCTGCAGCGTGAGGGTGTGGCTGCGTTGCCACTCGGGCTTGGGGGCTTTGGACCTGAGGTTCCGGGGTAACATTCTCTGCTCCCGAGGGTTGCACAATTTCCTCAGCAGGGGGAACTACTGCCGTCGTCTCTCTAGCGACGCGCTGGTCCCTCGCCAAAGGTGCTCTCCTGTTTCCTGCCATTTCAAACTACGAATCCCCACTGACGGCGCCAAACTGTTGGGTGCACACTTGCTGCAACCTTCGCACTTGTGCAGGGTCGCGACGAAGGTGGCCAAGTGTCGGAAGCGGTAGCGAAGGTAGAGCGAAAGTGGAAAGGTGCTCAATTCCCCAAAAAAATCATCCCATTGCACTGTTCACCCCTTGGTATTTATAGGGAATACCAAGGGGCACGGGCCAAATTACAAAAGGGGACAGGAAAGATCCCTCACTTCCACGCAGGGAGGAAGAGCAAAAACGTAAACGCACAGCTGAAGTGGAAACCCTAATCGGCCCCTCTCCAATGCGCCGCCACCTGGTTCTGTTCACCTTCGGCTTCGGGAGAGAGGGGCGGAGGTTTTGACCTTCGGCCGTGCTCGCCGGTCCTTTGACTTCGCTTGCCTCCGGGCCAACGCACATTCGTCGCTTGCTTGAACCTTCGCTCCAAGCGAGGTGGCTTTGTGAGCCAGCGAGGGTTGCCTGCAGTGCGGTTGTCGACTTAGACCTGCATGGAATGCAACAAGGCGACGAGGGTTGAACCCGCGTCCGAAGGTCAGGGTAACGATCCCGAAGTGGAGAGGGACCTTGCGAGGACACATAGATTTGGCGAAGGTTATTCTTTGGACACCAGCTCGAGCGGCGCCTCTGCCGAGGGTCCTTTTCCCCAACAATATATATTTAGTATACTTAGTAAATTTTGAGGCCCATAATTTTTGGAGGCCTGTTCGGTCGCACGGCCTGCACGGGCCCAGAGACGCCCCGGGTACGTAGTAGTAGGTGTTTTCTTAATGGGAATGTATCCTATGCAAACTAGACTCGTATGCAAACTATATGCAAACTCTAATTAAGATCACAAGAATCTAATCTCATGGCTAGTAATTTTAGCACTTAAACCCCTTCACTCATGGGGTGTTTTGCAACAGCCGGATATGATGATTAGAATTTGCATAGTTTGCACTGGAGTCTAGTTTGCATAGGATACGTTCCCTTTCTTAAATTGTTATCCTGTAAAAGCATTATCCTGATCAATTTCAAATTGTATTATTATTGGTTGGACTGTATTTTGTTATATATGCTGCTGACGACGTTTTGTCATTGATGATTTTTTTTTTCTTGTTGCAGGATATCATTGCTGGATGCAAAGTACGCAGTGATTCCACCTCCAGAAGATGTTCAGTTTAGGTACCATGGACTCTTTACGTTGGGAAAGTCAATGAATGGGGTATACTGTGCGTTTCAATATGACTGGCATGGACTTCGAATTTTTCTCCTCAATGAAGAATCATGTGGCCAAATGGTGTGGGAACTGAGGCATAGTGTTGATCTGAGGACCTTTGCACGTAAGCTGCATGCACGTGCTGATCAACCAAATGGACCCTGGGTATTACAGGATATCAACTATTATTACATCAATTATCATCCTTATTATCACAATGACGATGATGATGATAAGCATAAAGCAGATGAGGCAGTGGAAGACGATGACTTGGAATGGAACTCTGACGATGATGATAACGTTCTCAGCATCGAAGATATGGTTGAAGGGCGCTATGAAGGATCTACCGGGTTACTCGGATTTCATCCTTACAAGGAGATTGTCTTCCTGGATGCAGCTTTGTCCAGAGCAGTAGCCTATCATTGGAATACCTCAAAGTTCCAGGATTTGGGCAACATATGTCCAAAAGATTACCTTCAGCAAGCTGGCTATGTGGCTGATATTGACATATCTTTCATATACACACCATGCTGGATGGAGGATTTACCAAAAAATAGTCTGGAAGCGCCAATTGCAGATTAGCAGTTTCTTAGCACAAATTAAAGCTGCTGGAGATCGACGAAGTAATTGAACAGAAAGGGTAATCATGTCTGATTCTTTGTCCTAGTTTAATTTGGCCCCTATGTGTTGGGTAGTAATGGAACTCAGAGCAAGTCCAACAGATCTGCTATTCTTGTTGTGTAGGCTATTTTTTGGATTTTACTACAAAAATTAAGCTCCAACAGCTTTGTTATCTTGTTTTGTAAAATAGCAAGCCGGCTATACCTGAAATTTCGGTGGCCAAAGAAAGCAAACCAGCTTCACTCGCCATCCACTGAAATTGCTAGCCACATCAGCGTACGGCCACACACCCACGAATGCAACATCCTTCCGGTGCACTAGGAATACCTCCAGCCGGTTCAAATTTGTATGCGGTACGTGTAGTATGGCAAGATTTCAATATAGAAGACTAAAAATAGCTAGGTTGTTGTATATTTCTTATTTTTTTGAGAAGCTTTCTATTTTACATATATAATAGCTAAATATAGAATTTGGCTTCTAAATTTTGGCCAATCTATTGGACATGCTTACTGGAAAAACTCACTTTGCTGAGTGTCGACTTCCATGCTGAGTGTTTTTTTTTCGGGCACTCGACAATAAAGCTCTCACTACCGGAAAAACTCACTTTGTTGAGTGTTTTTTTCGGGCGCTCGGCAAAAAAGCTCTTTGCCAGGTGTCAAATAAAAAACACTCGGCAAATAATTTTTTTGTCGAGTGTTAAAAAAAAGCACTCGGCAAAGAGCTCTTTGCCGAGTGCTTTTTTTAACACTCGACAAAAAATTTATTTGCCGAGTGTTTTTTTACACTCGGCAAACAGTTCTTTGCCGAGTATTTTTTTTTACACTCGACAAAGTCAATTTTTAATTCACATTAAGAAGTAGTAAATTAATCCAAATGAAACAAATTTCAACTACAAACTTGTTTCACTTATCAAGATGAACAATTTTTGTTTTGGTGATTTCTTCATTTAACAAACTTAAAATAAATTTGTTCATAAATCTTGCACATCTCTCTGATAGTTTATGAAATTACAAGAGTGATATATAAGATTTGTGAATAATATTAGAACCACAATGTCAGATGCATAAATGGTCAAACAATCAAAATAATCTTTGTAGATCTTGAGAAGTTATGAAAGTTTGTAGTTGATATTTTTGTTGGAAGTTGAGTATCTCTTGTTGTAGGTTTGCAATACGAGATATGGGAAAGAATGTGAGACAAAATCTGTTCCTTAGTTCTTTCCAATCTCCATTAACCTTTCCTACGTTATTGTTGTATACATTGTTTCGCCCTCTTAAAAATGCTTCCAACGGAAATAACTTTCAACACAATGTTTCTTGTGACATGCCCGCAATTGTCGGGCATGCACAGAGTAACTCAAACTCCCGTAAATGAGGGTAGGGGTTTTTATAATCGTACCCCGAGAAGGGCTGTTCACGAACCATGGCTATAAAGCCGGGGCAGAGTTCATAGCCAGAAGCTATGATTGGCTTCGACGATTGTGGTGGCTCACAGATTTCAGCCCGTGGAGCGGATAGATTTTGGATGGTGCTTTGCTCCCTAGGTAAAAAGTAAGAAAGGAAAGATAAAAACAAAGATACACGAGCGAACTAGGTTCTGAGACTAAAAACGACAACTGTTCTCCAGCAACGGCACTAGAAATGTTTGTTGACACTTCTTAGCGTCAGTAGAAATGTCTGCAAGCGCACAGAAGTATCATTGTAGCACTTCACCCGAAAGTATTCAGGGTATCGTATTTTCTATAGGGAACGGTGTACTATAGCCTCTTGGTCTAGTTCTCCCAGATAACACAAGAAGAAGGGCAACGAGGGTAGCAAGGTTTTTCTAAGGAACATGTCCTTATGTGTCTAAGCTTAGCCAAACGTAGCCTACTTCGGTCAACGGGTGGAGACTGGTTTTCCAATCTATGCCGATACAACTCTACCTGGAATCCCGAATGTGGGTGGATTACAAAGGACGGACAGGGCTGTCACCACCTGCCACCTACCTCCTCAACTGTGGAGACCCAGGCAACCAACCTACAACCACTTAGCCTAAACACCGCGTTTACGCTAAGGGCCACTATTCTAGCGGTATCTAGGACTTGCGCCCTCTCACTAAAGCACTCACCCGAGGGTGAACGATCGGTCCAGCAAACTATGAAAGCAATAAGCTAGAACACGAGAAGAACTTAGAACCAAAGTTGAACACGAACCTTTATACTTCAAGAAGTATACAAGATCGTAGAGGTACAAGCGGAGTCATACCAGTGATCCCGGTGTTCCTTCCGCGGAGGTAGCCGACAACTCCAGTACTTCTCCGACTCCCACTCACTCGCTCCCTATTCTAGTTAGCTACTAGAACTAAGATATATGAGGCACTACTCCTTCATGGATCCCTCTTGAGATATGATCAATGAGCACTTGGATGATTTGTGAGGAGGATGGAGGCCTTTTATAGGTCGAGGTGCCTTAAGGGGAGGGAGGACCTCTCCTCCTCCTTTGGAAGGTCCAAACCGACCTCAAATCGCCTTCAAGTTGCAATGCACCTGGACAGACACCACGTGCACCACCTTTGCAAAGGCGGTGGGAGTCTCCCTGCCAAAACTGGCTGGAAACCGCTGTTGGTAGTTCTTAACTACACCTAGGATAGGGTAGCTAAAGTAGCTATCCACTAATGCCAAGTGGGGTTGTCAGTCCCGAAACTAGTAGGAGCTAACTAGCGAGAATGCAATCTACCAGGAGGAGATTCTGCAAGCGCACAGAACTATCGTAGTAGCACTCCCTGGGAGTACCAGGTGTCGATTTATTTGATCCCAAAGAAAGGCTAGGGTGGTGTATGAGTCGAGTCAAGGAGGGGATGAGAGTCGAAGAATAAGAAAAGGGAAAGGAGAGAGGAGATGATGAAAGGCTAGAAAGAAAATGTGGGTGGATAGGTAGGATGAAATGGATGGCTAAGGTAAGGCGCATGGATAGATAGATAGAGAGTAACTAAGGGTAACTAAGATAAACTAACTACTAACTAATAACTACTCCTAGATGACCACGAAGCAAGATAACTATGAAGCAAGACAGGCAAATGTCAATAAAGCAACCTAGTTAAGTAAAGTTTTATTCCTATCTTATCAAGTATCGAGGCGTACTAGCCTTTACCACTGACTTAGGTTGAACGCTAGCACAACGAGCCTTACTGTTAAACTGGGCCAACTACGTGGTGGAATTCAAGGCGCAAAGGGTTGTCACCACCTGCTTGCTACCACAGCTATCCGGGGGTCCAGCCGTATCTGAAGGTAAGTCTATAACTAAGCACCACGCTTAACTATATTCTAACTATCTCTACCCTAGCTTTGAATAGAGACACCCTTGCGGACGTCAAAGCAAATACTTGACTTAATAAGATAAACACTAAACTAACTAAGCAACCTATTGGCAAAGATCAAACACTAAGCTCACTAGAGATTAACTACTATGGCTAAGTGAATTGATCTGTAGGATAGCAAGGCACTCAAGCAATCAATCAAGTATACCACTCAATACTGATAAGTAGAATAAAGTAATACTTGAAATGATGAAATAGAATATAGTAAAGTGCTTGAGTAACAAGAGCAAAACCTGAACTGGAGATGAAGGAAGACTCTTCCAGCTCCAGGACCGATCACTCGCACGCCTCTACTCTTGAGCTAAGCCTTGAGCAGCGCTTCCGCGAGGGCAAAGATGCCTTGCTCTACTAGCTACCTACTTGCCTAAGCTTGGCTAAACCCTAAGCTATCAGCTCTCTGGCTCTAGCCTTGCTTCCCTTGCTTGTGTGTTACTTGGTTGTGGTGTCTCTGAAGTGAAGCCTCAGGGGGTATTTATAGCCTTGTGGAGTGAGGGGGTATTATAGGGGCAGCCAGCCGACCTAGGGCAAACCCTAGTGGCGGGCGCCAGCCCTAGGTGGCGGCCGCCACCCCCATCACCGTTGGATGCACCGCCTTGCTTCAACGACATCCAGGAGCTCCAGAGAGCGGTGGTTAGGTCGGTTGCATGTCCAAGTAACCGCCATTTGGTCTTGATCCACGCCACTCCCTCCTGAGCCGTCCGATGCCACTGACCTAGTGACCAAGGGCCAAGATTTGGCCTTGGGATGGTCACACAGATCAGTGACATGGCAAGGGGGAGAGTTGGGCCTCTCCATGTGGCGGGCGCCACTTTGGGGTGGCGGGCGCCACCTCTGGTTGGCGGGCGCCACCCCACTCGGGCCCAAATGGGTCCTGGTGAGTGGGCTCGTCTCCTGGTGGGTCCATTCTCCAAATTTGGTCCAAATCCTGCATTCAAATAAAATTCTATGGACATGTGGAATTCGGTTAGTTTGAAACCTATTTGACTACATTTCATGCCTTTTTGGTGGACTTTATGGTAAATTGTTGATGGTAAAACAGGTGTTTAAGGACCATCAACAAGCTCCCCAAGCTAACCTGTTGCTCGTCCTCGAGCAGCAATGCGGTTCAAGCATTAAGCATGAAAAAGGTAGCAAAATTAAGATGTATACAAGTGCATATGTATAGTGAGAAATAACTTAGTATATAGCATTAATCATAACAATGTGGGGCTTATAGCTTGTCACTTCAAACATGCAAGAGTGAAACAAAGTAGTAGATAGGAAACTTTTATCTCGCTTAGGTTTAACTAGGATTCTGTCTGGAGGTTTTAAGGTTTTCAAAAGATAAAAACTTGCTTAAGTCCTTCAAGATTCACTCAGTCACTCAATGGTGTTTAAATCCACACTTAGGCCAAAATGTAGCCTTTCCTATTTCTAAAGAATAATATGTGGAGCTATAGGTAGGCTAGAATCATGAGCAAATTGCCTGATGTTATTGCTAAGCTAGACACTCAGATCATAAGGAGCAGCAAATCATAAAATGATCAAGATGTGCATGTGTGGTTATGTGAAAGTGTATGGAGAGATATTTCATAATCCTTCCTAGTTAATTTCTGGGGGTCTAGAGCTAATGATAACTTTCTCTTTCTCTCCTTTTTTTTGGATACATAGTGAGTAGACAAAAGGATGTGTCCTCACATTTTCTTAGGACATAGTCCTCTCTTGAGCTATTTTGCTCCTCTCTCTTTTTTTTAGCTCTAGATTTCCCAGATATCTATAGGAAAGGATTTCAGAAATGAAAAGGGGGAAGAGGGAGAAATGCTTATTCCCAGTGTACGAATAAGCATAAGGCTAGCAATGGAATGTTTGGCAGGGTATTGCATATCTCTAGTGTAGAGAATAAGTAATTTATTTGGTGGTTGCAAACTTCCAAAGTGGAGAGTAGGCAATTTATGGTGGGTGTGTGAATCTTGATTCAAAAGATATGATAAGCTTCTCTACTAAGATCTATGAGGTCTAACAAAGCTCAACACAAACAAAGCTCTTTGTGGTTTTGACTAACAAATATTTGGCTGGTGGTGGGATGGATAAAATCTAGAAGGAACTTTTAGCAAGGTTTTCATAATTTTTAAAAGAAATCCTCCAGATTAGGTCTAATCTCACCTTAGCAAGTTTAAAGAATTACTCCATTTCTTACTAACTTTATTCACGAAGCATGATTTCAGTTAAAGCATGTGCAACCCACAAAAGCTACAACTTAGATAAGACTAGTCATTCAAACCATAACAATAGCATTTGCATGACATATTTCAAATTTTATTCAGGTTTCAACTTGTTTAAGCAGATTTTATAAATTTTATTCATGGAATGGTTACTTAGGCAAGTCGTTGGGGGAAAGGACCCTCGGCAGAGGCGCCGCCCGAACAGGCGCTCGAAGTCAGCCCTCGCGCAACGCCTGGTGTCCTTGCCAGGTCCCTCTCCTATTGGAGACCGTTACCCTAACCCCGGATGCAGGGTCAACCCTCGTCGCTTTGTTGTGCTTCCGTGCAGGTCCAAGGCGGCGACCGCACCGCAGGAAACCTTCGCTGAACCACGACGCCACCTTCGTTCGGAGCGAAGGTCCAGGCAAGCGGCAAGTGTGCGTCGTCCCAAGGGTGGGCGAAGCCGAAGGTCCGGCGAGCACGGCCGAAGGTTAAACCTTCGCCCTTCTTCCCCCGAGGCAAGCAGAGCCGGAGGCCCGGCAGTTGGCGGAGTGCGCGGACCCGAGGGCGAGCGCGGCCGAAGGTCAAGACCGCTGCGCCACCCCCCGAAGGCGAACAAGGGCCGGGTGGCGGCGCGCTGGGATGTGACCGATTAGGGTTTCCGCTTCAGCTGTGTATTCACGCTTTTGCCCTTCCTCCCTGCGTGGAGGTGAGGAATCTTTGCTGTACCCTCTTGTAATTTGGCCCGTACCCCTTGGCATTCCCTATAAATACCAGGGGGATGAACAGTGTAAGCACGATCTTTTTGGGAATTCGAGCACTTTCCCCACTTCCGTCTCACCTTCG